>JAVKLA010000054.1:20928971-20941210 GCA_034782735.1 Sagittarius serpentarius | reverse complement strand
CCATTGATGGTAAAGAACGAACCCCCAACAATGATCTCTCGAATCCAGCTGATTTTATGGCCTGGGAAGGAATCAACGGTGACTTTAACATGGTGCAATCTTTCGTCCCCCAACAGAGACGATGACTTCTACCGAGAGCAAGCCCGTCAATAGCTAGCCCCATCTTAGAGGGAAGGAGGTGAACTTCCCTCCAGCGCTACAAATCCCCTCTATGGTGATCTTGGGAATGGGCATAGGAGTCAATAGATGTCAAAATTGAGACAAAATATTGCCTCGCAGATGGATGGGCCTACCAAAAAGGTGTTAAGATGTGTTTGTCACCCTAGCTCATACTCCAGGTCAGCTGTAGTGATCCCTGGGAGACGGTTAGATAGTTAGCTCTTGGGAAGCTATGGTGCATATCCCCCCAGGAGAATGATGGGTTGTCGAAAAAAGTCGTGGTCTCATCAGTAAAGCCAGACAAGGTGATGAGACAGTCTTTTCATTGAGATCTTTCTCTCCGGTATCTCTCCTTATTTTTGTCCACAACAACATGGGCAGGTACGGCAATGAGCTCATTTAGTGATGGATAGAGAGACTGAGGCAGAGAGATGGATGGTCATAGGACAGGAAGGGATGGAGATGAGACTCATGGACGAGTTCATAGGCAAGCAAATGAGTAATGAATTAACTAATGATGGGTCAGTAGTTACCTGATGATCTAGTGAGGAAGGGTTTGAAAACTCACTTTTCACATAGACATTGACACTGCTGCTCCTTTCTGAGCGAACGGGACGTGTAGACTTAATTACAAAATAGGCGCAACTGTAAAACCCAGAGACCTCCTCTCCTGTGATCCTGAGGTTGTAGCTGTAGTTTTTCACGTTTGATACTGGGATGGAGAGTGCAAGTCCAAAGTCTGCATAGTACTGGACTTCGGTAACATCATCTGGAGATGAGGGGAAGGAGCAGAGCAGCTTGACATAGTTCCCGGGTCTATAGACCTTCTGCTGAGGATCCAGGGATAAAGTTGGGGCCATGGGAGCAGCTGGGGAAACAGCAAACAACAAAAAAACCAAGCAATCGGCTGTCTATTGACATCAGCGCCCGTGCACAAACCCCATGATCTTTCCCAGTGTCCTGACTCAGCCTCGACAAAGGGACTGGAAAATAAGTTAATTATTCTTCTGACTATTAGTGGGGCAAATACAGAGCCTTGAACTACAGAACAGCTTCTGGGGGGTCACTCGTGGCTCTCTTTTCTATGCCCTTCTTGAACCATGGGCAGAGGAAAAAAGACCCACAGATCTCAGGGATAAGAACTCAAAGCAGCTTAAGTGGTTTCTTTGTATTCACTGAAGTGCAGAAAATAAGTATTTTTAGGTGTCCAAAGTAGGAAGGCCTCTAATACACCCCAAACCCTAACAAAAGCCGTGGGGAGCCTCCCTGCTGTAAGACCTCTTGGAGGTGACACAGCGGTTTGTCCAACTTATTCCTGCTTTCTCGGAGAAATCCAGGAACAAAAAAGGAGCTTGTCAGAAGCCAGACCAACTTCATCCGTACATGGGCAATCAAATGATAGGGCCATCGGACAAGATGATGCTCTAAAGGGAGGTGTGCAGTGTCCGGGCTGATGGTACCCAAGCCATATAGACAAGACCAACCTACCCTGAACCTGAACGGAAAGAGGAAGGCTCCTATTGGAAGGAATTTCTTGTCCAGGGTCCTCCAGAAAGTACATGCACGTGTACTCCCCAGCAGATGCTTTTGTAGCTGTGAGCTGGAGCCAGGCAGTTGGGAGGGAGTAAGGTGCTCGCAGTTCGATTTGCTCCCCAGTTTGATTGAAGAACCGAAATCCACCGATTTTCCTCATTGTCGGAGCCAAGCATATGATAGCGACACGTTCCCCTTCATAATAGAAATGATATCTGGGCTCTGCGGAGAGTATAGGGGCTGGCAGAGGGTCTGAGGAAGAAAGAGAGGATTTGGAGAAGGCGGGGGGGAACTTTCAGAGAGGAAAAGGAAAGTGAGACAGCCCTTTTCCCTCCATTTTACAAAACACAACTCAACCTCGCCTCGTCAACAAAGGCTCTGTTCAGCTGGAGAGCACCTTGGGAGAGGTCAAGCTACACTTACCCGCAGAGGACACAGCCAGCGGTAGCAGCTGGAGGAAAGCTGCCAGAGAGTTGCATTGAAGCGACAAGAGAGAGGAGGCTGCAAAAAGGAGAGAAAAGAAGTCACTTACGTGGCCACTGCCCTATGAAGTCCTGCCCCTTTTGGCCGTCAGTCAAGAGGGCAGCCCCTCCACAGCACCGTGGATTCGTACAGGTCACGGTTCCTTTTTGTGCCACCGTGGCGTGGAAAGCCTAGACCGATGACGGAGAAAACCCGTGAAAACTATTTCACGTGCCAGTGAGGCCACCCATGGGGAAAAAAATCTACAAAACTCAACACGTCCCTGAACTTATCTTTTAGCTACAGGCGACACGTGTTGCACGAGATTGTTCCTTCTGTTAGAAGCAGTTTGGTGGCTGCCAAGCAATTGATTGATATCAGCAGTGGGAAATGGTATCTGGAAACGTAAAGAAATGGGGCTGCTGGAGACCTTACGGGGTTAGGAAGGACAGGAGATCTCCTGGGTCCTAGCAGGGGAAGAAAGGAGGCGTTGAGCCAGGCTGCAGGAGAGGATGAGCTCAAGGTCTGCTTGCATCAAATACCAGGCTGCAGAAAGGAATTTTGGGGGTTCTGGCCAGCTACCAGGTGGGGGTTGTTGCTTGGATTAGAGATGAGGAGGGCCTGGGGAGCTGCGGTGGGCTGGCCCCGGCTGGCTGACCAGCCCCATACAGCCATGCGCTCCCCCCACCCCAGCAGGGCAGGAATAAAGAATAGGAAGAGCAAAAGTAAGAAAACTCATGGGCTGAGATAAAAAAAGCTGAATAGGTAATGGAAAGAGGAAGAGGAAAAAAACCTAAACCATTGATGCAAAGACAATCACTCGCCACCTTCCACAAGAGCGTGGACACCCAGCCGGACCCCGAGCAATGGCTGCCTGTCCCCAACCCCCTTTCCCTCTGTTTTTGGTGATCAGCGTGATGTTACAGGGCATGGAATATCTCTTTGGTCAGCTGGGGTCAGCTGTCCTGGTGCTGTCCCCTCCCAGCTTCTTGCACACCCCCAGCCTTCTCCTTGCGGGGCAGAATGGGAAACAGAGCAGGCCTTGACACCCTGCCAGCGCTGTCGGCCATAGCCAACGCTCTGGGGTGTTACCTTCACTCTTTTAGTCGCAAATCCGAACCAGCACCCTACGGGCTGCTATGAAGAAAACCAACTCCAGCCAGAGCCAGGACAGGAGCCAGGATCCCGGCTTCTCGCCCCGGCCCGGGAGCAGTAACCCAGCGCATCAACCCTGCACAGGAGATCAGTGGAGGACCTCAGCCCCCTCCGCCCGAGAGGAAACAAAGCTGACTCAGTTCTAGTATTTAACCCTAAAATCCGTTGCAGGTGTGCCCACAGTTCCCTGGAGAGCATTTGGGTTTGAGCTCAGGGATTCTCTGCATCTGGTTAACTCCCAGTCCCGCTCCCACCCTGGTCTCTCATGTCTCTATTCGCAAATGACAAACTGCGCTGGAAAAGTCAAATTTCTTCCCCCTTTGGTATCTCTAGACACGTGTCCCAAGTCATCCAGATGCAAATTCTCGTTTCCAAAATGGTGATGTCCTGGTTAAAAAATACTTTGGCTTCTTTGCAACTAAACTTCCAAGAGGTACGTTGCAGGAAATAAAAACCCCAACGCTCTCAAAGCCAAATAAAAATGGAAAACTTGTTCTTGCTGTGAGGGGTTGGGTTTGGGTTTGTTTGGGTTTGTGTCTTTTTTCTTGCCAATGTGACAAACGCAAACACCTTCCAGACCTCAACAGCCTCTTCACTGAGTGCCAGAGCATTGCTGTGAGCCGCCAGTAATCACCAAGCTGCCAACATCTCCGTCTCCATCCATCCAATTTCTCTCTCTCCATGGAAAGAGGGCAGCATGTCCCAGAACCGCTGGCCTCCTCCCTTCCACCTCCTGGAAAAAACCAGCTTAGTCCTGGGCAACTTGAGAGTAATCCAAGTGCCTTAACTTTGGTCTCGGCTTTGGTTGGTGATGCCCTAGAGACTCACCTTGCCTCCTTCTGGGTGCTTCAGTCAAGAAGTTAAGCACTGGGCAAGTGTTGCCAACGTGGAAATCCAGGATAAGGGCTCAGCTGGGCTAGTGACATGAAGGATGTGGTTGGGTGATGTGGGTCTTGCTGTCGCAAGTGTGAGGCAGCAGATGGCATCAGCTGTTTTCTGCTGAAAAGTGCCTCCCACCCACCGAGCATGTGAACGTGGCGTCTTTTGTAACGGGCTGAGCTGCACTCAGGAAGGAGATGCACGCAAGTGCGTGTCCCTTCTTTTCAGCCCCCACTGATGACGCTGCAAAATTAGTGGTGAACAGAGGTGGGATGGAGGCAGGCCTGAGCATTTGAAGTCCTGGAGCACAGTTCTGACCTGAGACAGATCCTTCTTAGACAGACCATAACCTTGTTTCCCCCCTAGCCTGGGATGAACCAGTCCTCGTCTGGTTCTCAAGCCAGAAAGCAGACTGAAAAAGGAAGCAGAGCAACGGATCAGATCTAATTTCATAAGAATCTACACCAGAAAGAAAATGATGGAACTGGTATTTAACAGCCAGAGCCCTTTGCCACAAAGAAGAACACGCATTGGGAACCTCTCCAGCACCACCACAGCAATGAGTTTTCAGCCACCTGTTCTTCATTCTTCCTGGGAATACTGATACCCAGCTGGCAGGTCAGAACTAACTGCATCAGCCCGCCAGAGAAATAAGTTCTTGAGGGTCTAACAGGAGGAAAGGGAAGGGGAAAAAGGAGAGGAGAGGAGAGGAGAGGAGAGGAGAGGAGAGGAGAAAAAGGAACACGGTTATAGGGAGGACTATGAAAGACAGGAGGGAAGGTTGGATTGAAAGCCTGAAAGGAGCGAGGGAGAAAGAAGAGATAATGGCGGCAAAAGAGGCAACTCGAGAGGGATATACGGCAGAAGAAAGGCTAGAGATGAAAGAAGGGAAAAGCATGGAGAAGGGAGAGGGGAAGAAATGAGAGAAAAGGAAAAAGGAGAAATAAACGTATGCATGGGGGAGGATGAAGGCGAAGTAGGGGATGAGAGACTCACTAAGGAATATTACGAGGCAGTAGATGATCATGGCACCGAGATCCAGGGGGTGCTCAGGGCTCCGTGCCAGCCTGTCCAGGAGAGGAGCGTGCTGCCTGGTCACTCTGTCCTGCCTCCTCCATCTGTCTGACTTGAGTTCGGTGGTCAGAGGGGCAGGGAGAGGAAGTGCTGCACTATGAAGTAGAAGCCACTAACCACAAAGCGGGAAACTACACTCTGGGTCTTGCATGTCTTGGGGATGTCATCATGTTTTCAGAGAGCTTTTCCTCCCCGTATGCTCTAGCTCACCTTTGGGCTGTCTCTTTGCCCCATGAACTGTGAGTCCCTGCCAGTAAATATGGCCTAGCAAAGAGAGGACTGTAAGAGTTTCTTGGTAAACCACCTGGCTTGCAACAAGTGTGCTGTCACTAGCTGAAAAGGCTTGTGGGAGGCCCCCCAGACATCCTGGACCTCGGCAGCCAGTGTGGTGGTTGCTCCCACCTTGCATTCAGAGGATCAGGGGTGGGGATGAGGAGGTATCGCCGATCCCAGCTGCCGCCGTCCCATGTGCCTGGCGTGGTTTTGGGGGGGGATGTTCTGCATTGCTTAATATTTTGGGGACTCAGGTGTGGTCCAGGCATTGAAGGAATCCTCAGTGCAAGGGCAATATAGGAACAGAAGCACTCGTCCCTGAACTGGACCTGTTCTGCTCACTGGTGTTGCGCTGCCATTCCCCCCTCACGTTGTATCCTCTGATCTGATCCTCCTTTGCCCTCATCGCTTACCTCTCCTTCTCTGACAGAGTAGGCTGCAACGGGATGGGTACAGCAGCAGCAGCTGCACATGCGGGCGCCAATGGGGTGGATGGAGACCTGGGCTGTTAGAGACGTGAGGGAAGATTCAGCTTCTCCATCGGCATTAGTTGTGGCTCTTTCAGCTAAAAATAACCATGCTTAAGGGGTGCTGAACCCCACAGAAATGAAAGGGCAGGCACCTTGTGAACGCCAGCAGACACAACCACTGCAGGAACAGGAGGACACCTCTGAGAAACCTGCAGCTTGGGAATGTGCTCAGCATTTCTTTGCTGAACTTGTCTCAGTCTTCAACAGCCCTTGTGAGAGCGTTCTTCTGACCCAGTTGAGAGCAGTTTATATTATATTCTTTTCCTTCTTTTCACATGTGAACGTAGCAGAATAACCACGTCACACAACTGACCGTCCTGTTCCTGAGTCACTTCTTCCCAGCCCCTGATAGGCCAGCAGCAGGCTTATCGCTCGGAGGGGTGTTGCCAGGTCTCTTCTCTCCACTGTGGCCCATGGTGCGTCTCAGCCCCGGACCGTGTACCAGGACGAAGAGCCTGGCTGAAGGTCCTGGTGGGCTGCTTTGAGTCCCGGAGATTTCTCCTGCCCTCAGGATCTCTCCGGGTGGTGAGTGCGTCCTCCCCCCGCAGCCGTGGCCACCCCTGAGCTGGCTCCAGCGGCTCAATGTCTGTCCTGTATCCGTGTGTCTGTGTGGGTGGGAGCGTGTGGGGCGTGGAGGGGGGGGAGCTTTGCCTGAGCGCAAATAGTTCAGAAAGGGCAGAAAATGCCAAGAAGAGTGAGGAACAAGAGAGGGAACAAGAAGGTCAGAGGAAGAGGCAGTAGAGGTGCTCCATGGAGGAGCAGATACCCCCTGCAGCCTGTGGAGGACCCACGGTGGAGCAGACGGATATTCCTGAAGGAAAACCAGCCCATGGCAAGTCCATGGCAGAGCAGAGGAAAGGTGTGAGAAGAAAGGAGTGTCAGAGAGAAATTGCTATGTATTGAGCGTAAGTCCTTAACCCCGTTCCCCTGCGCTGCTTTGGGATGGGTGGAAGAGTCTGGAGCGAAGGAGTGAAGTTGAGCACGGGAAACGGGGAGGAAAGGTGTTGCTTTAATGTTCCTCTATCCAAATCAGTAATTACACATACATTTTAGTTGGCAATAAATTCAGTCAATTCTCCCCAGGTGGAGTATGTTTTTCCCAAGACGGTAATTGGTAAGTAACCACCCTGTATTTGTCTCAACCCACAAGCTTCCTCATTTGCATTCTTCCTGTTTTTCTCCCCCATCCCACTGAGGGGGAGAGAGCAAGTGGCCAGGTGGGAGTTTGGCTTCTAGCCAAGACTAACCCATCACAAGAGCAAAATGATTAAAATGTTCAAACCGTAAAAAATTTAAAAAATAATCAAGTGTAAAATGAGTAAAGTAAGAACATAATGTTATTTATAGAAGTCATATTTGATTGAAGAACATTCTGATTTTTCCCATATGAACCAACACCACCCACATAAGAAAACACAGGACATGTACATTCACTTTTAAGGCCCTGCATGGACGACCGTAAGACTAGTCATACCAGCCGCAAACTGAAACGTCTCACGGAACAGAACTGCCTCCAGGGCAGAAGAATGGATTAGTGAACCTCTTGGGACCATTTCCAGCTGGGGGATTCTCAGGCCCATTGAATCTCACGGTCAGTAGTGACAGGTCTGGTCTCTTTATCATTCACCCCCTCTTTTGCAAGGGTGCTAACAATTTCCCTCCCTCTTCCAGCTCAAGGGGAGGGCTTTGAATCACATCATGGGTGACTGTGCTGCTCTCCACCTCCGCTGGCAGGACAGTTCCCTCTGTCCCACCTCTTTCCTCTGCCTCTAGATCCACCACATGCTCCTGCATTTCTCCCATGAGAACCCTAATGTGCTCAGCTCCTGTGCTGGGAAGGGCATCAAGATTTTTAACAATCATTGTAAACGGAGCTTTATACTAATTTTCAGCATTGTTGGCAGAGGAGAGTGGCCGAGCACAGCTCAGATTGTATCTGCAAGGCCACACTGAATGGAAACTGACTGAGAGATCACATCTAGCGCAGAAACTTTCTCTCTGTCTTTGTGACAATTACGTTGCTGTTTCTTTTTCCTGTTGAACGGGTAGAACCACTGGTAAAGATAGAAGAGTGGATGTTTTCAGTTTTTTTTTTTTTTTGAGGTTAATCTTTACTTTAATTAGCTTCTGGGCAATGCTATTAAAATAAGAATGAGCCCATATGACGAGATCCCTGATAAACACCTACCTACTGTTTCTGCTGGCTAACAACATACCTGCTGCTCCATTTCACACTCCTGTAAGCAGGGTGGCTCATGAAATGATGAGAGTCCGGAGCTGTGGATACTCTTCCCTAAAATCACTGATTCCTCTTCTCACTTTTCTATTTTCACCTCTCCAGACCCACTGGAACAATCAAGCCTCTCTAGCGCCAGCCCATAACATCTCCCCAAAGAATAAAATATGCAACTGACCTGCTCATTTAGGGATGAATTCTGGGTAACACAGCGTCACAGAGTAGTTGAGGTTGGCAGGAACCTCTGGAGGTCATCTAGCCCAGTCTCCCCTGCTCAAGCAGGGTCAGCTGGAGCTGGTTGCCCAGGTCCACGTCCAGTTGGGTTTTGAGTATCTCCAAGGATAGAGACTCCACCACCTCTCTGGGCAACCTGTTCCCGTGTCTGATCACTCTGATGGTAAGAAGGGTGTTTTCTTGCACTCAGGTGGAATTTCATGTGTTTCAGTTTGTCTCCTGTCCTGTCACTGGGCACCGCTGCATATAAATATTCATCACATACTTTTACATATTGGTAAGATCCCTCCTGAGCCTTCTGTTCTCCAGGTGAAGAGTCCCAGTGCTCTCAGCCTTTCCCTGGTTGAAAGATGCTCCAGTCCCTCATTTTCATGGCCCTTTGCTGGACTCCAGTAAACCCCTATCTTTCTTGTACTGGAGAGCCCGGGATTGGGCACAGGACTCCAGTGTGGCCTCCCCAGGCACTAAGTAGAGGAGAAGGATCACCTGCCTTGACCTGCTAGCAATGTTCTTCTCAATGCAGCCCAGGACACCATTGGTTTGCTTTGCCACAAGAGGGCATGGTCAGGTCATTCAAACAGAAAATGTTGCCCAGTCGCCAGCTGAGGTGGGGAAGCTTTGCTTGTCACCAGCTGGTAGGCGAAGCTGAAGGAAAGAAACAGAAAGGGCATCACTTGCCAGCTGAAGATGGAATTCATTTGCCTAAAGGTTGGCAGCTGGTACCAGTTTAAATGCATTAAGGCATTTGAGACATGCATCTGGAACCAGCAGATATAGCACAGGACCTACAGAGCATCCACAAGCTCATAAAAGCTGAAGGTCATCTATAAAGCTACCAGATGCTTTGAGTAAGTCAGTCAAAACCTTTATTTCCCACCCCCATTTACAGCCTTTTCTGACCTTCATCTGTCTTAACATTGTTTCTTCATCACGTCAAACCCCACTCTTAGTTCTTCATATTGTCCAGCATGCAGTGGTGGGATGGTAGGACAAGGACGTTTGCCCAGAGAGGTGTGCTCTAAGAAGATCATTTCCTCCAGCAGCAACCCAGTGTTGATCTGTTCCAGGGCCAGATCAACATTAATCTTTAAAGCAATCTAGGGGTGGGATTTCACTCTCCTCACATCAAATGTCTACAGCTGAACGAGCCATCCAGACTCCTACATCTAACCTAATGGTAGGGTTTTATTGACCTGATGCATTCCTTGTCCATCTTGGGATGAGATGAACCAAACACCAGAGGCAGTATTTTCTCCTGTGCTTGCAGAGTTTGCATCTGGCTGCTCTCTCTAACCCTTCCTTGTTCACGTGGTGAACATCTGTGGCTTGCATCCTTCAGGAGGGCAGACTGCAGCTTTCAGCAGAAAATCCTGGTCTACTTCACCGTTGTCTGCAAGAGAAGAGAGCAAGGAAAACACATGAGAGAGTGTAGCTCCAATGAGAGGAACAAATAGTGCTGCGGTTGCCTATTTTATTATAGATAGCTCTGCGGCTATACAGAGATCTTGTGCTGCTGGTCATTCAATAACGTAATGTACCTTTGCAAGAAACTCATGTTCCAATCAAAAAACTTCATATGCAGCTAGGTGTAATCCTGCACAACGTATCTCTGGGCTCTTCTTAAAAGATTTTTTCAGTGACAAGGGAGAGCAAATTACAAATAAGTGTGTTCCTCTTGTATCCATAATCACTCCAATGAGTGGACACGATTAAAAAGACACTGCTTTTTGATCCTGTTCTTAACCCTTTTTAACAATGAAATGTTGTTTTTTTTAAAAAATTAACTTCGGGGGGATTTTTATGGAGTTAGCTAACTCCTACAGATATTTCTATGCATTTAACTCTTTCTGGAGAGCTGTTTCTTATGCTGGGAAAAGTCCTGTGCATAATGGTTCAGGACCTTATTTGTATTACCTTGACATATGAGTGGTTTGAATTAGAAAGAACACCCTGAGAGTAACTGATCATGCAAGAAGCAATAGGAATTGCAGTCCCAAAGGCTGAGAATCTTCTTGCCGAGCCCCTAAGTGAGGATGTGGTTGCACTGCCTGGTAGACATGGTCTTCTCTTTCAGGGTCGGAGGTACGTCTGCAACATGGATCCTCCGGCCACAAGTCTTCAGATGAGATGAGCAACATCCCAGGATGCCCATTTCAGGCATCTAGTAACACCCGAGGAGTGTGGGGTAGCAGAGACCTTTTCAGCAGATGAGCAGACGGGATGCATAAATTTTGAAGACCCTCAGCCTTGTAGTATGGTAGCTAGAGGCTACGTAGGCAACACCCAAGCATCAGAAAGGTCATCAAATGTCAGTGTTTAGGCAGCAGACTCACAGAATTTCTAGAGGGTGAGGTGAAATCTGCCCTGAACTCTGCAGATGAGGTTCCTACTGGTAGCAATGGGAGCTGAGTTAACTAGGGCACGTAGAGGCAGCAGCCCTTGTTTCCAAGGGAGAACTAAAGGCGGCCATGATCTCTTGTATTTACAGCCAATCTAGAGCTACTGAACACTCTGCATGCAGATTCTTCTTCTTGAATATGGAGAGAAATCAACACTTCCTAAAGGCGATTCATCACATCTGTCTCAGTCCCCGATTTTAGACATGGATAATAGTCCTCCAGATAGTCTGATTTCTGTCCACAGAGTAGATTTAGGTGATTACCTGAAAAGCAGACAACTAATTTCTAGAAGAATAGCACCAGAAAAGATGAATCACTATCAAGTAGAGAACAATACATTCAGGGAAGAACTGTGTGAAGCCTTGACTGCGAAGGGTAAGTTTCAGTGAACTGATGAACTTCCTCAGGTTTAGGATTTGGGAAGTAAAACTTAACATACTTCTTCCAGCTGTGTCAGAAAACCCAGCAGTCAGCAGATGCCACTAAGGGGAAGAGGTTATTCTTAGTGCCCACTGACGCACTGAATTCACTTGCATATTTTTGACATGTAAAACCCCAAAGATTCTTTGATAGCACATAGATGGACCAAGCTGAACAAAATGGGAAGGAATTTTTGTTCACCCAAAGTGGGCCTGTCACCGGCACTGACTCAGATTAGTGCAAGTTGCAAAGATAGGGAGGACAAATTGCAAAGGTATCTCTTTCACGTCATTGACTGCAAAGGGCTCACAGGGAATTCAGTGACGTTAGCCTACCTTTGGGAGGAAAATGGACTTGCCAGGTCTTTGCTGTGGTTAGGAAAAAGATGGAGAAACATGGAGGGTACAAAAAGGGCTTGTGTCTCTCTCTCTCCATGGATCAGAGAGGCTATCCAACAGATCCAGCTGGGAATTGGGCAAGTGAGGTAAGTTCAGTGCATCCTCTTCCTCCCATGAGGACCAAAGCAGTGTCCATAGTATTCTTCCCATGAATCACTTTCCATGGCCCTGCACCCAATTTAAGAGCTAAAGCAAAACATTTCCTCATTTTAGTTGGCAGAGGAAGTTGAAAGTGTCAAGTGTGACAGCTCAGTGGCCAAAGGGGACATCAGTGGAGCAGCTGACAATGACTGTCAAGAAGATGGCACAATTATTTTTTCTTCCTTTTCTCTTTTGCTGTTTCCCAGCAGCAAGGTGGCTGGATGAAACATCTTTGCTCATGCAATGTTGGGAAGATTACACCGATTTTCCCTCTTCCTTTCCTTTCCTTTCCTTTCCTTTCCTTTCCTTTCCTTTCCTTTCCTTTCCTTTCCTTTCCTTTCCTTTC
>JAVKLA010000054.1:20898101-20908465 GCA_034782735.1 Sagittarius serpentarius | reverse complement strand
TCTGTTCTATTAAACTGTTCTTATCTCAACCCACGAGCTTTACTTTATTTTCTGATTCTCTCCCCCATCCCACTGGGGGGGGGGACTGACTGAGCACCTGCGTGGTGCCGACTTGCTGGCTGGGGTTAAATCACAACAGTACTCTAGGACAGGGAAACAACAAACCATCCATTTCACCTCTGAACATGCTATTTTACAGCTATTGCACCTCTTCTCCATTCCCTTCTTAAAATAAATGTCAGGCCCTTCCACCTCGCCCCACGTATGTTCTTATCCTTGCTCCTCTCACCGAGACACCTCCTAGATCTCTGATACACCTCTGAAGGTAGAATGTGACTCTCCACAGAAACCCAAGCAAGTCCAGGGAGAGCAACTTCCATAACTGGGTCTGCCAGTGATGGAGCTTTCTCAACCATAGCTGCATACCAAGCAGAGGTTTTGCTCGTCTCCCTACACCACTATGTCACTTACATCATTATCTCAAACCGCAACACAGGATGCAAGTAATCGGTATCTGTTATTAACTCTTTTGTATGCCAGCAAGCACAGGAGAAAACTGGTCACCTGCTTTTTGTCTGCACTTACCCACCTTTCCTTGTTACCCCACTAAGAAAACTCACCCTATACAGGCAGGGGCTGAAGAAGGCACATTTGAGAGTTTCACCTTTCTCTCACCAGGATCTGCCAAAGTCTGGAGCCCAACATGGAAATCCTGCTAGCATGGAAGAATAGCCAGAAGAGAGAGACAATATGCGATTTGGGGTGTATTTTGTGCTGCAAACCCCTTCTCTACATACACACAGCCCTGAGAGTCTATCCCCTCAGCTGATGAAGCCGCTTTCTAGGTTTGCCCGAGATCGAACTAGGCCAGAGCAAGACAAGCCACTAATGGGCATGTGGACTTCACCTGTGTGGAGTGCCAGAGAATTGCAAAGAGACGCTCCTTGATCTGGTGTACCAACTCCAAACCAGCACTGAAATGCTCTGCTTTCAGGAGCTGAAGAGAAGAGGCCAGGTCCTGGTACTGCAGCAGGGTTTCCTCTGCAATCAAGGCCACAAAAGTCACACTGCTGCCCATACTCTTAAGCAGAGACTGAGTCCCTTGGCTCTGATTATGAAGCCAGTGACAGCTACTTAGGTCTCCTGTGCACATACATTCCTCTTTCAGCAGGGAACGTGTTGCTCCTTACTGCATCAGTCTCCACTGGCAGCAAAACTGCTTCAGTGGACTTCTAAGAAATGACATCAAGAAGGCAAAAATGGGCTGCGAGAAGTGAGAGAGACCAGCTGGGTGCTGGTGTGTACGCTATTGCCCCACTACAGAGCTGCCACCCTTTGAACCAGACAGCTGGGAACGCTAGTCTCTGCTTTGGAGAGGCTGCAGGACTTACCCAGAAGGATCTGCAGAGCATTAGTGTGCAGCTCTAGGCTCTCAGTCTGCTGTTCCACAACATCCATACTCTCAGTGTCCTGGTTATAGTAGCTGTACACACAGGAGTAGGCCAGCACCTGGAGAGGTACAGATCATGCTGTAAGCATCCTCCTTCAGCTTCAGAGTGGGCAAGACAACTAGCGTCAAACCTTTCCAGACTTCATTATGTATCAGTGGCTGAGAGAAGCCTGGCCGCACTTCTGGTCTGTGGCAATACCCCAGTGAACCATTATGCCAAGTGGCAGCAGTGCCAGGCTACCTAGAGCTACTCACAGGACTGGAAATGAATGTGTAATTATTTTGTACTGAAGTCTGAAATAACTGATTGTTCCCACCTGCAAGCCATCACAAGAACACAGACCATGAATGCTTAACAAGCATGACTGACCAGCAGGCAGAGAGTCAAAACAACCAGCACACAGAATCTACACATTGCTGGACAGCCCAGGTTGAACTCAAGCGGCAATGATCTGAGAGAACTGAGCCCAAAGGGAAGCAGACATGGTGCTATACAGCACCAAGAGCCCACAACAAAGGCATTTCAACAAGTGACAAACTCCTATTATAAACGAACAACCCCCTAAAGCCATCCAGGCACCCAGCAGGAAACAAGACCACTTGTTTCCATTTAAAGAAATGGGCCAGAAAAGCCAGCAGCAGCAAGCAACAGTGATATGGATCCTGGCAAACACAGGGGCTACCATACTGAAAAGACAAAACAGGGTCAGAAACCCTTGTTCCACACGCCTCTCAAAATAAGTCTGCCTGCACAAACAAGGTAAATATTACAAAGGCAATACTGCAAAGGCAATTCCCACTGCCTTCCTATGTTTCAGGGGACAGAAGACATTGCAGGCCTACGCTGTCACAGGCTTACTGCACACATCCAGTGGCTGCACTGCAAATCCTTCATAATGTGGCTATCAGGGCATGCAGTAGGTAACTCAGTGCTCCCAAAACACCTATGGCTCATGAAATGAAGTTAAGAAAGGAAAATCACAGCATGAGCATCAAGATGGACTTCATAACTGTAACACGCCATCAGGAAAGCTCTCAAAAGGTAAGTACCACCACTGGGGCACTGCAAATTGGAATGGACCAAACCCGGTATATGAAAACCCTCAATATAGATCCTTGTGCTGATTCCATGGTGTCAGCTTGAGCTAAGCTCCAAATCTTATGACCTGACTGTGAGGAACACTACAAACAGAGCCCAACTCAGAGCGAGAGCAGCAAAGGCAGACGCGAGCTCCTCCCCTATCTTGATGCTATTCCTCCCCTCAAGCTTTTTCTGTCTCCCCTTGTTTGGAATAGAGCAAGGCTGGCATCTCCTCACTTTAAGAAAAGCATAAAACACACCAATAGAATTAGGCCTAAACCTCAGCAAGCCTGTTATCCAGCCTTACCTTCCGTGCCTGTTCTAGCACTTTGCAGGCATCAAGAACAAAGGTCAAAGTCCTAATTTTTGGCATCTCCCTGATGGAAGAAACTCTGTTCCTCAGACTCATGGCAAATTCCTGCAATAACCAAAGGAGGGGAAAAAAAAAAGTCAATGTCAAGCTCCACAAGATCGAAAAAATAGCACCTTCCACACAGATAATGGCTAAGCATCCTGAAGTGCCATCCCAGAAGATGCAGGCAGCAGGAGAGCATTTACTACATCCAACTATGACATCTCTCCTGTGCCATCACTACAACCTTTTACAGTATCTCACCTCTAGACAGCATTCAGCCTTCAGTTGCCATGGCTTCCAAGCACTGCATCAGTTTGAGCATGTGAACACCACAAGTTAGGTGCTCAGTTTCCACAACAGACTTGGTAGAAGAAAGCAGGCCAAGAACTACCCCTTGCATCAGAGCAAAGGTGAAATGACCAGGCATCCCCACCTGGATCCAAAGCCTGCTTCAGGTGAAATACACTGAGACACAACAGAAACTGACCTGCTCACCAGGGCTAAGGCAAGAGAGTCAGCATCTGCCAAGGAAGGAGGAGGCCTTACCCTTGCGTGATGATGAAAGGTGCATCTCTCGTTGTAATCCTGAAAACGCTTCTCCTGCCAAGCTGCTTTACTCACCTGAAAGGAAAAGGAGAAGTAACCTGGAGCAATTTCCTTCAAATGCCAGGGTTGCCTGAAAATGGCTACCACACGCACAGATTTTGACAATACTATCAGTATTACTGGCAAGGGCACAAAGTCCAGAGTAAAGGACACAAGTGGAGATCCTTACCCTCTCTCTGAGAGGCCAGGTGGAGCTGAACACAAGCGTGAACCACTAGGATATAGCAAACCACTCACCATAGCAGAGCAGTTGTAATAATCCTTATGAGTCGGCCTCCAGGGCTTGAGGCAACGCCAACAGAAGCCATGATTACACTTTGCACATGTCATACTGCATGGCAGGAGAAGAAAATGGGAATCAGTCAGTCCTAACAGCCACTTGCAGACAGTTCCTCCCAGTGCTCCGCTACATTGCAGGGCTGGAGTGTGCGACCCAGTCACTCCCACTCACTCAGTACTAGGTGTTTCCCTGCATGTATTTTTTAAAGCCTTTGCTGGATGCAGATGATGCTTAAAACCAGTCATTGTGTCTCCAAAAATGACCTGGGTAAACTGGCAGCAAGATCTCACAGTGCCAACTTACCAAGTACTTGAAGGGTGAACTAAGCATTCCACAGTTTGAAGCGAGATCCACATAAGCACCTCACCTCTTCCCTCAGTAATGCAGGACTCCCCAGTGCAGAAAGGCACTGCACAGCCCTCCAGCCGCGCGCAATACGTGGGGACAAACCACAGCTGGGCACTAGGAGCCGTGCCAGTGCAAAAAAGAAACAAATGGTGACAGGTAAGTGCTGGCTTCAAAGCTGGAGGTAACTCCCCTATCATGTAAAAAGCTGCCAGAGACCCAAGCCAATTCAAAAGAGGTAGTTAAAAGAAAATTGCTTAAAGTTACAGGAACAGCTGAGCATGAAAGAAAAAATGGTGCTGAGCTATCCGCTCCCCTAACCTATACCTCTATATGTCTATAGCAGATTCTGAGAGCAGACAAGTGTGAGCTATAAAAAGGTACTACAAGAGTTTTGGTTCCACTACAGAGCTATCAATGGATTTAACTCTGAATGCTGGGGAACATTTTGCTTTTCCCAGGAATTAAAAGCAATCACTCATTCTTTTAAAACTATAAAACAGACCTGCTGTAACTCTAAGTCCACAGAAAAAAAAAAAAAAAGAAAAAAAGCACAATGGACCTAACTGTATGTCTTGCCCACTCCTGCCTCCAGTAGCAAACAAAAATGGATACTCACTGCAGGCACCCCTCATTTTTCTCTATCTGAGCCCGGCAGCTTGGGCAATGCTTCGAAATGAGCTTAGCAAGGTGTTTGCTTTGGGCTTCACTTGTCATTCCCTCATAGTACCCATCATCATCCACCCACTGAGACATGTGGCTGCAGCTGGCAGGATAATGGGCCTGAAAGAGAGAGCCAGTCAACCACACAAAAGCAGAATGGTGTGTGCCAAACCGAAGACAGTATTGTCCATGATTCAACTCAGGCTCACCTCTGGGAAGTTGCAGTTGAAGCAGGACATCCAGGAGCACTTAGAACAGGCTGCCCCATAGCCAAGTCCATCCTTAAGGAGGATCTGATCACAGCCCTGAGGGTTGGTGCACCATGTCAGGTTGGAGCAACACTCAACATAGCCTCTGAGGAGGGCTTTTTCATACTGTAACAGGAAGCCAAGAAGGAGATTTAAGGCAGAGAAGCTGCAAGGTTAGGCCTTACAACTTGGGTCTGGTGCCTCTGGGCTCTACATCTGACTGAACAACTGCTCACAGCAAAACAGCACTAAGTTAGTTTACTCTTTCATTCCCTTTGTGTAAACTTCCCACCCCTCGTGTCATATCTGGAGGCTGTTTCATATAATCACAGAATAGCTGAGGCTGGAAGGCACTTCTGGAGATAAAAACCAGTCCAACCCCTCCAGCTCAAAGCAGGGTTGCTCGGGTCCATGTCCAGTTGGGTTTTGAGCATACCCAAGCACAGAGACTAAAAGGCTCTCTGCCCAGCCTGTTCCAGCATCCCATTACCCTTACTGTTAAAAAAGAAAAAGTTTTCTTATGTTTAAATGGAATTCCTTGTATTTAAATTAGTGCTCACTGCCTCTTATGCTTTTCACTGGGTATCACCAAGAAGAATCTGGCTCCTTAATTCCATTTGTGTATTTACACATGTTGATAAGATCCACCCCTGAGCCTTCTCTTCTCCAGGCTAAACAAACTCAGCTCACTCAGCTTCTCCTAGAGGCGTTCAAAACCTAAATCATCTTTGTGGCCTTTTGCTGGATTCTCCCCAGTGTGCCCATGTCTCTCTCGTACTAGTGATCCCTGAAATGGACACAGCACTCCAGATATGGTCTCACCAGCACTGGGGAAGAATCACCTTCCTCAACCTGCTGTCAATGCTCTTCCTAATTCAACCTAAGATGCTAGCGGACTCTCTTAGCCACAAAGGCACACTGCTGGCTTATGTTCAACTTGTTGCCCACCGTGATCCCATTTTTTTTTCCTCCAGGGCTGCTTTCCAGATGGTTGGCCCCCAGCACATACTGTTGCATTGGGTTATTCCACCCCAGGAGTAGGACTTGGCATTTCCCTTTGTTGAACTTTATGATATTCTTGTTTGCTACGTTCTCTAGCCTGTTGAGGTCCCTCTGAATGGCAGCACAACCATCTATCTGGAGCATCCGTCAGTCCTCCCAGCTGTTTATCATCTATAAATTTGCTAAGGGTGCACTTGGTCCCATCATCCAGGTCATCAGTGAAGATGTTAAACAATGTTAACCTCAGTATCAGCCTCTGGGTTATACCACTAGTGACTGGCCTCCAGCTGAGCTTTCTGCCACTGATCATAACCCTTTGAGCTCAGCAGGCCATCTCACTGTCCACTCATCCAGCCTGTACTTCATCAGTTTTCTTCTGTGAGGATGTTGTGGATGATGGTGTAGAAGCCCTTACTGAAGCAGAGATAAACAACATCTCCCCTCACCCACCAAGTCAATCAGCTCACCATAGAAAGCTCTCAGGTGCTCTTTTTACCTTTTTCTAAGTTCCTCAGCAAACTTTTGCTTAGTTACATGATGTGCAAAGGGAAAGGAGACTCGTTTGCCCACAGCCTCTAGACATTACTGCAGAGGAGAAGGCAAATTGGTTATCAATAAGAAATTGTTCAGGTAGGGACCCAGGGCGCAACCATACTGCACATAGTAGCTTGCTTTCCTATGCTCAGTTACTGTAGTGTAAAGACTGTGCAAACATACACAAAGCTAGAGGAAGTTCAGACAAAATCCTATAGTCTTGACAGCCCTCCTGCAGAGATTTTTACATACCTGGAGAGCTCTAAAGCCACCAGGCACAGAAAGGACAATACAGGTCACAACAAGCACCAGAGAGAAAAGGTGGAAGCCCTGAGCACCAAAGGGCTCAGACAGAGCTGTCATTCATTGTCACTCTCTCTCATTTATTCTCTCTTGTTCATTCCCTCTCTCAGGCAACCTAAACCAGAGAGTGTGTGCTGACAGACTGCAAGGATGTCAGCCTGCGTCATGGCAAAATGCCTGGTAGAGGCAAAGTCTCAACAAAGCCACTTCATTCTTCTCAGAGAGTCTACCTCTGTGTCTGTTGTCATCCTGTTGATAGGCAATGCGATCATTTCTGCCCAAAGAGATAAATGGGTACTTGAGTCAGCAGACAGCACCAAATCACAGCCTTCACAGAGACTGAATTTCATGTCTGATGTCTGGAATTTTGCTCTATCCTGCTTTCCTGGTGAAGAGGAGACAGAGATGCAACTGCTGAAGCAGATTTAGGATTCCTACAGGAACCGTAAGAGAAAGAGCGGCTCTCAGAAAGCCTAAAAGGAGAGGGAACAAGTGTCCAGTGAAGGTCTGGGAAGAAAACTAGCCAGGTACAATCAAGGAGTTGCCAAATACTGCATGACACTGACCAACAGATCTCAGAGGAACCTTTGCACGTGATGGAGTTAATCCAAGTATGGAGTCTACAGCATGATTCCCAGCAAAGAATCCCTGGAGGCAGAATGGAAGACCACCTCTGAAGAACAGACTCTCAAGGAACTTGAGGGAAACAAGGCTGAGAGAAAACCTCTTTCAGAAACATGACAGGGTCTATGTTTTGTAGAAATACAAGCGTGAAAACTTTAAACTCAAATATTCTTGTATTAGCAAGAGTGCAGCCGACAGGCAAGGGAAGGGATTTCTCATAGCTATTTGGCACTGGTGACATAACTGGATACTGGAACAGTTTGGGCTTCCACGTACAAGACAGACATTAACAGAATAGAGAAAATGTTGTCCACAGGCCACCAAGACAGTCAGAGGCTGGAGCACAGAATGTATGAGGGGAGGCTGAGAGAGATGGGTTTCAGCATGGGGAGAAGTCAGCAGATGGGGATCTTACCAGTGCCTAGGGCTACCTAAATGTAAGATGCAGAGAAGACTGAATCTGGAGCAGGTTTTTTTAACTTCAGCGTTAGATCTTCACACAATAATCTGGCAAATTTGAGTACAGGGTTGGACCAGAGATCTCCACAGATTATTGCAACCTAAATTATTCTATGACTGTATGAGTGACTCTGCACAAGGCATTAACACTCCATCCATACCACTTACTGAGCAAAAAGGGAAACAGATAACATTTCAGTGAGAGCATCAGAGCAACTTGTTAAAATTGGCTGCAATTTATGCTGAGGTGCAATATCTTTTTAATAAAATAGCCACAGCAACAGGATATTAAATCCTGCTCTCAGACAGATGTGACTACAAGATTGGCAAAGCCAGGAAGAACTAACTGCCCAGATACAGGCACTAAGTCTCCAAGCACTTCTTATAGAAAAACAAGATACAGAAAGATACATTGAAGCAAATGCTTTTCTGTAGCCTTCCCCATTTTGGTTGCCAGTATTCAAGCTTAAAGAAAAATTAGAAGACAGAGCAGTCTTTATGACTACTGTTCAATTCTCCTTATGACTGTTCACACAGGTTCATAATAACGGTAACAAGTTGGAAGAGAAGGAGAATATTTTTGGAGAAGCAATTGCTGGTGGAGACTTGTCAAACAGAACAGTGGAAAACAGGTGACATCTGTTCTGTCCAGCAACTTACAAAAAGAGTCTGTCGTGTGACAGCCACAGCTCTGCGTTAAGTGGGGAGGGCATTCAGCTCTAAGTAATAATGAAAAACTGAAAGAATAAGGAGAAATGTAGCTTCTGCCTCAGAGCAAGCAGCTGCTGCTGCCCCCCTGCTGACTAAGGTGAGCAGAGCTCAGGAAGCCTGGTTTAGAGACGTCTGGAGACTCCCACAGACTTAAGTCTGATGTGGTAACTTCTGTCACCTTGACAAAAATCTGAGGTGCTCAAAGCCAGAGACTGATGGAAGAGAAAGGACGCTGGGATCATTGACACAGCGGTAAAATGAAATTGCTCAAATGTTTTCTCTTCATTTGTCCTAGATTTTACAATTGCTTCCAGCACACCAGCAGAGGATACTTGTCATGAGCTGCTACCACAGCTCTCACCTGGTCCTCAACTAAAGATGCACCTGAAAAGTTGTTTGCTGGAGACATGTTTAGAGAAAACACCACTGTGCTCTTTGGCAGATGTTATGCCTTCCTGAATGGCTGGTATTGACCATGATCAGAGACAGCAAACACCACTGGGCAGAAATCTGGTCTGCCTCAACTATCACACTGCCAGTCTTCATAATGGTAAGGGGAAAAGCAGCAACAAGATTACCTGCTAGTGCTGACCAAAATGAAACAGAGCTTGGACACCCAGTAACCACCTCTCCTACTTCACCTTGGCTATAATCTCCTCGGAGGAGACGATGGAACAAATGAAGGCTGTAGTGGGCTGTGCACGGCACTCAGATATGGGACAGGTGCAGTTGACAACCATGTTCTGTTCAATGCGAGTCGTGAGATACTCACTCCAACAGGGCTGTGAAGGCAGAAGAGGAGAGAGAGATCAGAGCTAAACAGGAGATGCACCTGGGCCACGTGGCCCTGGAAGCCCACCCCACCCAGCAGCAGGGACACGAAACCACCACAAACTGTGGGTAAGTACTCAAAAAAATAAAAGTGGGAACAGACTGCTCAGGAGCTGAAGGATCACAACAAACAAGGGAGCTGAGAAAACAGAATGTATGAGCTCTGTGAAAATCACCTGATAACATCTCCAGACAAAGAGCAGCTGCTCCAACTAGGCAGCAGCAATTCCCTACCAAGTTACAGGAGCCAAAGACCCGAAGGACCTTCACCTTGCAGCAGTAGTGCAGGCAACAGAGGGTTGGTGGCTTCTCAGTGGGACACAGCTGGTTCACACAGACAGGGCAGTGGGTTCCTGGGCTCAGGGGGGGCTGGGCATCCTGCACTTGCAGGCCCGAGGCGATGAGCAGGGTCTCACGGTTCTCCACATAGCACTGGATTAAGAAATCCACATTCCACCTGCAGTGCATGAGGAGGTGCCGAGCAACATCATCCGGGATGCTCAGAGTATCCTGGACCTGCTGTACTGTCTGGTTCATGAGCAGCTTTGCCTCCTCTGGACTAAGCGTGTGCCCCACTGGCACCTGCAGCATTGCCATCAGAAACTCCTCTGACCTGCCAGTGCCAGGATTCAACCTGACAGAGAGAAATGTGTCATGACCACACAGGGTGGAGATGCACAACCCTCCACACGTGGTGACACGCGTCCCTACCAATAAAGGCAGTCTATGCTGTCCTCATCTGGAGGTACCTCTGGTGGCCTGCTCTGGAAAACCATCTGTGCCTGGCCCCCAAGAGGTGTTGTGGGTTCAGCAGAGATGTATTCGAGGACATGAGGCCTCTCCTCCTGGCGCCGGAGATAGCCCTGGTTCAG
>JAVKLA010000054.1:20875912-20898001 GCA_034782735.1 Sagittarius serpentarius | reverse complement strand
GGTGTTGTGGGTTCAGCAGAGATGTATTCGAGGACATGAGGCCTCTCCTCCTGGCGCCGGAGATAGCCCTGGTTCAGCAGGTGCAGGACACACGACAGCACATCCACGCTGTGGCAGCAGAAGCTCAGGAACTGCAGCCCTGGCCCCAACTCACCCTTTCGACAGGCATCGATCACCTACAGCAGCAAGAGAGCCCCACATCCCCACAATCGCAGTGCGGCCCAGCACCCAGGCGGCCCCGCTCTGCCCCTCAAGCCCTCCATACCCTAAACACCAGGTTGTCAATGTGGAGCTGCTTCTCCACCTTGAGGATGTGGATGATGAGGCAGCAGAGGACGTTCCTCTTCCTTTCCAGGGCACTGACGTCAGCCCTCTCCGCCCGCAGGTACCTCTGCCAGGGCAGCAGCCTCAGGTGGCGGCCAGAGGCATGGGCCAGGGCTGCCCGGTTCAGCTGCAGCGCACCTGGAGCTAGCACCCGACCTAGGGTCAGCCAAGCCCCGAGCTGGGCCCTAAAGGAGCCCCAGGACACGCGTGTGGCTGCTGGGCCCAACCCAGGGCCTCCTGCTGCTGCCTTCACAGCTGTTGGCCCTGGCCCCCCAGGCAACGGCCACACGCACCACCCCTGGCCCCAGGCCCCGGGCCCACGCACAGGCCTGAGACCCAGCCAGCCACGCTGACCCGAGGCCCACACATGGCCCCAGGCCCCAGCCCCACCCACCGCCCCCCCGCCCTACACGTGCCCTCAGGCCCCAACCTGACGCCCAGACCTGCCCCCTGGGCTCCCGCAGACCGACTCGCCCCAGCCCGCTCGCTGCCCCTGCCCCAGCACCGCCCCAGGGGTCCTCCAGCCCCACGCTCACCTCCCGGCATGCCGCTCCGCACCAGGACGCCCTCGCCGTGGGTCAGCGGTGTCAGCGCGTGGTGCACCAGTTCAGCCGGGAGCCCCGTAGCCTGCAGCAGGGACTCCACAGCCACCTCCTGCAGGAGGGCGTGGCAGGGGAATGGCCAGCGAAGCCCGGCCAGCCACAGGCCCAGCCACAGCGGGGGGCAGGGGCTGGGCCCCCAACACCGCCGGAGACCCCGCTGGAAGGGGGGACGTGGCCCCGCCATGCTCCAGCATCCGCTGCCTCCCTCACCCCACCGTGGCCCCAGCTCCTACCTCGGCACTGTTGAAGCGCAGCAGGATGTACATCTGCAGCGTGGACACATGGAGGATGCAGTCTCCAAACTGCAGCTCGGCATGGCCCAGCCACGTCCACTGCAACTGCCGGGGCTTCGTGCACTCCCAGCCCAGCTGGCTCTGGCCTGCCAGAGACGGCATCAGCGCGAGGGCCAGGGGCCAGCTCTGCCAGGCGCTCCCAGCTCATGCCAGCACTCCTGCCGCGGCCATGGAGGGCCTGGGCCCCAGCGGGACCCGCACGCACGCCCGCTGCCGCAACACTCACTGCGCCTGCAGAAGTTGGCAAACTCATCCAGGGGGGAGCTCAGCGCCACCGAGAAAAACCGCCCAGGTTCATCCATGTAGCAGCAGGGGGAAACGGGCCAGCAGCGCGGGGACAGGGCCAGCACCTTCACCTCCGGCCCATCCGCCGCCGAGGCCAGCCCCGGTGCCTGGGCAGGCGGACACGAGGGCGGCTCGGGACACGCCCCAGGATCCCCGTGAGGAACGCAGGCAGCCCCAGCCTCCCCCTCCACCAGCACGCTCACCTCCTCCAGGCCCGTGTCCAGCTCCAGCAGCCGCTTGTCCTGCTCCTGCAGCTGGAAGAGGTAAAACTGCTGCTGGAGCTCCTCCGACTCGGCCACGTTCCTCAGCATCTCTTGGGGGAAGCGGCTGGGGAAGCACAGCCCAATCTGCTCCACGACAGCTCCTTCCAGCCAAGACGGCCCTTGTGCCAGGAGCCGGTCCCCCAGGTAGTGCCTGCCACAGCCACCAGCGTCGGGTCAGGGGCCGGCCCGAGCCTCGTGGCCGTCGGCCACTCAGCAGGAGACACAGGCGGCCCTGGCTCTGGCCTCACCCCAAGGCGCATGGGCCCGGCAGCACGGACCCCCCTCCCTCTCCCCAGCAGGGAACAGGCCTCCGCAGACCGGCAGTGCCCGCGGGCCCTCACAGCCTTTTCCTCCACACACCAGAGCCGGGAAAAGCAAAGCGGGAGCACCATGGCCACACCAGGACAGGCTCAGCCATGGCCTCAGCACCACCTGCACCTCCCCCGCCACACCACACCGCCCCACGCCAGGCCCCTGCTCCCGTGTGGACCTGCCCCCCCTCACCGGTAGAAGTGCTCAAAGGTGTGGGCCATCTCCAGGCCACTGAAGACAACGAAGGGCTCCAGGATCTGCTGCAGCCGCTGCAGTGGCCCTGAGCTGCCCGCAGCCCCGTGGAGCTCCCGGATCTGCCTGTCAAGGTAGCGGGCAAACTGCTCGCTCACCTGCGGAAGGGACAGGGCTGGCTGCAGAGGGGGCTCACCGGGTGGCCACAGGGCCGGGCGGGGGGAATGGCCCTGCGGGGAGCACCTGAGCACCTAGGGCTCTCAGGCAGGGGCTGAGGGTGCCCAGGCACCAGCTCGAGCCAGGAGCGCGCCGGGGCGGGGGCCATGCTGAGTGCCGCCGCAGAGCAGGGCTCCACGGCTCGGTGCGGGGCCGGAACGTCGCCCACCCGGGGCTTGCTCCGAGGCCCTGGGCCAGGGCAGCCTCCCCAGCCCGCGCCCAGGCCCCGGCCCTGGCGCCACGCTCCCTCGACTCACGTGCAGGGCAGCAAGGAAGGAGAGCTGCAGCAGAGCCCCCGCAAATCCCTGGCCCAGGGCCAGCACAAAGGCGGCCTGCTGCCCAAAGAGCTCCTCTGTGGCACCACGCAGGCGCTGGTACAGCCCACAGTATCGCTCCACAAGGTCCGGTGCCTGCCCCGCCACCTCCAGGAACCGCTGCACCTGCGGGATGCAGCACCAGAGGGGTGAGCCCCGCCACAGGACGTGCCCGTGGCCCACGGGAACGTCCACAGCCCCAGCCTCGCTCTGCCGACACTAGCTGCCTGGGACCGGCCAGGGGCCGGCGAGAGGCCCCGCTGCTGCCGCGGGGCCAGCGAGAGCTTGTGGCGAGGCGGGAGCGCAGCCTCGAGGGCAGGCAGGGGCTGTGGGGGCAGCATGGAAGCGCAGCAGCTGCCCAGCAGGAAAGAAGTATCCCGACACCCTATCCGCTCCCGGCCCGTGGCACGAGCCCTGCCAGGGTGGCAAGCGCAGCAGGGCTCTCCCCACACCCCTCTGGGCCCCGCGGAGGCCAGCTACAACCCCGCGCCCTCCCCGCGCTCCCAGGGCACCGCCAGGCCCCGCTCCCCCCTACACCTGCCCGCTGCGGGGTCCCACGCACCCTCACCGGCCCCCACAGCCGGCCCTCCAAGCTCTACCTGCTGCTGCACCACGCCACGCCAGCACTGCGAGATGCCCCGCAGGCCGCTCGACTTCTCCACCACCGCCGTCGTGGCCCTGGCCGGCACCTCCTTGTTCTTCCCCTCCTTCCCGCCTGCCAAGGGACAGCCCCGGGCTCAGCAGCACTCCGGGGGCAGGCCCCAGCTTCCCTGGCTCGGGAGCCTCCTGTGCCACGGGGCCGTCCCCAGAGCTCCCCAGTGGACCCCCACGGCCACAGCCTGGCGCTCTGGACCACCGCCCTCCCAGCCCCACGGGAGGGCAGCCCCTCACTCACCAGCTGCTCTCGCCTCCTCCAGCTCCGGGCCGCCAGGGTCCACGTGCACCAGGAGCTGGGTCAGGCGCCGCACACGGGAACCAAAGACGGCACCACGGCTTGTGGCGCGGCGGGGCAGCTCCACGCTCTCCAAGTACTCGCTCAGCAGCCAGGCCAGGGGGCTAACACCCTGGGGGTCTGCAAGGCCAAGCAGGCTCAGAGCGGGGTGCCTCAGCCCCGGGCGCGGTGCGGAGGGGCCCCGGAGAGCACGGGGTACCTGGGCTGGTGATGCTCTGCACCAAGGGGTTCACCAGGGCCTCCCAGCACGTCCTGCCCAAGGCCCGGGACGCCTCGTCGTCAGGAAGGAAGCGGTCGGCGAAGCCCTGCTCGTGCCGCAGCGCCCGGTTCAGCCTGCAACAGCGACCGGGCAGGGGCGCAGTGCTGCCGGGCACCTGCCGCTGGCTGGGGGCACTCCCCCAGGAAAGCGGAGCGCGGCCGTCGCTCCCTGCTCTGCCCCTTGCCAGGCATGAAGGCTCAGCAGCCCCGCTCGCCCCCAGCAGCCGGGGCCCCTCGCTGCCCCCCAGGCCCTGCCCGCACCGGGCCTTGGGGCCCTCCCGGCCCCCGCCAAACCGGGGGGCTGTGCGGCGCTGGCAGCCACAAGTTCCTCCCTGCGCCCGCCCGACCGCCGCCACGTCAGGGCGCGCCCGCCTCTGTGGGGTGCCTCTCTGGGGGGGCGGCCGCACCCCCGTGCCCAGCTTAAACCTGAGGGACCCTGAGGTGGGCAGCCCTGGCCCTCCGGGACCGCTGGCGGCCAGGGAGGAGTGGGGGCCCCTCCCTGTCCAGGCGGGCCACCCGCCTGCTCCTCTCCCGGCCCTGCAGTCCCCTCACGGGCTGCCAGCACCGTCCCCCCAGGCCCTAGGACACTGGGGAGGCGACAGCGCAGCCAGGAGACAACTCACCTGCCAAAGAGCTGCAGCAGTCGCCCCCGGTCCCGGCAGATCTCCTGGCACCAGGCGTGAGCCCGAGCGGTGCAGGAGAGGAACGTCCGCCGGCACAGCTGCTCCTTGAAGATGGGCCAGAAGGTGGGCTTGGGACCCAGCACCTCGATGCCACGCACACGGGTGTCAATGCCGCCCTACGGGAGAGCGCGACCCTCAGCTCCTCGGGCCCGGCCCCGACGCCCCACGCTGCCAGCTCTCTGGCCTGGCCCCCCGCTCCCCTACCTGCTGGCACCGCTTCACCCGGATCTGGATGACGGGCCAGAAGCGGCTCATGTTCTCCAGCAGGATCACTCTGCTGTCCGAGGGCAGGACGGTCACCTGCAGGCACACAGCGGGCCCTCAGCATGCCAGGCCACGAGCACCAGCCACCCTGCCTGCTCCCCCGGCCACCCCCTGTCAAAGCCACGGCCCCCGTCCCCCCCAGCAGCCCCTACGCAGCCACAGGGCGCCCCCCGCCAGAGCCCCGCTGCTGGCTCACGGCCCCAGCCCACCAGCCTGCTGCAGACGGGGCTGCAGGGCTGCCCACACCTAAGTCTCTGGCACCCGCTGCCCGCGGCCAGGAGGCGGCTGCAGCAGCGCAGCTCCTGCCACCCCCACCTCCCCGTGGGGCACCCCCCAGGGCCCCGCACCAGGGCCACATCTTCACGGGGCACAGCAAGGACCAGCCCACTGCTCCCGCGGGGCCCCACGGCCCGAGCACCCCCTGCGAGACTCACCGCGTTGAGCTCGGTTCTGATGGCGGCAGGGCTGTCTCCCCCCAGCACCACCACGCGGGCCGGCATGTAGCTGGAGTCCTCGCTGGCCACCAGCATGCTCATCTCCCTGCAGCACAGCACACACCGGGCTGCCCAGCGGCCCCCCACCTCCCTGCCCTGGCCCCTGCCAGCCCCACGCGCTGCTGCCCACCTCCAGCAACCCCCGGGACGGGGGCCAGGGGGGCCGGGCTCGCAGGCGGCCCCGGAGCCCTCTCCTCCCCGCGCAGCTGCTGGCCCTCCTGGCCCCAAGGCCCCCCAGCCCTCCCAGCCCAGCCCCACCTGACCACCACACCACACTGCATGTGGACGGTGATGAAGTGGGAGCCGGTGCTGCCGTTCGACTCCCAGTAGGTCTTGGGGTTCCTGTCTGTGAGCTTGCTGGCCCGGTGGGGGTTGGAGGAGACCTGCACCTTCTCCCAACACTTGTCCTCCTTCACCTCCACGCTGGAGCCTGCGGGGAGAGCACCGGGAGCCTCCAGCCGCCGGGCCAGCACGCGGCAGGCTCAGGGCTCCGGCTCCCGCTCCTCGCACTCACCTCGGCACAGGTTCCGCAGAAAGACGTCGAAGAAGGGGATGCTGATGGGCTGGTGGCTCCGGCGGTGCTCCTCAATCTGCCCCAGGACCAGCTAGGGGATGGGGCGAGGCTCTTACCGGGGGCCCTGGGTCCTCTTCCCCTCACCCGCCACCACAGGGCTGTGGCAGGCAGAGAGCAGAAGGCTGCCCCGCGGCGCCGGGGACGGCTGGACGGCCCCAGGACCCAGCGCCCCAGAGCCCCAGCGCAGCCCGGCCTCCCCAGGCCCACCTGGATGCAGCCGGCCAAGATGCTGGTCGTCAGCTTCTTGTAGAGGCTGGCGTACTTCTCGCAGTCGGTCACCAGGTCGAGCAGGGCCGGCGCCAGCGACGGGGCCATGCTGTGCTTGTCCAGGGCTTTGGACAGAGCCTCGCGGGCACCCACACGGCACATCACCACCGCGCAGTCCTTGCTGGCGGTGGCCAGGCGGTGCAGGAAGCCAACCACCTCCTGCACCACCTGCTGAGCAGGCAGCGGTGAGCGGCTGGGCCGGCGCTGGGAACCCCGCAGGGCCCAGCAGTGGGAGCTGCAGCGCTCCATCCCCCTGACCCCGACGCCGCGGCGGCTGCGAGAGCCCGTCCAGGTACGGCGCTGGGCACGCCAGCCACCGGGACACAGCTGCGGCCGGGACAGCGGCTCCCCACCTCTCCCAGCGCGCTGGCCACAACGAGGCCAGGCTGCTGCAGGCAGGGACCGCGGCTTCAGCGACGCCGGGCCCGGCTGATGCACGGCACCACTGGCAAAGCCGCCCCTGCCTGCCGGGAGTCCCAGGGCCCCCTCACCTCCCGGTCGCTGCTGTGGGCACTCAGGGAGGACAAGCAGGGCTCCACGCACTCGTGCCAGGGCAGCGCATCCTCCTGGTAAGCGTCCAGGAACTTGTTCAGGATCCTGAGTGACGGAGGGGGCCCGCTCAGGCCGGGGCGCACAGACAGCGGCGCCGGCGGCAGCCCCGCTTCTCTGGCCCCCCCGGAAGGCCAGCACCCCACGGGGACTGGGAGCCAAGGCTCCCCAGGCACCGTGGACACCCCACCAGCACCCAGGCACCCGCTGCGATTCCCCACGTGTCCCTGCACCCCAGGACACCCCAATCAGCACCCACGCGGGTGCTGGGCTGCCCCTGCCGAAGAAGAACAGCCCCAGCAGGACCCACAAACGCGTGCCGTGTCCCCCCAGCATCGCCACCGGCATGCACACGCCTGCCGTGGGAGCCCCGCACCCCACCGCGTCCCCCCGGACCCACCTGAGGACGCTCAGGCTCACGGCCTTCTCCGCCCCCAGCAGCCCAAAGCTGCGCAGCAGCAGCCTGAAGCACCTGGGGTCCTGCAGCAGCTGGGCTGCCTCGCCGGAGGGGACGGGGCCTTCACCGCAGAGCTGCCGCTCCAGCGCCACCACCACCTCCTTGGACAAGATGCCGTCCCCCAGGCCGCCCAGGAGCGTCCGCACGCCCCTCAGGTCCAGCAGGGCCTCTCTGCCTGCCACGACAAGGACACACGGGCCCAGCCCAGGCGCTCGCTTGAGGGGCGCCGGCGGGCTGCTCTGCCCCGGCAGGCGAGGCAGCCCTGCCCGCTGCAGCCACCGGCCCGTGGCACGGCGCAGGGTGCGGGTGGCACGCTACCTGCCGTCTCCGGGCCCAGGGGCAGCCGGTGCTCCGCAAGGCGGTTGATGGCGCCGAGGGCCAGCGTCGCGTGAGGGCCGCCGGCGCTCTGTCCGTCCCACCAGCAGCTCTGAAGCACCGTGGGGAGATCGCAGCTCACCAGCTGCTCCGCCAGGCCCCGGTGCCTGTCCATCAGCATGTTCACCACCAGCAAGCCGTTCTGCACGCCTGAGGAGCCCCTGAAGGGACAGAGCAAGGCAGGTGCCTTCCTCCCCCAAGCGCAGAGCCTCCCCTGCATCCACAAGCCACCGCCTGCCTTGCCCCCCCACGCAGAGGGTCCCCCCGCCCCCAGCCGCTGTCCTCACTCTGCCCCTACCCTGGCACCCTCCGCATGGTGCTCATGGCAGCGGGGATGGCACTCAGCAGGCTCGCCGAGCCCTCGCTGGAGGCAGAGCCGATGCTGGCAAAGATCTCCCGCATCATCTGCGCGTCTGCGTGGTTCAGGGGCGAGGGCTTCCCACCGGCACCGCCTGGCTCACCGGCCGCAGCTCCCACCAGCACCTTCAGGGCCTGCAAGGTCAACGGCAGTCAGGAGGGCTGCGGGCGTCTCCGCCACACCTGCGCGAGCCCGCACCCTGCCCCCCCGCCTACAGCATCCCCTCCGCCGCGCTCACCGCCAGGCCGGCCTGCTGCACCAGCGCAGAGGAGGCATGCTGCTGCATGCAGGCCAGCACAGCCCGCACGCCGCCCTCCGTGGCGAACGGCACGCGCCAGTCGTACTTCCCCATGAGCACGGCCAGCAGCCGCAGCGTCACCACCACCAGGGCCTTCTCCGCCACCTCGGTGCTCAGCAGCTCCACTGCCGCCTTCACCAGCTTCTCCCTGCACGGGAAAGGACGCCTCAGGAGGAGCCTCCTGGCGCTGCCGCCGGCACGCCGGCACTTCGGGCCCTGCCAGCCACCTTCTCCCTGCCCACATAGCTCTACCGCAGCTGGGTCAGCCCCAGGAATGAGCCTGCCTGGGACAAAGGGGCACAAGATCCACCTCTCTTCTTGCCGAGCACGCAGGGACGTACCGGCCTTCGCGCTTCCCCGACACCTCCCGCTCTCCCACCTCCCGTACCGTCCCCCACCTGCCGACACAGCCCTCCCCAGCCAGCAGGAGGGGCGTGCAGCACCCCGCAGCTCACCCGACACTGCTGGTCCCCAGCCCGCCCTGGGCTTTGCCGACTTGCTGCTCGGGCGCAGGCTCCTCCTCCAGCATCTTCAGGATGTGCTTGAGCCCGGCTAAGCGCAGCCCCACCTCCGAGCTGCTGCTCTGGACCACGTCCACCACGGCCGCGACCTTGGCCAGCGAGCCCCTCTCGCTCACCCCCTCAGAACTGCCCAACGCTGGCGGGAGGCAGGCGGAGACACGGCGTTAGGGCAGCTCTAACACCCCCGCCAACCCCCGGGGTGCCGCGCACCCACAGACCCAGCACCCACAGGCCCCCCGCGGCGGCCTGGCCTCCCACGCCCTGCACAGAGCCTCCCTCCGCCGAGGCAACGGTGCCGCCTCCAGCGCCGTGCGTGTGCCCCAGCGCGGAGCAGGCGATTACCTTCCATCTGCTCCTCTGTCACCTCTGGGAAGAGCAGCCCTTCCCTCTCAAGGAGCTCGCCGAACAGCTGGGAATCCGACTTCGCCACCGCAGCGGGGGCTCGGGGCGGCACCGTGGCTGCGGAAAGGTCTTCCTTCGCTGCCTCGGCCATCGCGGCTTCAGGGCCACCGCTCCAGCAGACGGCACCCTCTGAGAACACCGCCGTGCTACCCCCACCGTCCCGCTCAGCCCCCCTGCCGAGGAAGTATTTGGCATAGATGTGGGAGCCGCGCAGGTCACGCTGAGCGCTGCCCTGGCACCGCTTCTCCAAGACCCGCAGCATCTTCCGGGCCAGCTCCGCAGGGACCGACAGCTGGATATGGGCTTCTTCATCCACCTCCGACAGCTGGGCAGATGGGGCCAAGTTAACCCTCACGGACTCCCCACAGACCCCATGCCCCTTGTGACGGCCACTGCCACAAGAGACAGAAAGGCTGCACCGCCAGAGGCCCCCGGGGCCACTCCCCAGTGCCACCCTCCCCTGGCTGTCCCCAACCCAACTACCGCCAGCCCAGACCTCCCACCTGCACTCACCACCCAACCGCAACCGGCAGAATCACCCCGTGGCCTTGCCTCGCCTACCCAAACCTCACTGGACACACTCACTCTCCCAGCGTCACGGGAGGCTGCCTTTCCTCTCATCTCTCCTCACCCCTTTGCTGTGCCCAGCTCCCCACACTTCCGCCATCCCCCGCTCACCCTCCTGTTTCAGCCCCATTTCTGCCCCGTCCAGCCTGTCCCTGCACAGCTCACGCCTGCTGTCTCCTCCTCTGGGCCTGCTCCCCTCCCTGGCGTTCTCCCTCGCTCCCTCCCTCCCATTTCCCCGCTGCAGGCTCTGGCCCGTACCTGCTCGCCCTGGTCCTGCCGGATGAGACAGGTGATCTCCTTCTGCTCCTGCGCTTCCAGCTTCTTCACAAAGAAGAGCAGCTCCCACCACTCGGCGCGGCTCAGGGCCTCCGCAGCCGTGGTCGGCTGCTCCCCCAGGTAAGGCAGAGAGTACAGCCCCCCAAAGGGCTTGCAGAAAAACGGCTGCGCAGCTGCAGGAGAGCAGAGCGAGGAAGGGCACTGTCAGCTCTGCCAGTTCCCCCGTCCTCTGCTGCACACCCCACAGCCCCCACAGGGAAAGAGCTCATGCGGACTGTCAGGGCAGAAGAGGTCCCCACCGTCCCACAGCCCACTGCGGGAAAGGGAGGTGACAGGAGGGCAGCGAGAGAGGGAGAACATGCTGGGAGGAGACCCCACAAGCTGTAGAGATGGGGATTACCATCTTCCCTTGAACCTCTTTGGGCTGTAGAACAGAAGAGGCACACGCTCAAAACGGGCACCTCTAGCTCACTGCTCCCCCAGCCTGTTCCCGCAGTGCCCGGACCAGCCAGGGCAATGCGCTCGGACACCCAGCACCAGCAGAATCCACAGTGCCGGCGTGCAGCTGCAGAAGGGGAAACGGAGCTGGCCCAAGATGCTATAGGAGTCAATGGACAGGAAGTTACTACTGCCACAAGCTTCTCTCTTTTCCAAATGCCTCCTCCTGACGAACAGGGCAAATACTTACAGGCAAACGCAAAAACAAGACTGCACAGTTATCATGTTCCTTTTAGCTAATGCATCCGAAATGAAGACGGGGAGATAAAATGTTACATCGGTTAGATATTCCCTAGGTAATTTAGAAATAAGAGCTCAATCAACACTTGCTGATACCTGCTAAGCAACAACTTGCAGCTCTCTCTGCAAATGCAAAGTAGGAGACATTCACCACCTCAAGACTCAACAGAAAAGGGCAAAACTCACTCCAAGAGGTGCAAGCCTGCTAAGAGCAACTATGTACACAGCTGATTACCAATAGTCAGTCAACATGAGTTAATTTATCCAACTGTCAAGGTCCAAAGCAGAAAACATCTACTTTTTCAATTCAATTTCTATCTGGGATATGATGACTGGAAAGAGTTGTACACAGAAGTGAAACAGCCCATGCTTCTACCAAAATCAGAGAGACCGAGACAAAAGCCAGTGTCTAACCAAGTTTGTTTTAACTTAGCCACTTCAAACTGACATGCAGTTAAGTCTTTAGTTAAAAGAGGCAGAAGCCATTACAGAAGCCATCTTTTCCACTGTCAAGAACAGTATCTTTTGAAGTGGATGATTAGCTGCTGATCTCACGTATATTCTGTCTCTTGCAGCAGTTAAATCCAAATCACTCTACCCAAAAGATGTCCTACAAGATTGCTGGCGTGATAAGAGAGTTACTTTAACAGGTTTCCCTGGCCAGAGTCACGTTAGACACTGAACAAAGAAGGGGTATCTGAAGTCTAGATTTTCCCTTTTCTCTTCTCCCAGTACAAGAGCAATGTCAAAGGATTCTAGAAGATTCTGCAGATGTCTTACGAAAACTGCATTTAATGCTCACCTTGCCCAAGACTGAGAGGTATGAAGTTAACAAATTGTTGGCATGTTAATGCTTTTAAAAATCCACATCACTTATTTAAGGGGATCTGAGGGTTCTTAAAGCAGCTTCATCTCAGAGACATTCTATGTTCTTATTTTGGCATTTTGTTCAGTTAATTCAAACTGTATTTTTGACAGTCGCAGTTTAAGTCAAATTTTATGCTTTTTGTATCATGACTTTTATTAAATCATGACAGAAGTCTAGGATTCAAAAACACTCTGTGCAGCCACAAGCCATGTAATTACTTAACCAGCTCTACACGGTCATACAAACTAAAAGCCAATAGTGCTTTCTAAATCCAACCTGCTAGTTGCTATATGCTTAGCTGTGTAAAGTTCACCACTCAAAAATACACCACAGCAGAATCAAAAAGAGATGACACAGCCACACACATGCAGCACATAATCTCACCTGTGTCTAGATTACAGCTCTCTATCAGACTACATTCTTTTTCCTGAGCAGCAGGATCTTCCCACTCGTCTCCAAAGCCAATAATCTCCAACATATGCCAATGCATCCAGTAGGTCTGACCTGTTGACTGCCATAAAACCTGTGGGTGAAACAGATCTAGATGATCAGATTTGTTCACTCAGTCAGTCCTCGTGCTACATTTGTCCTGCCATTTCCCAAACGCATGGAGATAGCAAGCACTGTTCAAGTAGAAGACCACTTAATTCATACATGGATTTCAACACAGACATTGTCTATTTTTTAAGCACACCATCTTTATTAACTTGTTCCCCTGGTTACACCCAGATCTTTATTAAAAAAACACCAACTTTGTCTGCAACCACTACAGCTCTCATCTAGCGCAGCAGCAGTGACAGGAGGGCATCTAGTTAAGCATGTCCGTTCCAAAAGTGCCCAGCAGCAGGTGCCTTGGGAAAAGCATACAAAGGAGGAACATAACCAACACTACCTCGAGGCAGATGAGCTGTATATAAAGGGTCTTGAGGCACAAACCACTAGGTGAATGCAAATGTAAAGAAAACTATTTTTCCTAGTCTGACTTTATCTTCTATTGGTTATACGTTTACACCTTGGTCATTCACCAACCCTCTCAGACAGGTTTTGGGCTCTTGAAAACCCTACCTCAAAGGCAGCAATTGTTTCCTCTGCTTTGTCCAAGTTGCCTCTCAAAACCAAAAGGATGGTTTTTTATGGCTTCCCACGCCATAGTTTTACACTTATCCTTCTAAGCGGAAGGAGGACCCAGCAACAGAAAGTACAATGTGTCAATAGCTTAAAAAATACAGCGGAAAAAACACACGGGTTGCCTGATTCACTGAGGTCTTTTGGAGTTACACGAGTGCTACTAGGACTCCATTGTGCTGGAAAGCTAAAGAGATAAGGTGCTGAGAGACTTTAAGAAAGCACTATATGGAAGGAAATTTTGTTAAACTCTACACACAACACCAATTAGTCTTCAAGGAATCCCTGACCTAAACTAGTTATGTACCAAACATCATCTCAAAGGAGTCATGGAAAGGTATGACTGAAGGACCAGACACAACAGTGAAACTTTTTCTTTGGAGAGGCAAAGAAAGCAGCAGAAAACAGAGCAACAAAGGAAAAATGAGAGGAGGTACGAGACAGACTCATGAGGGACTGGCCACAATAAAAAATGCACATGAATTTGCATTTTGCACACAGACAACCAACAGCAAGCCTCGGGCAGGATGAGCTGCAAAAGCAGAACTAATCAAAAAGAAAAGGATCAAAATTTTAACAAAGACCAGGGAGAAGCAGTTCTTGTAGCTTGGACTCACTAGTCACCAGCAGATAAACTGTCAATACGAAGGAAGTGTGATACACAAGACAAGAAAGAGGAAGAGAGGTAAAAATCAAGTTTCCCTTCAAAGACAGACTGATGGCAAAGGCCCAGAAAAGCAACGATGACTGAGAAATGTCGTTACAAAGATGATTTTGAGATGCCACTCATTGAATGGTTTGACTCAAGTTTCTCACATAACTCTGGGGGAGGGGACTGCTACAGACACATACATGGATATGAACATAAAGAGCAGGGTAAAAATTAACATCCCCAAAGACTGCATGTACATTCCCAGCTTCCTAGACAGACTGGAGGGCAAGGAACACTAACAGCGGTAGAAATTAGGTACTTCCAAGTATTACAACCAACAAACTTCTTCACTGAATATTTATTACCATTTAGACCTGGTTTTGCCAGTAGTGTGAGCCTTACAGAAGACTGTTAATGAAAATAAGCCTGGATGGAGCAATTGCAAGTTCATTCAACCTAATTAAATGGAAAAACAGACAGGAGAAGGAACCCAAGGGACCAACTGGACAAAGGGAATGGAAGTTAACAGTACACTTCAGCTCAACAGCGAGTAAAAAAAACCCTCTGAAATTTATATCACAGGCAACAGGAGAAAAATGTAAAAGGATCTTGGTGCTCTTTCCAAGTGCCCAGTTACATTGAGTAAAAGGAAGTACAAGCTTTTAAGAAATAGAAAACAGAATTTTAGAAAAACACAGACCTTAGAAACTAAGGAGCATAATGACAAAGAGATAATCAGTAGGAAACAAATTTTCTTTGCAGTTTACCTTTACAGACTGGGTTATAAAAGACAAAAGGGTTATCAATCACTTAAAAATCGGATGCAAAGCAATTATTCAGTTGAGAGGACGCACAATGAAAAATAATCTATGCATGGTCCAAAACTAGAATACTATTCTACTTGAATATTGAGTAAACACAAAAGAAAGCAAAGCAAACTAATAACAGGTAGAGGGATACAAATCCAGAAGTTGCCACAACTGAGAGAGAAGTGAAATGCAGTTTGGAGGAGACAGATGAAAGACATGCCAAGTAATCTGCCACAAGCACAGTTGTAAAGTGGGAAGGATTTAGGTTATTCAGTGGTTTTTCCATGTCACTGACAAACACTAAAGCCAGTACCTCTAATCTGAGAAAAAAAATTGATTAAATAAATCATCACTACAGCTCCACCACTTTGACTTCAGTAATATGCAAACATTTAAAGCATATTTTAGTGGAAAGAACAACTAAAAGTGTTCAAGATAAACAATAAATTTGAATTAACAGGTAAACCTGCTTCAAGTTTCAATTCTGATGGATTGATGCATTAGCTTTCTTTGCTGAAGCAACTTATTTTCTAGATTAAAAAAAAAAAAAAGAGATCTATTTCAATTGTCAACTTCAGTAAAGCACAGGGCGTCAAACGGTAAATTATTAAACCAGAGAAGAAAGTGATTAAGTAGAAGAACTGTGGGCAAGAAATCTGCTCAACAGAACCCAAGAATTTAGGAGTATGAAGGGGAAAGAATGGGACTAGAAGAAAGTGCAAACAAGATGGGCAAGCCCTATTTGCACAGCACATGCTGTCCTAACAGTTATGCTCTCCCAATACAAGCGCATACTGGTAACATCCACCACCAAACAAGCAGATAAGGCTGGAAGCATCCTTCTTACACATGCACATTTTGGCGGATTTTAAGCTGCTGGTTTAAATTACATCTGCAAGAAGGGCTCGAAAACTAGAAGGCAGTTAAGGAGCCTGGACCAGAGTAAGTTAAAGTTACTGAAAGTTGGCTGGAAAAATTCATCCTAAAATGAGGTCTCACCAAATAAACAGATGAGTATCAGAAGGAAGAAGGAGTCTGCAACTGGCTGAGGAAAAAAACAAAAGAATATAGAATATTCACACAATTTCCCTGTGCACAAGAAAGCACAGAGACACAATAGGAGAAAAGAAATGTCAGTGTTCTTATTTGGCTAATTTTTATTTGGCTGTAAATGAAAACAACGGCATTATACAAAATAAAATGGGCTGTAGTCCAAGAAGGCTAGAGAATCTTGTGCTTAACAAAAGATGAAAGTAGATTTAAAGGAGATGGTCTTCAAACATACAGAAGGTAATATCAAATTCTCTGCCTCCTCTCTGGAAAGGTTGGTAATGAACTTTAAAAGTTACAGCAAGACAGATTTGGAAAGAGCGTTACAAAGTCATGCATTTCCACAGATAGGAGAGTGAAGCTTTTCAGCTACTGATTTTTTAATATCAGCAACACAGAGCTTTGCACTAGCATAGCACTTAAGCCTGTTTGCAGGCCATCTAAATCCACAGAAATCAACTTGAAGTAGTGTCATGGTTTAACCTAGTGGGCAGCTAACCACCACAGAGCTGTTCGCTCACTCACCCCCACCCCCAGCAGGATGGGGGAGAGAATTGGAAAAAAAAGTAAAAGCCTTTGAGCATAGGCTGAAGAGGCACCTGAAGTACAGCTATGACCAATTCAAGTGGCCTCAGACTCCTTATTTATCATCTGCAAAACCAAAGTATGCACTTCTGAAAATTACTTGGGGGAGAGAAAACAAAAGAAAACAAAAAAAACCCAACCCAAACGCACAATTGCACACTCTAACATGTGTGCAGTGGTTAAGTTTCTCATTTTACTGGTTCCTATCTCATTTAATAAAGATTTCATGAACTGAATTATAGCCCTGTTTGCAGCCAACACAGTGCTGGACTGCGCAGAGGACAGGAGCAGAGACAGCCCTCTATCTATGGATGACAGCCCGCTAAAGCTTGATTTTTAAGAGAACAGAAATTGTGCCTCTAGCTGCAGTGTCTGGGAAGCTCAAAAGCACGGCCAAAGTGCAAGATCAGTAGACAGCCTGCAGAAATAACCATAGATTAGAGTGACGCACAAAGCCTTCCAGCTCCCCACCGTATTGTCAAAACAAAATCTCAGCTCTCTCTGAACATGCCCAGCCTTCAGGACTGAGAAGAAAGCCTCAAGAAAAAGGTCTAAGCAGGAGCAAACACCTCCCCGTGCCCACAAAAAGGCTAGAACAGCACTCAAACGCTCTCCCACCCCCAGACCTGAGTCCAAGCCCTGCTGCTCCAGCACTGACCCATACACTACTAGCAGGATGTTCTGGGAGTGGCAAGAGCTGAACACCTTAGGCCAAGAACCGAAGATCAAGCCAACACAGGGAATTTTGTGGTCAGTGTTTACTACAGGCTGCCTGATCAAGGGGAGCCTATTGACAAAGCCATCTTACTCCAGCTACAGCGCTGGCAGGCTCTCATCCTGCTGGGGGACTTCAACCACCCCAACATCTGCTGGAGAAGTAGCACGGCGAGGTGCAGGCAATCCAGGAGACTCCTGGAGTGCACTGAGGATAACTTCTTAGGCCAGGTAACACACAGCCCTACCAGAGGGGACGCGTTACTGGACCTGTTGTCCACCAACGCAAATGAGCTAATCCCAGACACTAAGACTGGAGGCTGCCTGGGCTGCAGTGATCATGCACTGGTGGAGTTCGCAGTGCTGAGGGATATGGGACAGGCAAAGAGTACAGTCAGGACCCTGACTTTTAGCAAAGCAAATTTCCAGCTGTTCAGGGAGTTAGTCAATGGGACTCTCTGGGAAACTGCCCTCAGGGACAAGGGAGCAGAACAGAGCTGGCAGATCTTTAAGGATGCTTTCCATAGAGTGCAAGAGCTCTCGCTCCCCATGCATAAGAGATCAGGACAGCAAGGCAAGAGACCGGCATGGAGGAGTTGAGACCTGCTGGTCAAACTACAGGGCAAGAAGGAAATGGAATGCACAGGCAGCGGAAGCAGGGACAGGTATCCTGGGAAGAGCATAAGCACATTGCCTGATGGTGTAGGGATGGGGCCAGGAAGGCCAAGGCGAAGCTGGAGCTGAACTTGGCAAGGGACACAAAGATAAATAAGAAGGGCTTCTATAGGTGTGTCAGCCAGAAAAGGAAGGTCAAAGAAAGCGTACCCCCCTGACGAACAAGACTGGCAAACTGGTAACAACAGATGAGAAGGGTGAGATACTCAACAACATTTTTGCCTCGCTCTTCACTGGCAATCTCTCCTCCCACACCTCTCGAGTGGCTGGCCCTCAGGGCAGGGACTGGGGGAGCGAAGTCCCTCCCCCTGTAAGAGAAGATCAGGTTCAAGACCACCTGAAGAACCTGAACATAGCTAAGTGTATGGGACCTGACGAGATGCATCCCAGAGTCCTGAGAGAATTGGCTGATGTACTTGCCAGGCCACTCTCCATGACATTTGAAACGTCATGGCAGTCAGGTGAAGTCCCCGGCGACTGGAAAAAGGGAAACATAGCACCCATTTTTAAAAAGGGTAGGAAGGAGGACCCTGGGCACTGCTGACTTATCAGCCTCACCTCTGTGCCTGGGAAGAGCACAGAACAGATCCTCCTAGAAGCTATGTTAAGGCCCATGGAGGACAGGGAAGAGACCTGAGACAGCCAGCATGGCTTCACCAAGGGCAAGTCCTGCCTGACCAACCTAGTGGCCTTCTCTGATGGAGTGACTACATCAGTGGGCAAGGGAAGAGCTACGGATGTCATCTATCTAGACTTCTGTAAGGCCTCAGACACGGTTCCCCACAACATCCTTCTCTCTAAACTGGAGAGAGATGGATTGGATGGATGGACTATTCAGTGGATAAGGAATTGGCTGTATGGTCACATCCAGAAAGTATGTTCAGATGGAAATCAGTGATGAGTGGTGTCCCCAGGGGTCCGTACTGGGACAAGTGCTGTTTAGTATCTTCATCAATGACACAGAGAGTGGGATGCAGTGCACCCTCAGCAAGTTTGGAGATGACACCAAGCTGAGTTGACAGACCTGAGGAACAGGAGGGACCTGGACAAGCTCCAGAAGTGGGCCCGTGTGAACCTTATGAGGTTCAACAAGGCCAAGTGCAAGGTCCTGCAAGGTTGGGACAACCCCTGGTATCACTACAGGCTGGGGGATGAAGAGATTGAGCACAGCCCTGCCGAGAAGGACATGGGGGTATTGGTGGATGAAAAACTGGACATGAGCTGGCAATGTGCGCTCGCAGCCCAGAAAGCCAAGTGTACCCTGGGCTGCATAAAAAGCAGCATGGCCAGCAGGTCAAGGGAATTGATTCTGCCCCTCTACTCCACACTGGTGAGACCCCAACTGCAGTGCTGCATCCAGCTCTGGGGTCCTCAGTACAAGAAAGACATGGACCTGCTGGAGCGGGTCCAGAGGAGGTCACAAAAATGATCAGAGGGCTGGAACACCTCTCCTATGACGAACAGCTGAGAGACTTGGGGTTTGTTCAGCCTGGAGAAGAGAAGGCTCTGGGGAGACCTTATTGTGGCCTTTCAGTACTTAAAGGGGGCTCAAAAGAAAGACGGGGACAGACTTTTTAGTAGGGCCTGTTGCGATAGAACAAGGGGTAATGGTTTTAAACTAAAAGAGGGTATATTTAGACTAAACACAAGGAAGAAATTTTTTAGGATGAGGGTGGTGAAACACTGGCACAGGTTGCCCAGAGAGATGGTAGATGCCCCATCCCTGGAAACATTCACGGTCAGGTTGGACGGGGCTCTGAGCAACCTGATCTAGTTGAAGATGTCCCTGCTCACCGCAGGGAGGCTGGACTAGATGAGCTTTAAAGGTCCCTTCCAACCCAAACTATTCCCTGATTCCTCCCCCTCCTCAAATAATGAGGCCTTTTCCCTGATCTCTGGCACAAACCTAGCAACTCAGCTGTAAATATGCAGCTCTAACAGCTCTTTTGAACACAAACTTTCATTTAAGGTCTACCCACCCAAAGGGCATTTTTAAAAGGAAACAGATCCCAGCATATCCTTGCAGATCAAAAGAAACAACTATGTAGGCTGCATCCAACCCAGCGAGAACAACAGTATGCCGTAAGTACTGTCACTCACATACCAAAGCTTAAGACCTCCAAGCACCTTTTGCTGTCTTCCTCATCTGTGCCAGCCAGCCTGTTCCCAAATCACCCCCAAGATCAAACCAGGGCTAGGGACTGTTCCCGCGAGGGAGGATATAGCCACCTGTTTTATAGGCTAAGAAATCTTAGCAGGACAGCCCATACTAAACCAGACTAGCTTTCTTCAGGACCTGCACTTCCAGCTCTGAAAGGTGACTGCTTTGCTAGGACAGATGTAGACAGTGTCCTAATTATGACATGCCTCTTGTCCAACTTCCTGCACACGAAGACATCGTTAGGAAATCATCAGTCACCCCTGTCACTCCCCTCTGCCATCCCAGCCAGATTACTTCCACTAGTGACCTACCTGCACTGTGTGCATGCTATCAGTGCTCTGAAGAAACTCGCCTTCCTCCCCTGCTCTAACATCACCACAGTCCTCCAGCAAGCGCACCTTCATGCCGCGCACCAGGTTTGCCTGTAAGTACTCCACATAGCCACGGCGGTCTGCGAAGTCTGATGGGGTCAGGAAGGCACAACCCCGCTTTTTGTGGGGATCATGATATGAAGTGAGCACAGGCATTTGGGCAGCAGTGCAGGCTGGGGTCTTGGGCTGGAAGATGGAGTGGGTGGTGTGAGGCCGCAGCTCCTGCTGGGGCAGCAGCTCTGGCTTGTGGCTGTGGTCCCAGCCCATCACGTGCACCAGCTCCAAGATGAGGTTTGCCATAGCCATGCTGAACTCAAACTCCTGCTTCACACGGCTCCTCTCCTCAGCGAGCGGGTTGGGCACAGCGCAGTCCTGCTGCCCCCCTCCCTGCTCCACGCCACTGCCGAGCTTGTCCATGAGAGAAGTGACACACAGGTACCGCTTCACCAGCACGAACAGCAGCTTCCCGGGGATCTGCAACAAGCATGGCTGTCAGACTCGAGCCTGCAGAGCGCCTCCAGCCCCCGGCTCTCTCCGAGCCACCAGCTCAGCCGCAATCAGGCTCCCACGATAGCTCCGGACCAGCCGGCAGCAGCAGGGACCTCTCAGCCCACCCTCGTCTCCAAGGCTCTCCACATGCCTCTCCGCCACCCCCCAGTCTCAGGCCAGGCCCAGATCCTGTGCCAGCTCTCCCCGTACCCAGTCCTGCTCAGCCGCCCGCTGCCGACCGCCCTCCTGTCCTAAACAAGGACACCAGCTCGGGTCCCCCACTCTCAGCCCTCCTGACCCCTAAAGCCCACAGGCCCAGGGCTGGCAGGGCCTGCCGCTACCTGGGGAAGGTGAATCCCCTCAAAGGACATGCAGTGCTCTTCAGAAGACATCATCTCAGCAAACAGCTCCAGCAAGGTGTAGCGACTGTCGAAGTCCATGTGCTGCTCAATGCCATCCTGCTGGCTCAGGGACAGCAGGACATAGGCCCAGCTCCCTGCAACAATAACAGAAACTCTTCAGGCGCCATGAAGACAACCCTCACCCCACCCTGCCTGCGTGAGACAGACTCGTGGGCAAGGAACAGCTTTGCTGCTCGGCGTAACCTAGAACCACGTTCTGTCCTTTCAGCTGGCTTGGCCACATTTTGCTCCGCTGAGTAACACTGCATTTCTTCCACCCCTAAAGCTGTGAGATTCCCCCAGAGCAGCAGCAGCCCCAAATAAGCGACTCCAGAACAAGGTTCCGGGGAAGAAAGAAGTTACGTTTTAACCTAAATCAGCCCCCCACCTGCCCCACCAGAGAGCCACACGAAGTCGGGCACTAGGACAGGGAAAGCCAGATCGCTTGTGGGACACACCACCACCAGCAACCTCCCAGGTGCCCCCAAGCCTCATCAGGCACTTCCGAGCCACGGCAGCTCCTCTCAAATGAGAGGACTGGGTGAGGATCAGCCTCTACCCACCGGGGCCTAAGGAAAGGCTCCCTGCCAAGAAGAGGCCAGAGCCTTTCCAGCTGACAGCAGGCAGCACAGACACCCCAACACGCTGCCAGGCCCCCCGGCCTAAGTCCTCCTAACAGTTAATCAGCATCCCAGCTCAGGAACCGGGCCGGGGAAAGAGCTCCCAAGCCTTAGCGCACCCCAGACAACTGCGACCGAGGAGCCGCTTGGAAGCTCCAGCCTGATTCTTCCCCTTTTGCCAACAAGCCCCAAGACACACCGCTTCCCCGGCACCCCACGCCTGCAAAAGGACTGGCACCCCTCAGCTGCCCAGCAGCGCCGAGCAGTAGCAGCCCCCACCTGCATCATGCGAAGCCAGGGCCCTCAGCATCTTGCCGGCACTGCGGCGGATTTGCTTCTCCTTGTGGCACAGCATCTTCATCAGCAAGTCGAGGGCTCCCGTCTCCCTGAAGGCACCCGCCAGCGAGCCAATGCTGGCGTACGCGCTCAGCACGTGGATGGTGTTGAGGATGGAGGACTCGGGGGCCCCGGTCTCGGCCATCTGCCGGACAGCTCGCTGCACCAGGCTCCTGACGTCAGCCTTCATCTCCAGCAGCGAGGCTTCATCTAGCGGGACATCTGCAGCGAACGGGCTGGCCGCCTTCTCCTCTTTCACCCACTGCCCTTCCAGCTTCCTCTTGCCCAGCAGCGCCGGGCAGCTGGCACAGACCTCTTCTGCAGACATCCACATCGAGATGCTCTCCGGCTTGGTCTCTGCAGAGGAGGCACTGCTGCCTTCCGCTGCTCTCTCTTCCA
>JAVKLA010000054.1:20855596-20869946 GCA_034782735.1 Sagittarius serpentarius | reverse complement strand
GGGCGTGGGGTCTCCCCCAGGCTGCAGGTGGAGATCTGCTCTGGCGTGGGCCTCCCTGGGCTGCAGGGGCACAGCCTGCTGCACCAGGGTCCTCCCCACGGGCTGCAGGGGAATCTCTGCTCCAGTGCCTAGAGCACCTCCTGCCCCTCCTTCTGCACTAAGCTAGGGGGCTGCAGGGCTGTTGCTTTCATTATGTTCTCACTCCTCTCTCTCGAGCTGCAGTTTCTGAGCCCCAGCAACTTTCTTTTCCCTTCTTAAATCTATTATCCCAGAGCCACTACCACTGTCACTGATGAGCTCGGCCTTGGCCAGCAGCGGGTCCGTCTTAGAGGCGGCTGGCATTGGCTCCATCGGACACAGGGGAAGCTTCTAGCGGCTTCTCCCAGAAGCCACCCCTGTCAGCCACCCCCGCTACCAAACCCTTGCCATGCAGACCCAATACAGGTTCCGTATCACACAAACAGTACCTTAAGAGCAGCATCTTCATACAAATTTTTTTTATCTATCCTGGAAATATCTCTGTCCTCCTTTGCTTTGTGGTAGTTTATCAATATATAAATATATAATCCACCTGGGGCCAGGCCTAGGGATCATCTTTTCTTTGATGTCACAATGGCAAAAATTACTCTTCCTAGGCCTTAGTTAATGCTTAACTACTCCATAAGCAACATGGGCTTTTTGTCCTCCGTGTTTTAACTCTTGCTTGAGGTGCTCCTGCTGTTCCCTGTTAATGCCAATGAATTAGAACAATTCTTTTCTTTTTCAGAAGTCCCCATTCCTCCTCATTCCCAGTTTTTATTTCTCTCAACTTGACACCATGCCCTGCTCACCAGCACCATTCCCAGCCTTTCGGAAAGAACAGCTTTCACACACCAGCCGGACCCCCAAGCCCACTCTAGCCGGCCCGCCGGCTCTGGGACTCCCAGCGTGGAAGTCCAGCTGCTCAGGTCTCACCTGGGCAGGAGGCAGCAGGGATGTGGACTTCTGCAAAGAGCCCCTCTTTCCCACACCATGCCCAGACGGCCCCCCCACCCCCTGCTGTACACAAACAGGTGCAGGAATCTGCCTCCGATCCCCGTTTGTTGGCCCTAAGGTGTGTGTCATCCCCTCCCGCAAAGCATGGCCAAGATCCCAAATCTGTGCACAAAATGATAACATTTATTGAAAGAGTAATTTTTTTTAATACAAAAGAAAGCTCTGTACATAGTACTGTGATTACTTCCACATCCTTCCAGAAACACAACCCTGGAAACTGGAGGGGAAAAAAAAAAAATCCCACACACACTTACGCGTACACACACGCACACACGCACACACGCACACCCCTCAAACCAGTAAAATGAACTAAAAATGTCACCACACAATAAATGCCAATTCATCCCTGATACACAAGTCTTCTTACAAGTCTGCACTTAAATAAAATACACCATTAGCGTTTAACCAGCAGTCGCCTTTGGGGAGCCAGGGAGGGGATGCAGTCGGACGCCCTGCAGCAGCGCTGCACGGGCACTCCCACCATCCCGGCCCAACAGCTCTGCTCCACAGTGCTAGCACAAGCAAAGCGGAGCAAAGCCAGGCCACAGCGATGCGCTGAGGCAAAGGACAATGCAAACCTCAGCCCCCTCCTTCTCCCTGGATGAACTCCTAGGTACCCAGCCTTGTTTTGGAAGCATCACTGAGCAGCTTTCATACACCTAGTAAGGGGGCACGGCCCAGCACGGCCCTCCCACCAGCTCTGAGCTGCAGGCTACGCATCGCTCAGAGCAAGGCTACAAAGGGGAGGCAGCATGCGCTGCTGCTCTCCCCAGACCAGCCACCCCACTCCCACAAGCCCCTTCCCAGGCTCCGTAACAGACGGAGGGCTGAAAGACCGTTCTGGGAGCACTTTGCACAGCCGGGGTCAGAAGGGGCCTGTCCACATCTGTGCCCTAAGGAATGGCTGTAGAGGGGGAACTACAGCCCAGATCATCAGCTGAAATTTCAGGAGATGAACTGCACAGTGAGCACGGAAAGCAGGGATAAGCCACTGCTGGCCACTCGCCACCCGGGGAGGAGTGGGGATGCCCACATCCCTTTGGCAGTCACAGGGAGCCCTGCTCCACCCCAGGAGCCATGACAGAACAGCCGCAGGCCCCAGGACCAAAGGTGAACAGGGCAGCCATCAGAAAACCCAGCCCATCTCTGGCTCCCGGGCACACTGCAAGCCCCTTGCTCCCAAGGGATGGGTTTCTCACTTCTCAAGACCAGCCACTGCTTCACTTGCCTTCTGCCCATTAAGCCCAAAATGATGGGTATGGAGTCATCAGTACAGGTAAGCAAGAAGCAAGTGTCCCACTCGGTTCAGCTTGATCCCTGGCACATGCTGGTGGGTGGACAGCACAGCTTAAACGCTAATGCTGAGGGAACATGTCCAAGACTACAATACAAACTCAAAAGCAAGGCCCCTTTCCTGCCTCCATGCCCACCCACCCGTCTCCCATCCCCCTGGTACAAACCCCATGAAAACTGTACAGGAGCCAAACTTTTATTCCTTAAAGAATTACATAAATACTGAGTTTAACACTTAGAAAAATAAAGTCATTTTCTTTTTTTTTTTTTTTTTCTTTTTTCTCCAAGGCTTCTTTTGTCTTTAACTTAAAAAAAAAAAAAAAAGTTACAGTAGCTGCTTCTTCCCCCAAGGATTTAGCAGCTTCTCTCCCTCCAGGGACAGGGCTAGGTAGCAGAGCCATTCACAGCAACTCCCATGCAGGACCAAGCACGCTCCAGCCCTTCTCCCTGGCCTTGCTGAGCTTGCACAGGCATCACAGCCGCTCCTCCACAGCCCAGGATGGTCTGCGGGTCACCCTGGTGCTCAGAGGAAGAGCCTGCCACCTGCCCAGCAGCTCAGTGCCCTGTGGGCTCTTCCCTTTGACACTCGAGTTGTTTCTCCACCTTGCATCAGACACAGAAATTTAGAAAGCGCTGGCTGGAGCCGCAGGGGGATGTGGGAAAGACCCGGCCACGTTCCCCTGGGTGTATGGAGTCCGCAAGCAGTGCGAGGGCTGAAAGGAGAGTGTGGGGCTGGGCTGGCCGCAGAGCCCCCCAGGAGCTCTCCGGGGCATCGCTGTGCTCCTGGGCATCCACCGACCACCTCAGCTGTGCAAGGGCAGCCGCCAGGGCAGAGCCAGTCAGGCTGCCAATCTGCGGGGCAGCCCAGCGAGGAGGCACTGAGGGCAGAGGGCTCACTGTAGTGCATACGAGGAGGACACGGCCACGTGCCACTGGCTGTGCCCTGCCCTTCAGAGGGAGGGCACACAGGCCCAACCAGAGATGCACACGCAAGCTGGCCACTCTCCCCATCCGCAGCCCAGGGTGAGTTGCTGCAGCCAGGACCTGTCACCCTGACAAAGGCACATTGCTGAGGCCAGCAGCACAGCCTGGGCCTGCTCCGCTCCAAGCTGCGTCCGCAGGACAGCTCTGGGTCAGAGCCGAGCCCCACGCAGAGCAAACACTCATGGGCAAGGTGACTCAGAGCGCCCAGAAGGAGCCAGAGCCTCCTGCTGGGAACGGCCCACAGTATTTATTTACAGCGCAGAACAATCTTCCCCTCAAGAGACAAGTTTCTTTGGCTGGCGTGAGACAAGCACAGCTATCGCAGCATCCAAACGCCCCCAAGCCCTGCATGGCCCCAGCACAGCTCCACCCCAGGTGGGTCCTGCAGCCCCACGTGCATGCCTGTGTGTATGTGTGTGTGTGGGTGCGTGCGTGTGTGTGCATGTGTGGATGAAGGAAACGTGAAAAGGCAACAATAAATAACTGGTGCAGTCTGTACGAGAAGGAATTGCCGCCAGCCCCGGCACTGGCATGGCAAGCCAGGGACAGCACAAGGCCAGCAGCAGAGGCCTCTCAGTCACTCTTGGCGCTGTGCGAGGTGTCCAAGTTGACCACCTGCAGCTCCGTCAGGCTGCTGCCACTGCTGCTTTGCTGCCCGATGACAGCCATCTAGAGAGAAAAGGGAGGAGGAAGCACTGGGGGACAGTGTGCCCTGAGACGACGTGTGCCAGCAGCCAGGGTGGCACTGTCCTTTCCAGGCACCTGTCCAAGGAGGGCAAGACTTCCTCACCCAAGGGTGGGTGGCACCGACAGCTTTCTCAGACCTGAGGGCTGGCCCTACCCAAGGGCCTGGGTCTGCCTAGACCCACAAAGGACGTGCAGGCAGGGGCAGAGCAAGGACACCCCCCGAACACCCACAAGTACCACTCTGCACCTACCTGGTGAAGCTGGACAGCTGAGACTGGGATCTGAACGGTGCCTGATGGGGCTGTCAGGAACACTTGAGGGACACCACCTGCCATGGAGAGAGCACACAGATGACACCGTCCCTTAAACAGTGCTCCCCCACGGGTCCTTCCTCTGAGCACCACGGAGCTTCACAAGGATGAAGGTGCTTGTTTGCATGCAGGGAGGGATCCCAGGAGAAAGCCACATGCGCTAGTTTTCCAAATGCTGGGAGAGGCAGGCACAAGCCCTCAATCCAAGTCTTGCCTGCATGGCTTCATGCTGCTTTGCCCCCTCATGCAACCACACATCCTCTGTCCAGAGTCTCCTAGCTTCCTCCACTGCCTGCCCCATATGCCACCCATCCCAGCAACCCTCACCCTTTTTCCCCAGCAAACAGCTCCAGCAATCCTTTGCATAGGACAATGGCAGGATCTAAAAGCGCACATCAAGCACCACCCTTTGCCAGTCCTTCATACAGCCGCTAGGACTGGTTAGAAGAAAATTCTATTAAATTAATATACAGCATAAATACCTGCGAGATGAGAAAAATCAGGGTGTCAGAGCACTTAAGGGAGCACTGACCCAGACAGCTGTCTTACCCTGATCCTGGACCTGGCCGTGGGACACCTGCATCGCTGAGGGCGCCTGTGAGAAAGCGTTGAGGACTGCAAGTCCACCGTCCGCGAGGCCAGATGTGGGCGCGTACATCACCGCATGTGGGCTGGGGTACATCATGTGGCCACCCACAGTGGTTGGCACAGACGACGTCATGATGGTCGCTGGGAGGGTCACTGGCACCAGGACAGACTACATGTGAGCCACACAGAAGGAGTCTGCTACACTCACACGGCTGCTCAGCACCCCTCCCTCAGCCCCCCTTGGCATGCTGTCCTGAAGCAGCAGGTGCATGGAGACACCCATCTTGTTCTCCCCGGCTCTTGGGGGAAAGCCCCAGCAAACAGGCAGGAGAGCTCAAACCTCTCCTCTCACGAGTGAGCATGAGAGGGCAGAAAAGCACGGTAGCCAAACATCCCAGGACTGAATTCAACTTGAGATACAAGTTTCCTGATGAAGCTTTAATAAAGCTACTGAACTGGATTCAGCCTGCATCCAGGCACCTGAACTCAGATTTTGCTGACAACAGAGGCGTCCTCTGCACATGCAGTAAAAGCCTCTAGGGGCAATGCTAGCTCACTAAGAAACCATCTGAGAACTGGGCAACCTGTTCCCAGCTCCATGCTGCAAGTAAGAGCAGATGATGTATCTGGAGAGGCTCCGAAATCCCTTGTAAAGTGCCCTATCCACAGCAGCATCTACACAGATACTGCGTAGCACAGTAGCTGGCAACAGGTATAAATACACCTGGGAAACTGTCAGAAAGGCTGGGATAGAGTTGGTCTGAAGAAGGATCCTGGGCAGGGAACAGGCGTGAGGTCTACTGGTGTGGGTTGTTATCAGCAGTGGTTAGGAAGGAAGACAGAACATGGTTACCATCGTGTCCCAATTACCTGTTCCGCTGGAAGAGGTCTGGGTAAGGTCAGTGCTGCTGTCACTAGAGGGAGACGTTTGCTGAGGTGCCTGGTGCACCTGGATCGCCTGGACTGGGACCTGCTGAGCCATGGTACCACCTGGGGAAAGAGAGGAGCCCATGAGCCTGTGGCTCAGCAGGGATACAGGCACTCTGGGCCATGGGAAAGCCCCACAGTCCTTCTCCGGCAGCACACAGCTCCGCAGCGTGGCTCTGCACTGCACTGGGGAAGGGTAGCCAAAAGCAGCATGTGGCAGAGATGAGGCCCTGCCCCAAAGAGCAGGCCAACACCTGCTCTTTCCTGGCACACAGGGACCAAGGAGGGGTTAGCTGGCCTACAGGGCTCCAGAGAGAAAAGGCCACAGCAGCTTTTGTCCAGCTCCTAGGCATGGTTCAGGAACGTCTGGTGCCCTCCTCACCGTTCCTGGCTCCAAGACACAGCACCAACAGTGCTGGGAAGAAAGGGCCCAGCACATGTGCCCAGCACACGCCCCCAGCACTGCCCAGCCAGCCCTGCAAGGATCATCTCACTGCACCGAGCAGAACTGCGACAGCCCAACTGCCCAGGCCAGCTGGGCTCCGCTGCCTTCACACTCTGGAGTCCAGCTCCGTTCTCCGCAGGTCACTCGGGGAACAGCTATCTCAGCCAGCTTGTGATCTCAAAGACATCACAGTACCCTGCACAGGATTAGAGACCTCTGGGCCACAAGGTGTGCGTGCCAGACCTGCACGGCCGCACAGCCTGCGGCCCAGCCCACTCGCTGCAAAGCATGTCAGCTCCAGAGACGGAGCTCAGCACAGAAAGCTCCCCTCAGGCTCAAGTCCTGTCTCCAGAGGGAAGAGCAAGGGATCCCAGAAAGCCAGGATCACCAGCCGCCTCGCTCAGGCTGGGCATCGCCCCACACACCACACCACAGAGACACACGTCCATTACCCTTTAGCTCCTCCAGATCACAAGGGAAATCCAGTCCCCTTGCATGGGGATCACACTGTCTGCCACGGCCCATGGGAGCCATAAGGGCTCCAAGAAAGCATGCAGACTATCAGACTCATCAACTTGGGCACAAACAGGCAGGACACAAGAAACGCTGTCTCGCTCTCAGTGCTGGTCCTCAGAAGACTGCTGCCCCTCCGCCCCCCAAAAGGAGAGCCTAGCCCTGGTGTGAAACTCCAGCCAGGAGCATGTCCAGCCCCAGTACAACACTTGGAGAGCCTCGACTCGGCACAACAAGAAATTCTTACAAAGGACAACACACACAAGGCAGCACAGCAGCACCACTCCCCCTGCTCTGGGTCTCTCCTAACCTGTCCTCTGCACTGTGGTTCAGTGACTGCAGATCCAAATACAAAAGTAGGGGCAGCTGCGCAGAGCCAAACACCAGCACTCAAAAAACATCCATTGGGCATCCAAGCCCCTGCGGTCTCCTTCCATCAGTCCTCAAAGCAGCACAGTTCAGCCTCAGCACAGCTGTACCAGAAACCTGTCTCCTCTGCATTTGCCAGCCGCAGAGCAAACCCTGGGGCAGGAGACTGACAACCTGCTGCTGCCCTCAGTCTCTATCCCCCAGGATGCTGCTCCTGCCTATGCCAAGCAATCTCTCCCCTGCAGCCACAGCCAGGGTGCCCTGCGCTCTGCCTCCTCTGTGCTCCCACCTCAGCTGGGGGGTCAGCTCTCTGGCTGGGACCAAGACCCCCACAGACGCCTCCATCCCCCCACATCAAGCAAGCGGAGGAGAAGCGAGTGCTGACCTGTCAGCGACACAATCTGCCCTCCAGCTCTGGCAGGGAAGCGGAAGACTGTCTGTTGTGCTTGCTGCAGCTGTCCAGCCGTACCCGTGAGCACCTGGCCCTGCTGGCTGGAAAGAGCCAGGGAGTGCGGCTGTAACTGAGTGAGAGGAATGGTAGGGGTCCCCGGAGAAAGGGAAGCACCTGCCAAAAGGAGGGAGAAAGAAAGGCTTTGTCACCACCAGCTCTTTTCACTCCCTCCAGGCGTCTTGGTGCGGCCCTGGGGTCCCAGCTCAGCTCCCTGCCACCACGCCCTTCCCAGCAGCAGGGCCAGTTAGCAGCACCCTAAGGAAACAGTCACTACATGACCCTTCTCCAGCCACCGGCCTGGTGGGGCTTGAGCAAGGAAACCCAGCCAGGTTCACCCTACAGCAGCAAGCACTCTGCTTCCTCCTGCCATGAGGTCTCGTCTCCTCTCCTCTGGAGAGGGCAGCAACACACTCCAGGTGCAGAGACGGATGGATGCAGTCCTCAGCCCCTAAAGGCACTGACCTGACATGAGAGTGAAGCCAGTGGGTATCGGCATGAGGCCCCCAGACGTCACTGCACTGGCTCCAGTAGTCTTCAGCACTGTCCCGTTGGCACTCGTGACGGCATTGGGGCTGATGCTGGCAGACACTGGCGCCAGGTAATTAGTGATGGGGAATGACGGGCCACTGCTGACCTGCATGGAGGTCGAGGTGGTGGGGGCTGTCTGGATGGTAGACGTTGTCCCCGGCAGGTTGGTGACAGTGAACGCTGGTTTCAGTGTGTCCTGGGGAAGGAGAGATTGCGACAACTCAGACCAGCCCTTGGATCTGGTCAACATCTGCCCATGAGACCAAACCAGGCTCCGCAGGTTGCATCCCCATGCTAAACCATACTCCCATAGCCTGCTGCCAGCACATGGAGCAGAGCCAGGGGAGCAGAGCGGAGTTGCTTGTACAAACACGAGGAGACTGTGCCCAACAGTGCAGCACGAGGAGAGCTGGAGAGAGCTCAGCGTAAACCTTGGATATAAGCCCAGGGCCACACAGGTCCCCCGAGAGACTTCCCTGCCAGACATCAGGGGTTGAAGCAACCCTTCCCCTCCCCAGGAGTCCCCATTGCCTCCAAGAAGAGAACAGCTCCTTTTTGGCACACAACAGGCAAAAGCAGTCCTTGCAGGGACAGACGTAAAGGCAAACACACTGTCTCCTGTCAGGAACACACACCACTTCCCTTATGGCAGGAAACACATGGCCAAGAACAAGCCGAGAATGGGCTCTTAAAGGCAGCTGTACACTGAAAGCAGCACGGGAGAGGTGAGTAAGGCCAAACCCGGACACCAGGGAGGCCCAAACCCAGCCCTGACAGCTGCTTTGGCAGGCCCTGGGGAATGCCTCCACAAATCTGGAGCAAAGGGAAGAACCTGGCCAGGCGAAGCACCCATTTGCCAGTCCACTAGCAGGAGATGGGCACAAGGCAAACGCTTCCAAGCAACCCCGCCTGTTAGCTACAGCCAGCACACACCAGGGTCCTGCAAGGAGCGTCGCAGCTCTATGCCTGTCTGAGGACAGCGTCGCCAGGGAAGCTGAGAGCCAGGAGGAAAAGGGCCCTGCGCTGGGCCAACGCTAGCCTGAGAGGCTGGCCTCCTGGGCCTGGGAACAAGGGAGGAATGTGTATGCCAGGCTGCAGGGCATGTAACACCCCGGTTTCCGCAGCCACAAAGCATGTGGCTGGACGTGGCTTGAATCTGCAGGAACCAACCAAGCCCAGCATGATCCTGCTGCCCCTGGCAGTCACGCTTCACCTAACACACCTCCTTCCCCCAGGTCCCCTTTTGGATATCCGGGGTCTCCGTGGCTCCTCTCCTGCCCTGCTCAGCTGGCCAGGAGCAGCCTGCCAATACACTGCTCCACAGGAGACCATGCCACAGGCCACAAGGGACCTGCTGTCCCCGTGCCCTGCCACGGCTGCCGGCATGCCTGGAAAGAGTTAAGGCTGCCACACTCCCACCCCTCCCACAGCGGGCTGGGGGGCCCAGCTCTCCCACGTGCAAAGCCTTGTTCCCAGCTTGTCAAGCTGCCAGGAACGAGGAATTCACAGCTCAACGAACAGCTAAAAAAGGGAAGGCAGCCCATTTTGGACATGGGGAGCCAATCCCGGGCACTCAGCCGTGCCTCAGGGCCTGGGGAGGGAGGAGAGCAACGCCCCTCCCGCCTTGGCACCACAATCCTTCAAGTCCAAATTAGAAGAGGCACGTGATAACAGAGCGGAGCCCAGCAGAGGCACTTTCCATTAGCTCAACCACAAACTCCTGCCATCCCACATGGGACATGGAGGCTGTGGGTGCCCTCCCCATGTGGGTGACAGGGCAAAGCTCCCCCCCGCAGCCTACTAGGCCACGGGAGCCATAGCAGAGCAGGGCAGGGCCCGTTCCCAGCTGGAAAAGCCAGGCTCCCTCATCCCCAGGCATAGCCCTGAGAAGCTGTACACCCCTGAGATGTAGTTCCCCGGCAGCCAGGGCACTTAGCATCCCCCCACACTCCGTATGCTCAGGGCTGGAGCCCAAAAGATTCTCAGCACCCTACTCAGGGGGGATTCCCAGGACTCCCTAGAAACAGGAGGACAAACCTCAGTACAATCAGAGCAGCAAAGGTGCTTGGGAGGGATGCTGTGCCAGCAGGCTCGAACCATGCATGCCCCATCTCTGCCCTCCCTGCTCTGCCACAGGTGAGACTCAGATTCCTCCCATCTTTGCCGTGTTTCTCTCGTGCTGCAACAATAGCTCCCAGTATAGCAAGAGAGCTGGGAGAGACCTCGGGAATGGACACCCGTTGCCTTCTCCTCACGCCTGTCTGGGATGTCTCGGAGGCCCTGGGCACCTTGACTCCCCCCAGCACCCTGCAAAGCCCAGACTACATGCACGAGGCCAGCCTCCAACAGCAGCCAAGTCATGGGTCACCTTCAGCAGAGACTACCCAAGGGGCCGTGGAGAAGCCTCGAGGCAGCACAGCAGCCCTGAAGGCCCTTCCCTTCCTGATCCAGCTGCACATCCATTCCCCACCAAAGCTCGCTGCAAACTTCAGTTTGCAGAGCAGCACCAGGGGAATCAACATGTAGCAGAGCGGTGCAGCGTAGCAGCAGGAGATGTCTACGCAGACCCACACTGCTGTGCACGTTTGGTAAATGCTGTACAGCATTAGTGGACCACAGGGCACGGCCCAGGCCATGTGATGCCCATCCTGGACCACAGGAGGGTCTTGGGGACAGAAACAATCCCACTCCACAGCTTCTGGGGGCTGCCCGGGACAACGCCGTTCAGCATGGCCCAGACCCCCCAGCCAGCATTATTACACAGATGCAGCAGGACAACTGGCCTCAGAGGTACATGGGAAATTCCGGTCTGGTCTCCAACACCTGTTCTGCACTCCAGATGGGGCAGAGAGTCCCACCTTTCCCCCACCCCAAAAAGAGATGACCAGATCAGGGCTATTCCCATGCTCTCACCACAATGTAGAGCCCCTGAGCTCCCTCCAAAGGCCCCTCGCCCACGTAAGCACACCCAGGAGATTACATGCAGGCACTGTGTTGTTTGGAGCCCGCAAAAGATGAGACAGGTCAGCGCACCGCAGTATCATCGCGAGGATACAGCTGCTGTCTTGAGCGTGCCCCAGCCCCAGCTGCAGCCTGAGCTCAGGGAGCGGCAGGGAGTCTGGGTTTGGCACAGCAGGAGGATCTCGTAGTGGCTGCTGGCTGTAGCGCAAAGGAATACCAGCGGGCTGCTGACTGCAGGTAACAGCCTGGCTGCATTTCTCCCCGCTCTGCTGCAGCAGCTGAACACAAGCAGTATTTGTCCGCACAGAGGTCCAGGAAGCAGAGTTCACAGGAAGGCCAGGCAGCAACTGCCCAACCCTCTCAGAGCATCCTATGTGGCTGGACCTGACAGTCCAGGCACTTAATTTCCTGCCGCCTCCTCCAATGAGGCACCCGTAACCCAGACCTGCATACCACCCACCCCACAGCAAGGATGCCAGCCACCTAGCAGGGCCCACTCACAGGCTCCCTTCATCCTCAGAGAGCTTCTTGGTCTATCTGAATTGGGCCAATCTCTGCCAGAACACCAAACCAGGCTTCCAGCCCTGCAGAAGGCACAGCAGGACTGGGGAGGGTCAGGGGGGCACTGCCCCCACCCCCAGGGCTTGCCATGACAAGAACCCTCAGCAGGCCAGGGGTGGGTTTAACCATAACATCAAGCAGAAGACAAGGCCACAGGGCTCCTCCAGCCCCACACCAAATGCTGGCTCTGGCCACAAGGCACCCCACACTAAGCACTATCACTCACGAGTACTGGGATGGAGCTTGCAGGGTTGCATCAGAAAGCGGGCAGAGAGAAGCTGTGTTAAGAAGATCTCCTCTGCAGAGTAACCGCACCCCAAGAGCATGCTTCCTTTGAGGCCACCTAGCAGTATTTTCAGGAAAAATCTTAAGGGACATGATGTGGACAAGCCCCATGCCAGGGACAGGTCAGCAGCCATGCACAGCGCTTCCTGCGCCTCCAAATTATTCCAGGCACAGGTAATTTGTCTCATTACAAAACGCCCACAGGACTTGCCTCTTCATCCAGGAGAAGCCCAAGAGACACAAGTCCTTACAAACGCAGGCTGCACAAGGAAGAAACTGCCGGTGACAACGGGCTCCTTTGCCTACTGGAAAGGGCTGGCACAGCTCGCACTAGGAATCAGAGGCACACAGGGGAGTCACGCCATACTGGGACAGCCTGGACTGTTGCTGGGCTCCCATTGGTGGCAAGCCTTCCCAGGGACTCTGCTGGGCTCCAGCACAGAGCTCTCCAGCCAGCAACACCTTGGTCCACCACAGCTCCTCCACCTGCAGGGATCTCTGCGACTGCCAATATTTCTCAGGGCTCAGCAGCGACAAGCTGCACACACGTGGGGAAGAGGGCACGGATGAACCATGGCTGCCGGGAACCCAGCAGCAGTGTGACCAGTGCTGTTGGCCTGCCACAGAATACAAACACGCAGCCGAACACCCCTGCAGCCCCAGACAACATGCTGGGCACGTCTCAGGGCTGCACTCACCGCCTTTGGGATTACAGCACAGAGATCACAAACCCCCTCCCTCTGTCTGCTTAACATTTAGTGGCTATTGTATGGCAAGGATGCTGCTGTGGCTTGTGTACAGTTGGCTGGAGGGCTCCTAGACCAAGGTCACCGTTCATCCAGAAGGATGCTTTTGCAGCTAGCCCAGCACCCGTGCCACGGGCACAGGTAGAGCAGAGCTGCAGCAACTCACAGCACCCAACGGCACTCCACGCAGGCCCGGGAAACTGTGGCACTACCCCCAGTTCAGCAGGTCACCTCAGCCTTGCACCACAAACTCCCCTGCCTCCCATCTCCGAGCACCTGCAGACCCGAGCACCAGCCTGCAAAGGAAGCAGCGGGGATACAGAAAACAACTTTCTTGCCACAGCTCCAAGGAACAGCACCAGGGGATGCAGGGACAACACAGGCCCCTTCTGGCAGGAAAAAAGCCATTGCCTGACTCTGCACCCACGGGCAGGGCCCCTGCAGCACCCTGGGCGAGAGGCCACAAGTAACACAGGCAGGGAAGGGCCGGCGCCTGCAGGGACACCAGGCAGGGAGCAGAAAAGGCCCATCCAGCCAAATGTTTCCATTCCCCATGTCCTCCCTGCCCCCTTCCAAAACAGCACCAAAGCAAGAGACAGCTGCAGCTTATAAGGAATGTGAGGGGCCCTGCCAGGGACTCTGGCGAGGGAAACCAGGCCTTATAAGGCCATGGAGGCAGAATCAAATTTTTATCAATGAGTGCAAGAGCATGGAGACGCCCAGGGAGAGATAACAGCGCCGAGAGCTGGCCAGGGGGGTGGGCTGGGCCGGTGGGGAGCCCCGCTGCAGAGGCCAAGGCCAGGACACCTGCCACCCACTTCCCTCCCTCTCCAAATCACCACTACCACCAGCCACGTGAAGGAGCCAGGCCCGAAGAGGCCACGGCATGAGCTTGCTGGAGTTGCAGCAAAAGGGAACCCGCCCTCAGCTTCCCAAGCTGCTCTTCAAGGAGGGCTGGGGACACTCAGGGCTCCCAGCACAGTCCCACAGGCACAGCCTGTGCCCCCCAGGGTGCCCAGGTGTGCAGCCGAGCACAGGAACATTACCTTCGTCTCCCCACTGCTGTCCGACTCCGACACCTGGTAGGTGAGGTCCGTCTCCTCAAAGCCCGTGGCGCTCATGCGCTGGTCAGTGGTCGGGTCCGAGCGCGGGGGCGAGTCTGGGGAGTTGAGGCACGTTTGGATCAACGCCTTCCCCGTCTCACTGGTGATCATGGGCTGCAGCTTCCGCGTGGCAAACGTGTACACATGGCCCGTCTCGCTGGCCACCAGCAGCAGGACTTGAGTGCCGGTCAGCGTGGAGAGCTCGTAGGCCTGCCAAGCAGCACAAGGGAAGAACAGGGAGTCATGGACGGCAGGGACACACAGAGTGCAGGACAAGAATCCCTGGTGCGTCCCTGCGCTCCCAGCACGGCCCTCCTCTTGCTCACACCAGCTCCGGCTCCCTGTCGCCCCAGAGGAGCTGTGGTCTCTAAAACCCACTCAAGATCGGCTCCCTACAGGTTGAAGCGCTCCCATCTCCTTCAGCATGCCCTTAGGGGATGTACATGCCAAGAGGCCGCAGGAGAAGAGCAGCCCCTTCAGGAGAGCAGCCCAAGAGCATGGAGACACCGGGCTGGCCCCACTCTGGGAATCCCACCCACTGCTTTTCCAGAGACAGCCGGATG
>JAVKLA010000054.1:20827033-20854012 GCA_034782735.1 Sagittarius serpentarius | reverse complement strand
TGGCCCCGCCGCCCGCTCCGCGCTCAGGGCCCCGCTCCGCCACCGCCCCCGCCGCGCCGCGCCGCCCCCATATAAAGCGATACACGGTTGCCTTTTATGGCGAAGGCGCTCCGTATATGGGGCGAGCCGGCGCCCCGCCGGGAGGCGCCACCCCATTGGCTGGCGGCCGCCAAGCGCCGGCGACCATTGGCCGGGGGCTGGCGTTTGATTTGCATACGTTCCGACTGCGCTCGCGTCACTCCCAGATTGAAACACGCAGCGAGGCTCTTAAAGAGACAGCGCCCCGCGCCGCTCGGTCGGCGACCAGCACCGAGGGCCTTGTGCTGTCGGCGGGCGGCCCGACGGAGCGCAGAGACCGGGCCAAGATACCGGCGCCTCCGCGCCCCGGGCTGCCAGCTCCAGGCGCTCGCGGCCTCGCAGGGGACGTGGCTGGGCCTCCCTGCCTTGCCCTCAGGGCGCCGTCGGGAGGAGGCCCCCCTCCCCCCCCGCCTGCCCCTTGGGGGTGCCACCAGGCGGTGCTCCCGGCAGCTCCCCGCCCCCACGGTCCCCGCGGGGATGGGCGCGCTGCCCGCCTGTCCCTGGTGGCGGCAGGGGGCAGCCGGGGGGGAGGTCTGGGGGCCCTCCCGGGTGCTCACGGGTGTGCGGGGCGCAGGACTGGGCAGGTACCACGAAAACGCACGTTGCCTGAGCACCAGGTGAGCACCGGTGAGAAGAAAAAAGGGGTCTCCCCTTAACAGGGCGGGCCGCCGCTCCCCGCGAGTCCACGGGAGGCGAGAACGGAGTCCTGTGCCGCAGCCACCCCTGAGGAGGACAGGCCGCCGGTACGCCGGTCCCCGGGGCAGGGGGAGGCAGCGGGGCCTCCTACTCCGCCGCTCCGAGAGTTCCTTGCGGCCGGCACGGGCCGCGTCCTCCGCTCGGGTCCGCCCCGGGGGAGGGCAGGCAGGACGGCTGGGTGCAAGGCAGGCTGCACCTGGGTCAGCGAGGGCGCGGGAGGGGCCGCACAGCCCCAGAGCTCGACACTGTGAGCACGGACGGACGGAGCGCGCCACGTCCTTGGCTGAGGAAAGGGCTCGCCCGCACCCTCGCCTACAAAGAGGAGCTGCAACCCAGGGCGAGACCCCACCTCTGCCAGCGCCAGCCCTGCCACAGACCCGTTTTGCCACCCCGCGGAGGGCTCTGTGGCTTGCACAAGCCCTTTCCATAGCTGCCTCAGCACTCGGAGGACGCGTGCACGCGCCACCAGCCTTCGCAGCTGTCTCCCACTCTCTAGGGCCAACCACCTACGGAGCAAGGGAGTAACTGCAAAACCAAACACCCCCCTCATCGCTGCCGCCTCCCCCTCCTCCCCGCCAGCCATGCTCCTCCAGTGAGCACACATGCCATTTATAGCTCCCAGCAGGGCTGCTGGGACTCACATGCCTCCCATCACATGTCCTGGCCACCCTCCCTTTGAGCTGAGAGCAAACTACACCTGGCACAGGTGAGACGGAGGCCTCGCCATGTCACGCTGACCCTTCCTCAGCCTGGCGAGACCCTCTGCATGGCTGGAGGCACCCGTTAGGCCGAGAGCAACCAGCACGTAGATCTGAGAGCCAGAGCCAGGCCGGGCCGCCTGCTCAGCATGAGAGTGCAAGCACCGCAGGTACCAGGACTGGGGTTCCTCTTGCCCGTGGGGCTGCTACACACTTCCTCCTTCCCCCTCCCCCTGGGCCTTTGGATCGTAGGTCCGTGTGGAGGCCTCCTGCTCCCCAGGCTGCAGCAGAGTCTGCGCAGGCGAGCGGTGAGAACTGGCTCATTTTGGGTTGGCCCATCCCATCTGCTGCCATCCTTTCCCTCCCTAGCCTCACCTTGGGGAAGCTTTCTGAGACACTTCTCCCACTTGTGCTCTGAATGGGACCAGAGCATCAGCCTGCCTCTGAGCTTCCTGGGATGCTAATCCCACACCAAGGCAGTCAGACGCACGCTGTAGAGCCGACCCGTCCCCAGGCCACCACCACCCACAGGACACAAGTTACCAGCAACACTGGACCTCCCTAACCACACCAGCACCCAGGGGCAGTTGGAAGCACCTTAAACCAGGTTTTTGGCTGCTCAACAGGCCCATTTTGTCTGCAGGGCTGTTCCCATTTACAAGCCCCCAGTCGCAAAATTCACATTTCTAGCCCTCTTCTTACACAGCTGTGAGCACAGCACTTGGCACTCTGCCGCAAAAGCCTCTTACCCAATCACCCCCAAGGATCCCTCCAGACAAGCTGCTGCCGCCTGTGCCAGCTCCACCGTAGCACGGGCCCTGCTGCTAGCTGCCCCCAGCATCACCCCAGCCCTCCGTGTCCCCTTCGCAATACTCCTCTAGGCCATTGCAACAAACCCTTTCTCATCCTTTTCCAGCTCTTCATCTGTATTTCAACTGGGGAACTATTAAACACCCTCTGCACTCAGTGCTGGGGTTGTGATGGTTTCCATCCTGTTACTGATCTTCTTACCATTGGTACTTCAGCTGCTTAAAAAAGCTGAGTACAGGCAGACGCTCTTTTTTTTAACAGCCAGATCTCTTCTATGAGCAGTAAAAACTAGATTGGAGGTACGGCTGCACACGTCAGACGAGGTTAGGGCCTTTCTCAACGTGCTTTTTTTGGTCAGCAGGGCACTTCCGCCCCGCCTACGTGATACCAGGGAACTGCACGAGCGGGGCTGCTCCATGAGGGGTGACTAGCCAGTATCTGAGGGTGACCCCACGCCCTCACTAACAGGTGTAGTCCCACAGTACCTGAGCAGAGCAGAGGCAGGTGTTGATCACAGGGTCCATCCACAGAGCAAGCGATGAACCAAGTCCAGCATCCACCTGGTCAGGAGACAGGGCCAAAATCCGGACTGGACAATAAGGCTACAATATATGCCCAGAAGACAGGGCTAGAGGCAAGGCCAAAACAGGAACACGTACAAGATCGCTTAAAGCAAAACTGACGGCCCAGGCTTGAGCACAAACGCAGCTCAAGAGGGTGGGAGGTCCCAGGTGAGGCTGCTTAGGACAGTTAAGGCCCATTAGTTTGCCCACAGGTGCCTGACACAGCTGCATAAGAGCCACAGGGCAGCAGATGAAATCAGAGCAAACCAAAAAGTGCTTCTTCAAGCTGCATAGCGGGTCTGTGTGCTCATTGCCCCCGGGGTGCTCAAAGCACACACAGGTGTAAGGAGAACTTGGATAACTTTCCAGCAAGAAAAAACATCAAGGACTGCTGGAAGTGCCTGGTTTGGAGGTCCTTACGCTTTAGGGAGCTGTTAGGTGGGACAGCGCATACCTGCTTGCTATCCTCTTATGCTGTTCAGTAAATGTTCCATTTTGGCCACAGCTGGTGGCCCACTCGGTGGACCTTTGCTCTGATGGGGCCCTGCTGTTCTTCCTGGCCTTGGATACCACAGCTTGTCTTCCTTTCCCAAGTTTTTGGGTTTTTTTAAGTTGTTCCTGCAATTCAGGCTGAAGAAATTGGATCCTGCCTCTGTCAATTGCCCAAGTCCTCTCATTCTCCGGCAGGGGCTCTGATTTCCTGCTCTCCTCCACCGCATTTAGCTAGGCCTGTATGTGCTTAGCTCGCTGTTTCCCATTAGTTTGGCCAACATCTGTCCCATCCCCAAGGATACAGAACTTTTTCATGACATCACTCCCAAAAATACACAATCCCAACCCCCATCTTTCTGCACCCGTTGGGTCTGGAGTTTGTCCTAGCTTTGGTGCCTTTCCATTTGGGTGCTTCCCTGTAGTCACCAGGTCTTGACTGCACGGTGAACAGGCACTCGAGTCCCTACGGTGTGCTGGGATAAAGCTGCACACCCCATCCTGACACTGCTCACAGAACCAGCCCACTGCAGCCATGTCGTTCCCTCCCGACAGACAGAAATACCTGCATGCGTGCAGCTGGCAGAGCAGGGACGTCACTCCAGAAGTCCTTGGGATCTCTGTTCTCCAGCCGGGGCATCACACAGGTGCTGCTTGGCTCGGCCACCACAAGTGACGGTGCCTGACTCCACCTCCAGCCCACCCAGGAGCATTTTGAGCGAGGGCAGCAATAGCCCTGCTGCTCTGCCTGTCCGTCCAACATGGGGCAGCAAGGTGGGAGGACAAGGGATCATTCATTGTGTCCCATATGCAGGTGGCCTTCGCCTGGGGCGGAGACTTAAGGTCGCTCGCTAGCCTGTTGGCTGATGCTGTACATCCGCCCTTACCTGCCCCTCACCTCCCAGCCAGCCTCCGAGGAAGAGCACCACTGACCACATGGAGGAGGTAACCCCTGCTGAGAGATGAGATGAGATGAGATGAGATGCTGCAGCATAGGAATGCTAGTCCAGCTGGAAGGATCAAGTGACAGGCTCCGATGCAATCTATCCACAAGCGCCCAAGGAAGCAGTTGCAGAACCAGCTGGGAGTATTTCTGGGGGAAGATGTGCTCTAGAGGTAAAGAATACCACAGGGACGTACAGGCAAGACAAGACACATTCATTAATGACTTGGCTGCGGGAATCAGCCCACGGTGTGCAGCCATCCTGCCCGAGATGTAGGGCAGCAGGCAGGAAAGTCCACAGGAATGGGATGGATGGGAGAGACGGAACAAAAGGACATCAAACAACAGCAAATGCATGTAAGAGGTCACTTGCAAGTTGGAGAGCATGCATGCAGCAGTGCTGTGGCACGTGCACACTTCAAAAGGGTTGTATACACACTGGGAAGGACGGGGAGGAGCGACGAGGGACAGGGAGCTGCAAGGGGGAGAGAAGGCACATCCCGAGACCTCTGCCCACAACAGCTCCTCCCAGTGTGCATGATGCCACCAGCCCCAGGCTGTGGCCAGGCCATCTGGAGAAGGGTCACGGAGGCAAAGGGTTCAGGGTGGTGATAACCTGCTGCCAAGCCAGCTATGTGAAGAAGCACCAGGTCTAGGGAGGAGAGAGGGGCCCAGGAGCCAGCCAGCACCACACCTTAGCTCACCAAGAGGCCTTGGCTTGGAGAGACGCCACAGCTCCCAGCTGCAAGACACATCACAAATGTCAGGAAAGGGACAAACACTTTTGGTAACTCTGCTCTATAGACAGCAAACTTGCTTGCACCCAGGCAGGCCCAGCTGACCCGCTTCCCAAGCTCTGGACCAAATCTGAGTGGGGAGCCAGCTAGGACATCCCAAAAAATGAGCCCTCTTCCCCCTCCAGCATCTCCACAGCCTCTCTGGGTAGCAGGGGCGGGAAGGGGATCCTGGACATTTCTGGTCCATCCCTGCTCAAAGCAGAGCCAACGAGACTGGGTTGTTCAGAGCTTATCTGGTCCAGGGTTGAGTATCTCTTGATGACAGAGATCCCACAGCTTCTCTGGGACTATCTCAGACCTTTACCACCCTTAGGGGGAAGCATTTTTCCTAGCATCCAGTATGAATTTCCCTTGTGCAACTTGTGCCCGTCGCCTCAAGTCGAGCCCCTGTAGGCCTCCTGGAAAAGCTCAGATCTTTCTCTATAACCCCCCCCGAGCTGTGCAGCAAACAAAACTGCTGGTCTGCAGCTTGGCCAAAGCCAGTATCCCACTCTGGCTCCGAAGTAAAAGGCCTACCCTGTGCTGGCCTGGCTCACATTCATGCTGTGGAGACTGGGGCTTCTTGTATATCACCTGCCCACCCCTCCTTCCCCAAGAGGAGACTGCCAGGACCCTGCCATTGCTCAGGGCCATTGGCACAGGGGAGAGGGCTGCAGTCCGCCTCCGACAGCAGGAATCTCCCCAGTATCCCCATCCAGGCCTGGACCTGTGTAGCTCCCCAGTCCCGTAAGAAGCAGCAGCCGAAATATCCCGTGCGAAAATGCAACCCAGTGCTGGCTGCAAAGCTGCCCCAGGCCACAGGGATGGGTGCACAAACCCAATCACAAAGCAGGAAAGTTGCTACGAAAGCTTGGCTACCTGAACTGGGCGCGTGGGTGGAACCTGTCAATGTGTCTCTAAGTGGTTGCTTGCAGGGCGTCCGAGAGGGATGTTTTCTCTTGAGACACATGTCCCTCTTGCAGAGCAAAACATGACCGCCCAGAGAGACAACAAGCACTGAGGCAGAGTGCTCCCTCAGGGCACAACACCACACAACAGGCTGGGAACGGCACATCCGATCCAGCTGGGAAGGGGGCAAAAGGGTTAAACACAGGAGATGGATGCCTGAGGAACAGGCCTCCAACCCTTCCCCGGAACCAAGTGGAAGAAACCAGTCAAACAGCCATCTGACAGCAGCATCTTACAAAGACCAAAAAAACAAACAAAAAAAAAAGCCTTCTTTATTGAGAGCAGCACATAAAAACCCAACAAAACCCAACCCTTCTTGGCTGCGGTACCCTCCGCTCAAGCAAACAAACTAACCCACTCTAGGCTGCATTCCAGTAACAGAAATACTATGTTAGGGAGGAGTCAGCACTCTGGAAGAGGAAGAGGGAGAGAAGGGGCGCTGCCCGGAGTCATCGTACAAAAAAAAGGCACAGGGTAGTTGGGAAAGGTAGTGAGCTCCTTCATATGCCAGGCACTTTGTGTTCCTGCTGGCTGGCCTGTACCCATGGGGCGCGGGGGAGCCAGGCATGCCTAGCACAGACGGACGGAGAGAGAGGCCGGGCCAGGCCAGCAGATATGCATGTGGCGAGCGGGGATGGAGAGCCTGGTGCCGGAGCCCAGCTCTCGCCAGGTGAGGGGGAGCTGTGCTCCGTCCACGTCAGCAGCCCAAGGGCGCTGGGCTGGGCAGGTGGAGAGCGAGAGGCAGCAAGGGCTGTCATTTTGGACCCGTGGAGGAGAGGGGAGGGGGGGCTGGGATACACTGGCTTGTGCTTTGAGTCCAGCAGCTGCTGGTGCCGAGCTGCTCGCTGGCGCATTGGGGTCAGGCTCAGTGAGGGGCCGCAGGAGTGCCAGGGGCTCCCCGCGCACCTACAGACCCCCGTTCACCCCACCGCATCCTTCCCCAGCAAGGGCCAGGATGCTCAGGCTTTGCTGTCAGCTGGGCTGTCCCCAAGGGCGGTGGCGAGCTCGCTGAAGGAGGGTCGATCCTTAGGGCTGGGGGCCCAGCAGCGCTGCATCAGCTTGGCGAGGCGGGAAGGGCAGCCCTCAGGGTGCAGGAGCTTCGTCTTCCCTGACTGCAGACCTGGCATGAAAGCAAAGTCCAAAGGGCCATTGGGAAGAGGTGTGATCCTCTTTGCAGGGTGCAAGGAGGGCAGCATCTCTCCACATGGGCTGGAACAGCCTCCCCAGCCAGACCAGCACCGTGTCAAGAGGGTGGACGTCACACAGCCCAGCTGGCCCCTTCTACCACAAGAAAAGGAAGTAGGCCACAATGCCAGGAACAGCACAAGGTACTCCACATACCTGCTAGGACCTCATCATCTGCCAGGGGTGCATAGGGCATCTCCCCATGCATGAAGACCTCCCACATGAGCACCCCAAAGGACCACACGTCTGACTTAGTGGAGAACTCGTCCTCCAGCACAGCTTCAGGTGGCATCCAGCGCAGAGGGATCCAGGCCTGGCGGAAGTGGTAGTACTCGCTGCAGGCAGGACAGGCAGGCAATGAGACCGGTGCCATCCCATCCCCTCCCCTTCCCCTGCCAGGCTCCCCGCTGACCTGTTGTACACATCTTTGCTGAGGCTCAGGGATGAGACCTTGACCTGCCGCTGGGCACTGACCAGGCAGTTCCTGGCTGCCAAGTCCCGGTGCACGAACCTGCCGTTGGAGAGATGCTCCATGCCCAGGGCCACCTGTGTGCAGAGAGACACCTGACCCCAGAGAGACGTCAGCACTAGCTGCCTTCCTCAGGGTCCCCAGCCCCACAGCACTGCCGAAGCTGTGCTATCACCTTATGTTTGGTAGTGAGGGGCTGCGGCTTCAGAGACTCATCTTTGCTCTTGGAGATCCTCAGGAACTGCTTCAGGTCCCCCTGGGAAACAAGAGAGCAACTCAGAGGCAGCACCTCTCCGTGCTGCCAGCTGCACGGGTCCCCGCAGGGGCTGAGTGTGGCAGGCCCACTAGGAAGCCCGCGGACCCTCATCTCCTGGACCATAGTCCCCGCCTGTCCTCCTGGTCCCTGCCCCTAGCATTCGCAGCCATTCTGCAGCACAGAGTCCCACAGCTTAACTCACTCAGCAGAGTCCTGGACATAACCAGAAATCAGGAGGATGTGGAAGAGGACAAAGTCACCTCCAGGTCTTGCAGGAGACCCCCATTCCCCTTGCGGCTCCTCCACACGTTGGGAACGGTGGTAAGCTCAGCCTGGTCTCCCTACACCTTGCTTGCCCTGTGCTGCCAGCCTGGACCATGCCACACTTGCAGGCCCCATGCCCGTTGTCCGCCCCTCCTCCTCCTCACTGCAGGCGCCGCTGGCAGGGCCCTTACCAAGTCCACGTACTCCAGGACCATGTAGTGCGGCTCTGCCTCGCGGCACAGCCCCAGCAGCCGCACCACGTTGGGGTGGCTCAGCTTGCCAAACATCTCCGCCTCTCGCCGGAAGTCCAGCTGCAGCTGCTCATCCCTCGTCTGCAGGCTCTTCACCAGGACCAGGGCTTCACCCTCGCCATCCTCTGCACCTTTTGCCTTGGCCAGGAACACTTCACCGAACTCCCCCCTGCCTGGAAGCGCAGAGCAGCAAGCACGTGGGAAGACAGCATACGTCAGGACAGCATACGTATTTGACAGCCCAGCGGCTGCAGGGCCCTGTGTACCCCAGCCCATCCAGTCTTCTGGCTAGGACAGGCTGGGGTTTCAGCCACAGGTTCCCTGCTGGAGTGGGGTCAGGGCCAGGGTGGCCCAGCATACCCAGGGTTGTGATTGTCTGCAGGTTGGAACGAGGAAAGTGCATCTTGTCGGCAGCGCTGTGCCGCTTGCTGGCCCCAGAGCTGCTACCCAGGTTGGTCAAGGCCACTTCTTCCTGGATCTCTGCCGTCATTTGCCCATTCTGCAGCAAAGTGCCACCTGCAAGGGAAGCACAAATAGCTTCAGCATCCTGCCAGGCTGCGCAGAGAATGTCACGCCAGGGATCAGCCCCTTCTGGGGCTGACACTCCGAGCACCCACAGCTGTCTCCAAGCACCCCAGCTTGGTATCTAGCCCCAGGCAACAGTGGCCTCCACACAGTTGTTCCCTCCAGGCTCGTGTCCGGCCCCATCTCTGGCAGCCCTGCAGCCACCCTTGAAATCAGATGCTGAGCAATGGCTTTGGTCCCAGAGCTAACCAGACCCATCTGGCCTTGTCCATCCCACACCACTCAGTCATCCCAAAGGCGTGGCTACATCCAAACTACCATTGACAAAACTCAGCAGAACAGCAGCAGCAGACTGGACGTGCGAGGCAGAGAGAGCGCAGAGAGGACCCTGCTCACTATAACCACAGTCTCCTGATGCCCAAGAGACTCTCAAGTCTACCTGGCGCTGGCTGCTGCAGCCTGACTGCCTTGCTCCTGCTCACTTCCCAGCAAGCCAGCAACACTCATGTCGTTGCTAATCTTGAACCTGCCAGACCAGATCAGCCCTCTACCGCCTGGGTTAAAGCAGTGCTAGGAAGCACTGCCCCTGGAATCAACCCCAGCAAGCTTTCTGCTCAGGAACTCCACGAGAAATTTCCCTGGCATAAACAGAAGCCAGTCAACAGGGCAAAACATCATTGCTTTAAGAAAGTCGAGAACTCCACCTTTTACAGGCAGCTTGTAGGGGAAAGACTGTATAGGTAGCTGTACAGATAGCAAACTTTGATTTTGAATGCGTTTACTGCTTGGATCAGACCTGGCACTAGGAAGCGGTACATTCCATAAGCTGAAGGCAGGAGTTTGAATGTAAAGCAGGGCACAGCACTGAGCTAAGGTGGCTGCCACATGTGCAGCATCACCCTGCGTTACTATGCACGCTCCGTTTCAGCTAGTCCAGGAGCAGCCATTAAGGGCACACCCAGCCATGCAAAAGGATTTAATCGCAACACTAATACTTGACCCAACATGAGGTAACTCCAACGGGAATCCCACTGCCCATAATTTCCATCAGGGGTATTGTACAGCAGCGTGTGTACACGCATGCTTACAACGAATGCGTACAAGAGAGGTACCAGCCCACCAGCACATCCTGAGCAGGTCTGGCCACGATGATAGGGACGGTGGCTTTGTCAGAGGCAGGCTTGGAGCTGAGATATGTTGACTTAAGAGCCATGGCTACTGATGGCTGTCCTCTCTCACATGCTGGAGTAGCATTTGCAGAAGACGATAGCAAAAAACCACTATCTACCCTATAAATCCAAGCCCAATGCTACTTGCACTCTCCCTGTTTTTATGCTAATTATTAGCAAGACTGTTTGACCCTGTGCTGTCCGCACTCATGACTGACAGTGTCTCAAGACTACCCGCTTGAAGCCAAGAGGATACTACAAGACGACCGCTGCAACCGTGCCAAGAAAATACCGAAGGCTGCAGAGTGAGTATGCTGCCACTGAGAGACAGCACCAGCGGGCAGCAACAACAGACACTTTTGAGAACAGACATCCCCGTGTTTCGCAGAGCTTTGACAAGACAGTCAATAACAAAGTGACCGCAAAAAGGAACAGGAAGTTTAATTTATGTATCCAGCAGTCCAGAGGGGAACCAAGTGTAGAGGAGCTGCCTGCTTTGCCCACCTGCCTGCAACACCCGCACATCTCCTGGAGAAAGAGACACAGCCATGCTGCCCTGGAGAAATTAGCACACACCAACATGGAAATCAAATGCTCCCTTCAGTTCCCACAGCTGTTAACCTCCCCAAATGCTATGTCTTTATTCACCCCAAAAAAGCAGCACAGAGGGACGCTGATAGCAAGCGCCCTTCTTACAGGGGATGTGGCACACCCAGGACATGACCTTGGAAGGTGACTGACTTGTTAGGAGTGCATCGATCCATAGGAAATCCATAGGAAGGATCCACTGCAAATCCATAGGAAGGTCAAATCTGTCTGGATCCTGAGGGCACTGAAAAAGTCAGCTGGTGGCCAGCCAAGGAGTACTTGTCATCAGGTAGGTGCTGAGATACTTCAGGTCACCCAGCTAAAGAGGGACCACATCAAAAGGAGGAAAAGAGCCAAATCTTTGAAGACCATGGTGAAGGGGGTGACTCCACTGGAGCTGACAGCAAACACAAACCACTTCTCCAGAGAGGCTATGGAAGTACCAAAAAGGAGCGCAGATATCTGGGCAGCTGGGTCTGCTCGTAGCAGTGAGGATGCATCTCTGACAGCTAAACTGGTTCCAAATGAAGGGGATAAGAAGAGGCAAAGTCTGGCAGAACAAAAAGAAAAATATAATAAACATAGACCAAAATAAAAGTCTGAGACCACCTCAAAAAAAGATTAAAACATATCCTTTCCCAGGAAGAGGATGCTGGCCAGAGCCTGTTGGCGCAGGTGAGCTGCCTACAACTTGTCCACAGGAAGAGCTCACAGCAGTGACAGCAGCAGAGCATAAAGCTGCAGAGATGCTCCTGCATCCCTGGCTCCCAGGAGGTTCCCCACAGCCAGATTTCTCTCCTGGAAGTCTGGTTCTGTTCAAAGTACCAATACAAGAGCGAAAACAGGAGACAAACCCAGCAGCGATGCTTTGCCAGGACCTCACAGCAAGCCCCACACCATCAGGATGGGGCTGTGTGCTGCAGAACCGGGAGGGGGAAGCGCGATGTCTGCGTTCACAGCGGTGTGGGGGGAGATCCAGGGAATTACAAGGGCAGCAAACTCAACTGCACCCCATTGATTACAAGTTGTCACTGGTATCAGTGATGCATGGACAACTGTGACGTCAGGGGAAAGAGCTAAAACAGCTTTTGGAAATGAAAATGATGCCCCAGAGATCTCTTGGGTCCACTGAAGGAGTCACGTAGCTCATGCACAGTGAGGACCCAGTTTAGTCTACTTGCAGGGATTTTGCAGGGTCTCATGGAAACAGCTGTTAAAAAGCAGCTTAGCTGCCACAGGACCGGAGGGAACATCCTCCAGCGGACACAGAGAAAGTAGGAACCAGGGTAGCACAAAATGCTGCCAACATGGAAGGGCTGCTGCTGGCAGCTGTTTGCCAAAGCCGCCAACTTAGCCAGCAGCAAAGGTCCAGGCCAGCTGTGGCCAGCTGCAGAGGGACACCAAGTACTGGGAGGTGCAGCCAGAGATACAACGTGAGGCCTGGGGAAAGCAACCCCGATGTCCCATCCACAGTGGTGGGCTCAGCCCTGAGCTGCCTGCTGTCTCCAGAGCGAGCTCTGCGGACAGGGAACTGAAGCCCGTGGCGCAGCTGGGCACAGGACACAGCACAGCTGTGTCACTTAGCAAAGCTGGATGCACCAAGTCCTGTCTGGGCTCCTCATCTCAGAAAGGCGACAGTGCAACCAGAAAAAGCACTCGCGGGAATGATCAGACATACAGAAGAGCTATGTGCTCCGGTGCAGAGCCAACAGGTGACAAGCTTGAAAAGCAAAGAGAGAGTTTTACGCTCCAGAAGTCCTTGGTGGAGGATGCCGTAGATGCCCAAAGCTCATATGGGTTTCAGAGAGAGCAGGGTGAGTTCACAGCAGAGTTCAGGGCTGTTCAGTGAAAAGCCTTCCCTCTAGCACCAGGAGCTGCTGAACTGCGATTTGAACAGGCCGGCAGAGTACTACTATTGCATTACATTGCCATAGGGATACTCCCCTCCTCTTGGCAAAGGGTGTATGCGATGCCACGTACGGGTGCTGGAAAGCAGGAACGATACGTAACTCAGCAGACAGAGGTGGCCATGACATGAGGCTGGGATGCAGGTTTCACACTAACTTGCCCATCTCTCACCTGGTAGCAGGTCTCTGCCAGCCGCCGTAGCCAAAACCAAGAGCAAGAGACTCCAAGGGTAAGGAGGAGACCCCTGGGAGCTCCCCGTCCCTCAGCCCCTCCAGCCCAGGGGTAAGGGGCTGGCAGTGAAGCTCCCACCCCCAGAGGTGCCGGCCTCACCATTCAGACACTCCATTTCAGGCTCCTCGCCCTCCGGGTGCTTCTTCAGCCTCTTCGCTTTCCTCCGCTTCTTGCAGTAGAACATCAGCCCCAGCACAATAATAATGTAGGCAACAGCCGCCCCCACCGAAAGCCCAATGGTCTGGATCATCTTGTAGGGTGTGTGGCTGCCAGGCCCCTCATCCTCTTCCGTTGCCGGCTTGTCTGTGGGGCAGAGAGCAGTGAACCCATCAGGGTGCAGAGGGATTTCCCAAACCCTGCTCAGGAACGCGCTGGTGGAATGAGAAAAGCCCCCCCGCTACCGTGGCGACCTCGTCCAGCCGCAGAACACTGGGTGCGGCCCACAGCACACCGCAGTGCACCCTGACAGGGATGCTGCCATGAGTCCCTAGCAGGCATGACCTGACACACAGCACCCTCGGGTGGGGCCAGAAGCAGGGCCTAGAGCTGCTGGGGATAGCAGGAGGCCACGTCCCGATGCTGGGCGCCTCCCTTACCTACGACGTATAGGAAGGCCTCACGGTGCTTGATGTTGCAGCTGTTGCCGGCGATACAGGTGTATTTTCCCGAGTCCTCAGTGGTGACGTCGTAAATCACCAGGGAGCCATTGGGCATGATCTGAATCCTGCGAACCACACAGAGCCCTTTGCAAGGACCAGAGGGCAGAGGCAGGCTGGGGACATCTGCAGCCCCATCCTCCCAGGACGCCTCAGCCCCAGCCCCGTGTCCCCAGTGCAACCATCCTGAATCTCAGGCTGTGCAATGCTCAAGAACAAATGGTTGCAGCTCAACTGCAGCTTGGCAGGCTGTGGCAGCAAGGGTAACCCTGGGACCAGGAGGGTCCAGGCCCTGGGACAGGGTGTCCTGGTTTCAGCTAGGATAGAGTTAATTGTCTTCCTAGTAGCTGGTGCAGCGCTGTGTTTTGGGTTTAGTAGGAGAAGAATGTTGATAACACCCTGATGTTTTCAGTTCTTGCTCAGTCGTGTTTAGACTCAGTCAAGGACTTTTCAGCTTCTCCTGCCCAGCCAGCAGGAAGGCTGAAGGGGCAGAGGAGAGTTGGGAGGAGGCACAGCCAGGACAGCTGACCCAAACTGGCCAAAGGGGTATTCCATACCATGGGACGTCATGGCCAGTATATAAACCAGGGGAGTGGGCTGGGGGAGGAGTGCTGCTCAGGCATCGGTCAGCAAGTGATGAGCAACTGCACTGTGCATCTCTTGTCTTATGTATTCCAGTCCTTTTGTTATTATTGTCGCCTTATTGTTGTTATTAGCGCCACTGCTAGTTTCTTCTTTTCTGTTCTGTTAAACTGTTCTTATCTCAACCCACAAGTTTTACTTTTTTTTCCCCAATTCTCTCCCCCATCCCACTGGGTGGCGGGGGGGAAGTGAGCAAGCGGCTGCGTGGTGCTGAGTTGCTGGCTGGGGAGACAACTGACTGTGTGCCCCCCAAGGCGGGAACCCGAGACTGCACCATTGGCACCCGCATGCTGGGTGGGCATGGGGAACGCCACACTGCGCCACATTTCAGTTTGGAATGGAGGCTGTGTACCTGGGCAGCAGCTTGCCAGGATCCAAAATCTTGTCCTTCCCTTTCCACTGGATGTGCGGCATGGGGTCCCCCTCTGCCTGGCACTGGAACATGGCTGTGTGCCCCTGGTACACCGTCGTGGGCTCTGGCTCTAGCTTGAAGGTGACGTAAACTGAAGGCAGAGAGGCCGACACGAACGCTGTCAGCTTCTGGGAATAGTGCTGAGCTCCCACAAGGGAGCAGGGCCAGCACTGTCACAGTGGCACATGTATGCAAAGCACTGACAAACCAGACACTCAAGTGCCACAGGGCAGAGCTCGGGGTCAGGCCAGACATTTCTCTCTCTGCAGGGGCATGCCAGTCAGGTGCCACCCAGGGAAACCCACTGCAAGGCCAGCACGGCAGGAAACCCACCTGCCTGCCAGAGAGCCCTCACCTGCTACCACGAGCTGCACGGTGGCACGGATCTCACCCTGCGGGCTGTTGGAGGCGATGCACGTGTAGTTCCCCGAGTCGCTCCTGCTCACCTTGTGGAAGGACAAGATGCCGGCATTGTGGCTGACGTGGGATGGCAGGCTGCTCCCATCTGCAGGACGCAAGAAGAGGGATGCAGCAGTCATGCATAAAGCACTGTGCCACATGGCGGCTTCCCAGGCAGCCGCAGCATCGCTGCTTCGCCCATGCTGGAAGCGGGCCAGCGCAAAGTTCCTGGGGCCCCGGGTCAGAAAGAGACATACTGCATCCAAGTCCCCCTTACCCGTTTTAGTCCACTGGATGGTGGGTTTTTCCCGGCCAGTGGCTGAGCAAGACACTGTAACCTCCTTATCAAACTCCATGCACTGCAGCGGCTGGGGCGGCGGGGTGAACTTCAGCTTCTCTGCAAAAGACAGACATGCTCTTAGGCCCCGCCAGCCGCAGGAGGCACCACAGCTGGGGGTACCATGCCTGCACCCTGCCAGGCCAAAGAGCTCCCCGCAAGGGGAGGATGGGGATGGCTTGTCAGCATACCTAGCACATGCACCCGTGCGTATCCCTCGATGCTGCCTGCTGGCGTGCTGCTCACGCACTTGTACATGGTGCCATCATATACCTCCACATTGTTGATGCGCAGTGTCCCATTCTCAGAGATCTCAAACCGTGAGTCCTGCCCAGAGGGAGGAAGAGAGTGGGGCAGAAATGACACCGTCACCAGCCCTGGGCTCAGACCTTGCTTGTGGCACTCCTGACACTCCACAAGCCCACACTGTGCCTCAGATAGACACACAGCCCCACTGAGACCCACACGGAGAACTGAGACAAGCTGCAGTGACATCACTCTGAGGGACACCTCTCTTGTCACTGCCCCAAAAGCACAGGGCTGGCAGCCAGCCAAGTGGCTAGAAACAGCCAGTTGTGCACCCATGCACCAGTAGGATGGAGATGGTGCCAGGAACATGGCCAGAGTGGGGGTGACAGGGATGCTGGGCCTAGGAGCAAGGCGAGAAACAGCAGCAGAGGAAGGGGCTGAGCAGGTGCCCAGCAGAAGTGCCCATGAGTGGCAGGGGCTTGCCCCATCGCCTCACCTCAGAGATGGAGACGCCGTTGCGGTACCAGGTGACGGTGGGTTTCAGGGAGGCCTTGCTGAGGCAGTGCAGGTATCCTGGCTTGCTCTCCTCCAGCTGGCTGTCCTTGGGCATCTCCACCCACTTGGGTACCGCTGGGCACAGAGGCAAGGGGTTATGCAGGGCTGCTCACCACCCCTCTGGCCAGCCCCAGCGCAGACCAGACAGGCAGCGTGCAGCCAGCCACGGGGCTCTGCAGCCCAGCCACGAGAGATGTATCGGTGAGGTGATGCGCCAGCCCGCCCCAGCTCACCCCAACCCCCTATCCAGCCCCTTTCTCTGCTCCCAGCCCTTCTCAGAAAGCTGCCTACTGGCCACAGTGATGCTCAGTTCCTGTTTCTTCTCTCCAGCCTTGTTGGCGGCATGGCAAGTGTAGGTCCCCGCATCTGTCTCGGTGATACTGGTGAAAACGAGCTGCTCTGCCTCTTGGTGCACCCTGCCAGCAGTGGGAACTCGTTCCCGGTTCCTCTCCCACCAGACTTGGGGCGTGGGTATGCCTCGCGGGGCAGTGCAGGCCACGCGGTGCCCCTGGTTCGCCGTCAGCACCTTCGGGGAGAAGGGTGCCATTTCTTCGATCTCTGAGAGGAGCAAGAGACAGCGGGGCTCAAACAGGGCAGGAACATGTAGCCAACCCACCAGCCTCATCGTCCCCGTGGGAGGCAGCAGCCGACGGAGAAAGCACACAAGCTGCGTTTGCTCCCCTCATCCAGGCAGCAAGGACGAGCCATTTCACAAATAAACCAAGCAGTTCTCCATGTACTGACCCATCGCGAGACTGTCACATAGCTCCAGAGCGACACTGCAACCCTGGGACCCACCGCCCACCCTGCCACCAGCCCCAGGACCTCACCTGCTAGCCGCAGAGTCGCCTTCAGCACAAGAGCTTTCCCCCTCTGCCCACGGCCAATGCACTTATAGACACCGGTGCTGCGAGCCCTCACCTGGGTGATCAGCAGGGAGCCATTGGCGAACACGGTGGTCCTGGGCACGTGGGGAGAGGCAGGGCTCAGTGGGCATCTCTGCAGGTTGTGGGCCAGAGCCACAGCCCCATGATGTCCTACATGAGCCCGCAGAACCAAGAGGGGGACTTTGTGCCGAGTCAAAGCTTCCCAGTGCGGGTGGAGGAGCGTGCATAAACAAGGAGATGGTGGGACACACGCTTCATGGAGGAATTGAGCCAATAGAAGCCTCTTTCTTGGAGAAGAGCTGGCTCCCACCAAAAGATGTGTCACCAGGCCCGGCCAGCTCTGAAAGCTGGCACAGCCAGGAAAGGGGTAGTTGGCACCAGGTGGCGCACGGGAGCCGCCGCGCCACTGGGCATCCCACACCCAGACAGCACCACTGGCCATGCACCGTCTGGCTGAGGGACATCCCAGCCCCCAGGATCACCGTCCATGGGCAGCCTGGGCTGGGAGATGTCCCCATTACTGGGGACTGCCCCAGGCATAGGTGTCTGGGGCTCAGAAACACTCCTGGCTCTGGGGATCACCATGCACTGGCATCTGGAAGTGCAAGACAGCCATGGGCCCAGTGATCGCATGTAGTGATCCATGTCGGGGACTGGGAGGTGTCCCCGAGTCTGGGGATGGAACACCACCTGCGGGCAACTGGTACTGGGACACGGTCCTGACTCTGGGAATTGTCCTAAGTGGGTGTCTGGGGCTTGAGCTGTTCCTGGCTCCATGAAATGGCCACAGGTGGACATCTGGGGCTGGGAGACATCCCCAGCTCTGGGGATCATCATGCGTGGGCATCTAGGACTGACAGCCCCACAGACTCACTTGAGGACAAACTGCTTGCCAAGTCCTATGCAGATAAACGCCACGGACCAGTACCAAGGTCCTGCTAAACCCAAGCCAGCCAAGCTGAGAAACCAATCCCAATGGCCAGCCTGATGTTGAATGCTTGCCCTCGGGCACAGCTGGGGTTTGGCCTCTCTCTGTTGCTTCTGGAACACGGTGCCCCCTCTCCTCCCAGCCCTGCCCACATCACCGGGGTCCCTATTACTTGGATCTGTTGGTGATGGGGCTGTCTTCAAAGAGCCACTCCTGCGTGGGAGGGGGCACGGCTGCAAACTGGCAGTCAAACATGGCCTCTTCGTTCTTGGTCACGATGAGGTCCTGTGGAACGATCACCGCCTGAGGAAAGCTCTCGTCTGCAACGGCAGAGACCACAGGAGGGTAAGAAAAGCAGAGTGGCCTGTGGTGCCCCTTCACCAGTGCTCTGGGGGAAACTCAAAAAAGAGCTGGGCGCACCCTGCGAGCACCCTGCAGGCCTGAAGAAGGCAGACATGCCAGCACGGCTGCAGTTACGCAGCCAGAGCCCAGAACTGCATGTGGCAGCTGCTCTGGGGAAAGGCCCTTCTGCTTCCAGCAAGGCCCTGAGCACCCTGAGCTCCTAGTAAACAGATCAAACCTGTCACTGGACTGCAAATTCCCTTGTCCCATTCCTGCCCTCCCTGGGCCTTGCCTCCAACGGCCAATGCGGTGTCTCACCCCGTGGCACTGGTACTAGCAAAACCAGCAGCACCTACAGCCTCCAGGCTCCAAACCTTGCTGAAGGAGGGAGGACCCCGGTACTCCAGTAGCACAGACAACAGCATAGACTGGCTCAAGAAAGGAGCAAATTAACACCTGTAGTCAGGGCAGGGTTCAGACCCGGCCAGGTGCGTCACGCCTCTCTCTGGCCAGAGGCTTCACACAGAAAAAGCCACGCCGGCCTGACACTTCCTCTGCAGCCTGGCTCCCGCCCTGCAGCAGCGGGGAGGCTGTGAGCAGAGCAGGAAAACAGCCGAGCCCCCAGCCCCGAGCAGCCAGGACACAACTCACCGATGATATTCAGCGTGAAGTTGTTCTGGCTGCAGACGAAGCCAACGGCACTGCGGGCACAGCAGTAGTAGAGACCGTTGTCGTCAGGGCTGGCGCTTTGCAGGGTCAGCGTTCGCTCCTTGTTGCTGACAGCATAGGTGCTGCGGTCGTTGGGGAGGGGCGTACCGTCCCGAAACCACTGCCATGTGGGGCTGCAAGACAGGGCCAAGAGGGTGACCAGGTGCAGGACACCGGCAGGGCTCCCCAGAGAGCACATGTGCGGAGGAGACAGCCCAGAGATGGCCCATTTCCATGGCTCTCTGTCCCCGCTGCTGGCCCGACACAGACACGAAGCCATGAGACATGCAGCCAAGTGGACGGGACATGACTGGAAAGCGACGGAGAGTGACCGCAGCACACCAAGCAGCTCAGCGACCGGACTGCGACAGCCCGTCCTTACTGTGCTCCTCGCTACGTGGCTCTGAGGAAGCCGTTTGCCTTCTCCCTCGGTGCTCGGCCACAGGCTCAATCCTGCCTTTCGCCTTCCCTAGACTCTACTGAATCCTCGCAGGAGAGAGACGGAGAGAGAGGGGAAGAGCATGCAGCGAAGGTGCAGGGGGACCCCTGGCAGGGTCCACTCCTCAGGAGGCAACCCTTACCGCGGGTGGCCGTCGATGTGACACCGCAGCACCACTGTGGAGGAGGGCTGGATCTCAGCTGTGCTGGCCGGCTGCTTCAGCACCACGCTGCCTGTCTCAATCCCTGTGGGATCAAAGCATATCAACACAGCTGGCTCTCCAAACCCACAGAGCCCAGGTGGATGCCGACTCAGTAGTAACAAGAGCAGGCAGCAAGGGCACAAGCACGCTTAGAGACACGGAACCCCTCAAGCCAGCATGGAGTAAAGGAACGACCCACCCTGCAAATGTCCTACATTGCCCTGTGTAGCTGTTCTCTGAGGGATAAGAGGGGCTCTGAAAAGGATCTGCAGTGCTCAGGACACACCTGGTGCAGTAACATCCCTGTTTCATATATACAAATGGGGAAGGTGGCAGGAGAAAGCATCTCTGACAGCCTTGGGGACATCAGAAGATGTCCAAAAGAAGATGTCCCAAACGGCCTAGAGGGCATGAAGCACATGGTAGCTGGAGAGGAATCCTACTTGCATGCTGTCCGATCCCTGTCTGACCACGACCCCCGAACGCATCAGCAGGCAGCCTGGCAAAGCTGTTTCCAGTCTCAGGCCCTCCCAAGAGGGTGCTTTGCCCTGTCCCCACTGGGCAGCACCAGGCTGCGGCGTGTGCCTGGCCGCCCTCGCCCCACACTCACACTTGATATTGAAAGATGCATTGGCTGTGCGGGCCTCCTCCCCAGTGCGCAAGTTCCTCGCCACGCACTGGAAGTCCCCAGCATCCCGGTGCCGATCAACAGCAGCAAACTGGAGGTTGCTGCCTTCCTTGAAGCGCTGCTCCGTGTCTTGAACGGGGAACCCGTTCTGTAGCCATTCAAACTCCACATCCGCTGGCTCCTCCACCTCACAGCGGAGGATGGCACTGCGGCCGTGCAGGGCATCCTGGGAGTACGGCTCCTTGGTGAAAAGGATCATCGCCCGAGCCCCCACAGCTGCAAGACAGAAAAAGGAGGGCATGTTTAGAGCATGGGGATCGGGAGAAGGGAGTAGGTAAGCATGTACTCTTCTCAAGGGTCTCCAGACAGCCGAAACCGCTGTGTTAGGAGAAACATACCCCAAAGCACGTCTGCCAAAAACAATCTCCAATGGGGGAGTTTAAACAGATCTGTGCTCAGATTCCAGCACAGCTGCTTTAAGGCTGTCTCTCTAGCAATCACCGGGACAGGGCTGCCTGAGCTTGCACAGGCCAAGGAGATCCCCCTGGTCCCTGGGGCCAGGGGTGTTAGGAGGGAGCTCCCATGACCCTGACACACGGCTGAGTGCTGCACTTCCACCCTGAACAGAGAGGTGTCTCGCAGTGTATGAGACGGGAAGTCAGTCACCAAAACATTGGAGGGCAAGCAGCTTCCTGGGCTGTTCAGATGTTTCTTTGAGCTCCTCTTGTCCTGTTTTTTGGGACGCGTCCCGAGTCCCAGCCATGCATCAAGATTGCCCCAGATCACAAACACCCAGACTGTTTCTAGGCTTTCCTCAAAGCTTCTCTCCTTGGGATCATGTCTCTGTCTCCCCTCCACATCCTCAGAAATTACTCAGAAAAAAACTGGTCTGGAACAAGGATTGCCCACAGCAGCTGCCGGAGCACAGCTCAAGAGGATGCAGCAGTGACACCCCAAGCTTGTGCTGGGGAGTCAGCCCACTTGCATGTAGGAGCAGAAACAGGAAATTGCAGTGGTTGACCTCAGGGTCTGATAGCAGCAGTGGGGTGGCTCTGGAAGGCTGGAAGCATCTCTCTGCAGTGGTGGAAAAGCCTCCTCCACACACTAACCCCCACCCAAGAGCTCAGGGTGCCAGGGACAGAGCAGCCAGCGCTTCCCTAGGCATTGCCTGACGTGGCCACCGAGGGACGGTGCTAGCGTATTCCTAAATCTGGCTGCTGCCTGGCCGCAGCCAGCCATGCAGGCGCTCTGCTCCAGTTACCAGCTGGCCGCGGAACGGAAAGCAGACAAAGGGCAATTCAGCACACACCGACTGCTGGCGGACTCCATTCTCAGAACCACGCTCTGCAGGGAAAGAGGCCAAGCCAGGCAGATTCCGGGCATCTGAGAAGGAATCTCTCACAAAGGCAAACAAGAAAGTGGGCAGAACGGTGCCTTCCCACCACCGTAAGGAGAATGGCTTCAGAAAGTGATCGCCTGGATGAGTTACATGAACAGGACCCAAGCCCAGCTGAAGGACAGTTCCTCTTCGGAGGCTCAGCCACATCCTCCTGTCTGGTGTTTGTTTAAAAGTCCCTGGTAAAGGGACACAATCTGACAGGACATCTCACCCACCCTTTGGCTCATGCCAAAACAGGCTGCTGGGACAGACTGACAGACAGACAGGAGCAAAGGGGAACGGGACAGTCAAATCCACTCAGGTTTGAACCTACAGGAGCTGGGTCTGTCCTTTTCCGCAGACACGCTTCAGGGCACCAAGGTATGTGCCCATCAAATTCCACCTGTATGGTACAAAACACGTGCAAGGCAGCAGCGTGCGTTAGGAGAGCTCACGAAGGAGACAGATCAGTTCTCCTCTTGGGCTCTCAGCATCCCAAAACCTTTCACGGTCTCCTAGTCATGCTAGTGCTGGAGTTAGCGGTAAGGCACCTCTCTGAAGGCGTAGGCCATTAGGGTATTAAGACATGATATTTTAAATTAGGTGTGCTTCTAGCATTAAATTGTCAGCATTAGCAGGGCAACACGAAACAGCAGCAGAACTGCTTTCGCCCCATCACTGCCAGCCCAACTGCATTTCACTCAGCGCTGGTCAGCGGAGAGCTTCAGCAGCCTCATCACATGCATCCTGCTGCCTCGGCATCCCCCACACCTAGGCAGGAGGACATGGCTCTGTGGACAGGGGACACGATGAAGGCTTGGCACAAGCTCCACACAGGAAGCAGGGATTTTACAAGGTATCAGGAAACACTGGGATTCAGCTCCCTGGTGAAACAGGAGAAACTATTTATGTCCTTGTCTTCCATCCTGGGGAAACAGACACGACCATTTCAGCTCAAGCAAGATCCCTGTGATGAACGTCTCATGAGCACAAGTGCCAAAGCAAACTGGGATAAAGAAGTGTTAAAGTGCAATAAGAGCCATAAACTTGTGTTTTGTTTTGACAATAGCATCCAAGGTGCATCCAAGGCTGCACATGCTGGAAACCATTGTCCCAACCAGGTATCAGATTTGGGCTGCAAGGAAAAACCGGTAGCAGCTAGATGTGGTCCAGATGTTCTGGGGTGGAAGACATCAGAAGCCCAGAGCTGGACACAGCTTTTCACAGTACTCTCAATCCAGAACACCAGTGCCCAGTGTTCGGAGATGGGAAGTGCTGCACTTGCCCATAAAAGCCGTACAGCCCTGGTCCAGGAAATGGCTGCAGCCAGCAGGGTTCACGCAGCCCCTCCATCTCATCTGGGCTTTTGGGACAGAGGCTGAAGAAAGCTGTCCGAGCAGAGGGCTGTCTGTGTGGGATGCCGTTATGCCAGAGTTTGGGTAAAACCTGTATAAAGCCAACAGACATCACCACCAGTACTGAAAGGAAGAACTAGAGAACTGAAAGGAGGAACTAGAGGACCTCCCAGCACCGCTGTGTCGCAGAGCCACGGTCACGCATGGCTTAACCCTCGGAGGCTGCCAGAACTGCCCAAGCCAGCGGCACCTGGAGGAGACCAAAGGCGGCCCCCTGCTCAGTCTGACAGGACACCTTCACAACAGCATGTTCCTGCTGTGGTTCCGCAAGCTAACCTGGCCTGGGCCACGTTGCCAGGAGCTGCCAAAAGAAGGAAAATGACTCTTTCTCTACCCTTAGCGAGAGCCACCGCAAAAAACACCCAGCAACACCAAGTTTGTTGAAAGGCAGCTTAGCAAGCCCAAGCCAGTGCAGAGCTCTCCCCTAGTAACACAGCTGGGCCAGCCACAGTCCTGCGAAGCCAACGCCAAGCAGCAGTCCCAAATGTGTGCACTGGCAAACACCCGCTTTCTGCGTATGTATGTGACACAACCACCCCTGGCTGGGAGAAGGAGAAACCCTCAACACATGTTCCTGGCCTAAAACCATTTCAACTGCGGCTACAGAAAGCTTTTCAGGAAAGCTTCAGTCAGATTAGATAAACACATCTGAAACATGGCGCACTTGAAAACAGTCAGTGGTGTTTCACCCAAAGGATATTTAACTGAAATGCAAAACCCTCCCATTGAGGTAATAGATGAAGGTTATGTGAATTGTGTAGGGAGGTCACACTGGTACCTACAGGTCCCCAGGGTATCGTTCCCACACACCAGAGAGCAAATCATCTGCGGGGAGGGGAGTGGCATCAGCAGGACACACAAGGATGGAGAGAAGAGGAGGCTCAGATCACATCCCGGCTCTGAGAGCATACTTACGGCAAAGATCTGAATGCAGGAACACAGCATCATCCATGCAGAGGTATCCCCCTGCTCAAAATTAATTTCGTTTATTTAAGGAGGCAAATAGCAGCTTCCCAGGAAAAATACATTCATTAACACCTGCATTGCCAGCCTGAATTCCTACCAAGTGTATCTCAATTCACTTTTTGGGCTTGGGATGTCCCCAGACTCGGCTGTTGCCACCTCCTCCAAAGGCCACAGCAGGCTGCACGTGTGCAGAGCATTTCAGGGTGACAAAACCAGGAAAGCCGCATCCAGGACAGACTTTGCGAGCAACCCCATGAAGTTAGCCACTGCTGCCTGAAGCTCTGCAGAGCGAGTTTTCAATCCTTCAAGCTCGCCTGGGAGCAAAGGGCTCTCCACACCTCCGGCAAAGCAGACCCAGCCCCAGCCCCATGGTAGCCAACCCCCTCGAGTGCTGCCACAGCATTACTGCAGTGATTTGGCAGCAGACTGCAGCACAGCCTAGGAATGCTTTGGTTTGAGGCCGTTCTCCAGAGCTAGAAAAGCGAGACACATCGGTGTTGCCATTTTCATCAGCCAGAGCAGTACAAAAACGCACCAAAAGCGTAATAAGGGTCTGAGGGAGCCATGGCAGAGCTGGGGGGCTAGCACTGGGAAACTGGGGCTGAAGTTTTGGGGGATCCCACATCCCTCTTCCCACCTGGGCAGCACCAGGTTTGGTACATCCCTGGCACAGAGACATTATAGGGCTCTTGGGGAAGGAGGGGGCAGCAAACTGCCCAGCCACGTGTTTCAGCACTCACCTCCAAGACTGGACACTGTCCTCCCTCACTGTGCCGTGCAGAAAGCCGAGCAAGAGGCAACGAACCTCATGGATTGCAGACCCTCGTGGGGTGCTGGGCTTTGTAATCATGGAGACACAGCCAGAAAATGCGTGGGGTGGCAGGACTTGCCACCGGGGGATCAGCCATCTCTAAGGCTATATTTAGGGCTGCAGCCAACAAGGAGGTCTGTGGTCCTGGTGCAGCCTGGCCAGGGCTAGCAGTGAAAGCATCCAGCCCACCTTCTGCATGATACCAAGAGGCCCGAGAGCACCACGGATGCTGCCTGGTGAGTCCCTGCCCTGGCAGCAAGCCCCAACCTTCATGTTCATCCTTCAGGCTGCAAGGGCATGGGGTGGCATTACAAGCAGGCCTCAACCCAAGCCACGTTTTCCATCCATCACTTAACGTGTCAGTGCCAGTCCCACACGAGCGCTGACCTGGGGACACTCCAGTAGCCCAACCCCATCTTGGTGCCGCAGAGCAACTGTGTGAGCTGCAGAGACCAGACAGCACATCTCCTGCCGCGCCTGACAGGCCGAGTGGCCTACATCTTGAAGCAATCCAAAAATCATTGTCTCCTTGCCTAACGACATCGCTTGGGAATGCAGCCTCAACCACAAGGCCTTCAGCTGCTGCGCAGCCCCTGATCCCTGCTGTCTCCGCAGCCGTCTCACTCACCTACAGCCATGCTGGGGAAGCAACAGGGAAGCTGGCTGGCGGCGGGGTGTGCTGCAGCGTGGCAGCCCCCTGCCTGCCCAGGGCACTTCCACCGAGCAGCAGTTGTAGAGGAAAGAAAGCCAGCACAGAGCTCGGCAGGCGACGGCTAGCCTTGGCAGGCGTTTGCCATGGCTGCAGTGCCAGCAGAGCTGGAAGCACACCGCAGTGCTCCACATCCCCAGCCCCACGGGAGACCCACGCTCCCCTCAACCCTGAGCCGCCCACCCCCAGGCATGCCCAGCGCCCAGCTCCTGGGCACCTCCTCGCCGAGCTGAAAGAGCTCTGGACAGGGGACAGAAAGGGAAAAGGAAAGGATCCATTTCACTTTGTACCCAAAAGAGCCTAGGTTACCAACCTCTTGAGTCACCACAGCTGATGCAAGGATGAGTAATACCAAAGCTGCTTGCAACCAAACAAGGTATTAGAAGCATGGGAATGGGATTTGGGAGAGGGCTTTGTGCAAGTTTAAGGTTTTCTGGCCTGGAAAGCAAGCCCAGCACTTTGGGGCTTCTGCAGCTTGTAGCCCAGCTCTGCTCTCCAGTCAGGCACCAGGAGCACTACACTGCAGACTTGCTTCCTGGGGCACTCAGCAAAGTTCACCCTGGGTCAGCTCAGCCGGATGTGCAAGCCAGCTCCTTTAACGCTCTGCATCTGGAACAGCAGATTAGAGGAGCTGCAACTCATCTGCAGTGCCCAGGGCAGCAAAACCCAGAGCACCCAAACTGCATCCTTCCTCCCCAAAGGGGAACCATCCTCCTCCTCTTCTCCCCTGCCAGCAGAAGGCCTCAGATCTGCCCCAGCTGTCGAGGGGGACAGCTGGCTTACAGCAAACAAATAAAACGAAGACCCACAGGTACCAGGATGCAACAGAAGGAGCTAGCTGCAAAAACTGGTACAGCCAGCTCCCCCAGGGAGCTCTTCTGGCAGAGGACACGGCTGGTCAGCATCTGTTCTGGCCTCTCAAAGCAGACAGGACCTCAAATGCTCCCATGCCAGAGCAGAAGAGCTCACAGCTCTCCCAGCTCCACTGTGCAGCCACTGCTCCCTGGGGATGCACAACTAGCTTGCAAGTCATAGAATCACAGAATTTCCTAGATTGGAAAAGACCTGTAAGATCATCTAGTCCAACCGTTAACCCAGCACTGACAAGTCCCCCACTAAACCATGTCCCCAAGTGCTACATCTACACGACTTTTAAAAACATCTGGGGATGGGGCCTCCACCACTGCTCTGGGCAGCCCGTTCCAATGCCTCATGACCCTTTCAGTAAAGAAATTCTTCCTAGTATCCAACCTAAACCTCCCCTGGAGCAACCTGAGGCCGTTTCCTCTTGTCCTATTGCTTGTTACTTGGGAGAAGAGACCAACCCCCACCTCGCTACACCCTCCTTTCAGGGAGTTGCAGAGAGCCATGAGGTCTCCCCTCAGCCTCCTTTTCTCCAGGCTGAACAACCCCAGCTCCCTCAGCCGCTCCCCACAAGACTTGTGCTC
>JAVKLA010000054.1:20808942-20819446 GCA_034782735.1 Sagittarius serpentarius | reverse complement strand
GGGGGGGGCAGGACGCGACAGGGGGAGAGAGTGTGCAGACAAGAACTCACATCTACACCAGCCAAGGACACCCTTGGTGAACCCCTCTCCATTTTGCCGGCAGCTATATGTATACACCATCTATAGGGACTTCAAGCCCACCCGTAAGCAACCCTCCAGCCCCAAGGAGGACTCTGAGAGCTGGGGACAAAGGGACAGCTGCACTCCTGAGCCTTGCACGCAAGGAAGCAGACAGGGAGCTTATTTATCTCCCAAGCCCTGCTCTGGGATAAATATTTTAAATCTCTCTCCAGGTCATGGTGGTGTATTTACAGCTAAGTTTCCCTTAGTTATCTGCCTGTAGAGACTCAGATGGATTTGCCACAAAGATCCAGCTGGCCAAGCTCTCCAGACAGCTTATAGCTCGTGGGAGAAATGGTTCATCCAGCGCCATAGTCTTTAAAGTGACACTCATGCCGCGGCAGCCACTGCAGTGATTCAGTTGCGCACCCCTGCACGCAGCTGCCTCTGCGTGACCCACCCACAAGCATGCACCCACCCACTCCACCTTCCCAGGAGCAAAGGGGTGGCACAGAGGCTGGGGGATGCCACATACAGCACTACACTAGGGGCAATCCTGCAGCCGTACTCCCCACGGAGCAAGGCTGCGCCGCGAGTCCAGCTCGAGACGAGCGAGTCTCTGGAGCATCCTGCTTCACTACCTGGTTTTACTGCAGGTTTGACCTGTTTGCTCCCCTCCCATAGGAAGGGAAGAAGCTCCCAGGAAAGGCACTGCCAACAACACGCACCGCTTTCTCCTAGCAGCCACCGTGGTGCTGCAAGCTAAAAATTGCCCCATGCATCCAGCAGTGCCAGAGACAAGTGGAGCTGACAAAAGGCGGAGACACCCGAAACAGGCCTCACTCCACTAGCTGCATTGGTGCCTCCCCTATTTATATGGGCTCTACACTTTTGGGTTTTGACCTCTGCCTGCATCTGAAGCTTGCAGAGGGACTGGTTGCCCAGGGCTTCTCTCTGGGTTTGTATCATTTCTGTGTCACCCTTCACAAGCATTTTAGGGACGCTAGTTAACACTGCCTGCTGTGCACTGCACATCCATTTTCAGTCTATGGGGCACTGCCTTCCTCCTGGCTGCAAAGCATCATCCACAGCTCCCCGTATCTGTCCCCAGCTATGCTCTACAGGTCTGCAGATTTCATCCAGCTCCTTCTCTTTTCATTGCTGGGCAGTTGAAGACCAGCCCCATTTCACAGTCACCATTTATGGCTGTGCAGGGCAGCGCTGCCGTCCAGCTACAGCCCAGGACCTGCCTCCTGGGGGAAAAACATCACCGCGGAGTCCGGACCTGCAGTATCACCTCTGAAAGCAAAGAGGGCACAGAAAGGAACAGTTCCTTGTTTATTTTCATTACAGCAATTTATGAATCTATATTAAAAGCCACAAAAATAGGAAAGTAGACAGAGAAGCTAATATTTCCTCTGCTTATGCAATATTAATTAAAAGGTAGCTTCTCTGAGACATTGCTACATTACCTCTCAGCTAAAAATGGAGAAAAGTCACCGAGTGGGAAGAATACGCAAGCAGGGCACTTTCTGGAATACTTTTACAAATCAATAACTAGGCATAATGCTTGCTACAGATAGATCTAATGCAAAGCCCCAGTGACAAATTAAAGAAAAGCTCGGGTATAATGGGCTCAGAGACAGAAATTCGTACTAACCTAATCTCCTTGAAAAATAAGTGCTTTTCTCCAGAGCAGCAGGATAGCTGATTCCCAGTGTACCTGGAGAACAAGTAATTCTTATCGAACAGTCACTAATCCACCAGCGGGAAGAGCACCAGGACACCCAAGCCACCAAATGCCAAGGAAGCACACAAACAGTGGCAGCAAACACCTAACAACCAGGTCCTGGAGAGTACGAAGTTGTGCTGAGATACCTGCAGGTGCCTGGCTGCTCACTGTGGCTGCTTGGCAATCCAGGTAAAATGGACTGCTCCGTGCGTCTTTGCACAGGAGCGATGCAGGAGAGCATCTCCAGCCAACGAGAGGCAGGGCCAAGTCCCAGCAAGGCCACAGGAACACAGCGTGACACTGAAGGATGCCCAGCATGACTCTCTTGTTTCCCGGGTGCTTATTGCCTTGCCGAAATGTTAACCATTCAGATTAACAGTTTCTGCTTCAGGCCACATGGTTTTGAGACCTTTCTTTAGCTGAGTGGAAGAATCCTTATCAAAAGTCTCTGATTTCCAAGAACCACCTGAACATCTCAGCAGCCCTGCCTCAGCTCTGCCCTGATTTCTCACCACCTGTTGTAAACTGGGGGCCTGGCTCAAGGAGACAAGAGCAATCTCAAGATGGGATGAAGAAGCCACAGCTGCACCTGGCAAAACAGCAGTGCTCACAGCCAGGCATGGGAGAGAAGCCAAGCAACAGGGAAGTCTGAGAAGGGGACGCGTGGCATGCCATGCGGGAGGCTAGATACAGAAGAGGAACCACGAAGAGGGGAAACAGGAGGCACAACTGGAAAAGGAACAGCTGCACCTGGGCCAGAACAACAAGAAGGCAGCGAGATGGCGGCAGGACCTGGGCAGAAGGGTCAATGCTGCCATGGCAGGTGAGGCCCCAGCAAGCAGAGCCTCCACTTACGCATCTGAAGGTTGCAAACACACACAATGTGCAGGGACAGCCATCAGGAGCTAACTCAGCAGAGAAAAATCACACACATGGCCTTCGTAGCTCAGCTTTTGCTTGGAATATGGTGGATAAACATCTGTTCAAACCTGGCTGGAGGAAAGGGTGATGTCAAGACAATCGGCTGACACCCAGCCAGTTCACTGCTACAGGAGGCAGCTCAGCCCAGGCACTGGCCACTCCCATAGCACCTGCCAGGTGCTCGCCAATGGCTCCCAGTGTTCACAGCAGGCAGCATGGAGGGCTAGGAACAAAGAACACCACCAAGTAACTCACAGGAGTTCTTTTCTTTGGTTTGAGACGATTTGCACAATTCTTCAACTGCTGGAGGAGATTTTCCATGTCGGCCCCTCTCCTGGGCAGCTGCAGAGGCAACCGAACACCTCGTCCTCAGCAGCACAAACCCGTCTATGCTCCCATGGATGGTTCAGGAGAGCTGGATGCACTGCCCTGTGTGGTACCCTCCAAGACTGTCTGGTTTTATCTTCTCTCATCTTGTCTTTGCTGGGAAAGACAAAAACCATAACCTTTCCTCCCATGACAGCTTCCCACTGACACAGGCACTGCCAGCAACTTCAACAGAGCCAGCACCGTGGAGCAGCCCTGTGCCGTGCAAGTGATGGGCCTCCCCAGCAGAGCCAGGACACTCACCAAAGCACGCTGTGTGGAGAGCAATAAAGGCACTTGCAAGCCGCAGCTTGTCCTGCCTTTAGCCATTTGAAGAGTCACTCTATGTTTTGGAATCAAAGGCTTCCTTTGTGCTCCTAAAGAGGCCAACGAGCAACCGCAATGAGGAGAGCATTTATAGCTGGTCTTAAGCAATACTATGCCTATCTTGTGCCAGCATCACGTTCGACAGCAAGGACAACCCCGCACAGAGCTTCCCAGAGGCACCTAAGCCTCCCCTCTGCAGCCAGAACGGGGCTTGGCTGCCCCATGCCACGGCTCGGGGGACAAAGCCCTCTGCCTTGGGGTGATGGAGGACGGAGCCAACTCACCGGCGTGCCTGTATCGACAGCAGTAGGGTGCTGTCTTGGCTGCTTTTCAGGGCAGCCAGCGCTGCACCCAGGCGTAAAATCCGCACGCTGGGACAAATCTCATCTCACAACAGCATTGCAGGAGAGGAAAAGTTATAAAGCCTGTCGCCTTAGAGCTACCCTGAAAACAAGTATCTGTCATCAGCACTGAGGTCTGAGTGCAAAGTGCTCACGGACACGCCTGTCCTCCAGGACAGGAGTCATCTAGGAACTGAACATATGTCAACCAGGGGCTGGGGCTGAAATACAAGTAGACTTCTAATACTCTCTCACTTAAACCCCAGCCCCTTCCCACACCATTTCCCAGCACAGGCAGCAACCCTGTCTGTGCAGGTCATTGCTTTCTCCCAGCCTGCAACATCTCACTTTCCAGAGCGGGAGGGTTCACACACCCAAAATCAAATGTGTCACCCCACTTTCCAAACACGAGTCTGCTCCTATCAGTCTTCCTCATTCATCGCCCTGCCACAATATGAACACCCATCCCAGACATACCAGCCTCACATCTGACAGCCCTGTGCACACCCCAGGCCACAAACGTCAAGCTTCCTGCCTGCTCCATTCAAATCGGAGCTTAATTTGACAAGGAGAAGACAGGCCATTGGTATCCCACCGGCAAGCTCCACCTCACACGAGGAATCATTGGTTAAAAATATGCCAAGGGAAGTTTAGATTGGATATCAGGAAGAATTTCTTTACTGAAAGGGTCATTGGAACAGGTTGCCCAGGGCAGAGGTGGAGGCCCCATCCCCAGGTGTTTTTAAAAGTCGTGTAGATATAGCGCTTAGGGATGTGGTTTAGCGGGGGACTTGTCAGTGCTGGGTTAACGATGGGACTAGATGATCTTACAGGTCTTTTCCAATCTAGGCAATTCTGTGATTCTAAGAAAACAGCCATGCCTCCTCTCCAGACACACAATTTGTGCACACATGCTGCGCAAGGGGACAGGGAGCTCACAGGCACTCATCACTGCGACGTTCCACCCTGGCAAGTCCCAGTATGAATTCTTCTGTAGTTGGATTTGGCCAGTTTTCATTTCTGCTCTCTGGGGCACCTGGACACCTCAGCATCCATCTGTTCACTATCAACAGGAATGTTTTAAGCAGTGACTTGGGCCTTGCCTGGACGTCACCTAATATTGGTAAGGATTAAAATGCATTTTGAAGAGAAGTCCTTGCAGAACAAATTCAGACGGTCAGAATTGGAGAACAGAGGATGGATTTTTGAAAGCTGACCAAATCAAAAGAGCAGCCCCAGGCAGTAACAGTCTTCAAAGGGTATCAACAAAAGCACCTACCCATCAACCTTCCCAAAGCGCCCTAAGACAAGCAGGCTCGGGAACGGTCCGAGCTAGGCCAGCACACCAAAACCCCCTCATCCCAGGCACACAGACCAGGCTTTCAGAAGCTTGCAAACCACTCTGAAGTCCCCCTCACCTCTCTCTTTGCTGATCAGACAGCACGTACTAGTTACCTCTCAGAGGAGAGGGAAGCAGTCTGTTCTGTGCACAGAGATTGCTTCCCCGAAAAAGGCAAGGCTTAAATTAAGACTAGAAGTACTGTACGGCTCAGCCTTTTAAGCTCAGCAAAAACATTTTTGTATTAAGTTTAAAAAAGAAAAAAAAAAAAAAGCTGGCAAGAGTGAGGAACAGAGCTGGAGCAGCAGTCAATGAAAAGCACATGCGCTGCAGACCTGGCTGCCAACACAAATTGATGCTTTGAAACAAAGACCACTTGTGTTTGGCCTGAAGATCTTCCCCAGCTACTCAGCAGGGGCTGCGTAGATTAAAAGGAGACACAGGTAAACACAGGAGAACAGCGCTTGCTGCCAAGTATTTCCCCAGAACAAAGGAATGACCCAAAATGGAGTCCCTGCCTTGACGGGTGGCATGGCTTCACCCTCTCTGTGCTGCAACGTGCCAAAGCAGGCAGAGGCAAGAGGAAACATTGGACAAACCTTTGGGGAGGACTCTATTCGACCTGAATTTGAGCAGCACCCAGAGACTGGACCCAGAGAGCTGCAGCTGCTTAACGCACTGAATGTGCCTCCAACCTCAAGAGCCCACAGGAGCTTCACTACAACCAGCCTGCGCCCAACTCCCATGGAGAAGAATATCCAGAAGACACCCCATACAACTGTTCTTCCAGAGCTCCACTCTTTGAGACTGCATACACTTGTGAGCATCCTGCAAAGCTTCTGTTGCACTTCGGTCTAGTTGCCAAACCAACCTACACCCGTACAAAGACATGCCTTGCATGCCTCTCTTCCTTCCCACTGCCTGCACAGTGGTACATTCAGAAGGCACAGAAAGAGCGAAACAGGAGATGGTCTTCCTCACAATCACTCTTCAGTCTGGCCCTTTTTTGTTTAGGGACACCAGCTGTCTGGTTTAAACCCAGCAGCAATAGCAACAGTTCCCATTACAATGCAAGGTGGATTTGCTGGCACCGTGTGACTTGAGAGGTGACGGGACACTGCTGCCTCACGTAGCACCCAACAGCAATGCAGGAAAGCAGCCCCTGGATCAGATCCCCCAGCAACAGGCAAGGAAGAGACAGAGAGCTGACAGCTCATCAACACAACCAGCACAGCAGATCCTGACAGGGCTGGGTAGGACGGAGAAGGTGGAAGTGCAGGACCCTGCCCCGGCCATATCCTCCAGATGCAAAAAGCCACATGCTTGCTTTCTTATGCTGTGGTTCAATAGCTTTGGCACTGGAAAATGAGCAAACAGCTTCTAAAAGACCACAGGGTCCCCCACCTTACTTGTGCTCCCTCTGAACAACCTCCCTAAAAGGCAAGAGATGCACAATGTATCTGGACTGCTGAAAGCTCACAAGGACGTCAGGAAGAAGATGTGAGCCACGTGCAGAGCCTCCCAACCACAACAACGCCCAGGGAATAGCCGCTGCTCTAGCAGGCAGCCATGTGAAAAGCCTGAAAACCCGCAGCATCCCTATCTGCTCCCTGTCAGGTCCTTCCATGGCCAGCAGTGGGATCGCTTCTTCCAGGCAAGCCGGCACAGAAGGTATGCTACGTTCACAGCACGGCCCTTTAACCCCACCGTGCAATATAACGTCGTCTTTTCTGACAGACTAAAGCAGCTCTTGGATGCTACCTCCCAACATCCTCCAGGGAAGGAGCAGGACATGGAAACAGGCCACCCAGCACAGCACCTCTGCCACGCTGAAATGCATGCCAATACCCAAGAACCAACACGTTACCAATTGTCAAATCATCATTTCTTCATCTCCCTTTCCTCTCTCCCCCAAGACACAGCTGATTTCTTAGAAACATGAAAGACACTACACTTGCCATTCTCCTGCCTCGGGCACGACCAGCCTTCTCCAGGAGGTATCGCCATGCCAAAGACATTCACCTGGGGAAGTGAATTGGTACAGCTGCCTCTTTCACTTACACAGCAAAATCCACCGTACTAGTTCGCAGCTTTTGCAAACTCCCCCAAACCCAACGTTAACAGCCCACGCAACTTAAATCCTCATAAAGGAGGATGTTTCTGTGCATCTGCCAAGCATCTTGTCAGCCTCGCTGCCCTCCAGGCCTCCAAAGAGCTGCCTGTCCCAGCCCACGACACCGTCACTCATGTTAGGAGAACAAGACCTGTTTCCTTGGGGTCTGGACAAACAATTGCATGTCCTCCGATCTCAGGGGAATTTCCCTGCAAACACCGCAGCAGCAACTGCCTTCACAAAGAGCACACTTGTACCCAAGTCTGTCTGCTGCTAAATAAGCATTTGTTCCAAGTTCCTAAATATTGAAAGCAGTGGAAACACCCACTGCTAATGTGAAATATTTTGCATTCCAGGCCTGAGAGCTACGCTTGAAAATGTTCAGAAAGGAAAGAGTGTTTATTCACTGGAGAGAGGTGTAGGTCCAGCTATTTACTTAAGTCCACGTGTGCTTGCTGGAAGACAGCTTTGATCTTTGCAGCTCAAACAGCAGATGAATTGCAATGAAGGGAAGAAAAATATTAGTGTAAAGTTCCCCTAGTAAATGCCTGTAACCAGGCCTCACAGCCTTCAGATCTTTTTTAAGTGCCTTATCACTTACAGCCAGACTGGCTCTTGAGTTCTTGCCTGCTGCCCCAAAGCCAGGCTCCTCTCTTCCCACTCCTTTCCTGCCTTCTGCCCTCCATTCCCCGCCTTGGGCTCCACGGCCTTTGGAGAAAGCGCAGCCCTGCCCTACTAGGACAGGTATGCCCTGTCTGCTTGGATGCAACACGGAGCAGCCTTTGGTCAAACAAGGTGAGACCTATCCATCTGAGCAACACACAAACGTGCGATGCCACCCACCCACCTCTCTTGAGCAAGAGGGCTTCAGCAGACCGGGAGGAAACACACTCCCATCAGCAAGAGCGTTCATCACCCAGCACGCAACTAAATACAGGTGCTTGCTGCAGTTTAAACATCTGCCCATCTGCCTTTAGAAGATGGTCTTATTCCAGATCAATTAAGAGACAAGAGAACATCTTTACAGGATGCAGAACACAACAACCCTCTGGTCGGTGCCAGCTCTCAGTGGTCCAGCACCCGCGGTGCAGACAAAGAAGTGCCGATGGCCACGACTATGGAGTCGCTGTGCCCTTGAAGCTCCTGCCACATCAGGGTTACAGCCTGCCCGGAGCACTGCCTGAGCACAGCCAAATCCTAAGGGGGTCACATGCTTCATAAGAAAAGAATGGTAGTGGTTTGTCACTGCTTTGCCCCGAAACAGCCCAGAAATGTGCTGAGCAGCACAGCTTTTCAGCTGCCAAAGGGATGCTCACTCAGATCAACTATCATAGTACTTGGTCTGGCTGCAGAGGACTTGGAGCTGCTGGAAAACAGATGGCAGCTGTAGCTCAAAGAGCGAAAGTCACCCAACTTGTACTATTGGAAATTTGTTTTGGACCCGTTTAAAGGGAAAATTCTCAGACCCTGTCTGACCATTCCTGTTCTCAGAAATTTTATGCTTTAGGAACAGGCTTGCTAGCAGCACAAGAAAAGCACTGCCATACAGAAACATACAGCTCAGCACAGGACATGGAGGCACTTCCAGAACAAAATAGACCTTTTGGGGTTTTTTAGCTTTAGAGAAAAGTTGACTCAGCAAATATTTCCTCCACTAGCATTTTAACCACATGTTCCAGCAGAAGCCAGCACACATCTGGCACGGTGCAGTGTCATTGCCAGAAAGATCACAGCTTCGCTGAGCAACGGAAATGGAGGAACAGGAACCAGCAGTCCAGGCACTAAGCACTCCTGGAGCACGTACGTGGCAAAGAAAGGACCCACGTCAGCCACGGACACCCCACGCTTCACAGCTCTTTCCCCAGCCCTCTCTCTGAACAGCATCCACAGGCAGAGCAAGACACTGCCCTGCAACACACAAAACTTACCACTAGGCCGTAAAACCTAGACATCGAACTGTACGTTTCGGCCACATTGCTGGCGTCTGAGATTTTTTTTACAGCGTCTGTGACCTGGATGGCAGCACGTTCCTCCCAGTGCTGTAGGACGTGGTCCTGCTGAGCAAGAGAAACCAGGAGGAGAGTATGCGCTTGGAGCAGCACAGAAACTCCAGCAACTGGAGAGAGGAGCGTGCTGGCAGGAAAGGCGGAGGACAGCCCTCACGGGCAGGCCTGCGCATCCCAGCTGCCGGTGGCGGCACGCTGGCAGGTAGGTGAAGGCTGCAGCAGGTCCACAGGGCCTCATGGCTCCAAACCAGAGCCCAAACAAAGCAGGCACTCCCCCTCCAAAAACAGCCTTCCCAGAAGGCTGCCAAGGCAAACGGCAATCACGGCGCTAATCAGCTAAGTAAGTGCTGCTTTTCCTGCTTATCAGCTGTAAATTGGCCATTACTTGCAGCCTGGCAGCAGGGCTCAGCCACAGCTCCAGACAAGTGAAGAGCAGCAGTGCTAGAAGTACCTTTCCCTCAGAGGCAGCATCCTCCTCAGGTGCTAGACCAAGATTACTCTTGATTTTGCAGCAGAAACTGCAAAGCAAACTCTGCAACTGTGCATGGTGACACAGAAGGGACCACAAGCGGGTACTGGCGACGTGTCCGCAGGGCTCCCAACCAAAGCGGATGAGAAACAAGGCAGCCTGGCGCAGGGCAGACATGACACCCTTCAAAGCCAGGCTGGAAACCAGCTCACGGCCCCTGTGGCTTTGGTGCCACAGCCAAAACCCCGGGCTTCTCCGGCAAGGAAAATGGCGCTAGGAGGCCGGCAGGGAGAAACACCACGGAGCAGAGCGAGGGAAGGCGGGTTTGGGCCTTGCGGCTGGAGCTGGAAAAGCAGCAGCCAGGCAAGTCACCCGGCCTCCCCCGAGCCTCTGTGCCACCGGTGAGGATGGCAGGGCCGGGAAGCGGCAGGCGGGCGGGCTCGCAACCCGCCCGGCCGCGGAGGCTGGCGCGGGGGGGCGGCTCACCCCGACGCCCTCCGCAAGGGACAAAACCCCGTCAGCCGCCGGGAGGCCGACTTCTACGGAAGGGGAGCCCACCGCCCGCCGTTTTTTCCTCCGAGTTCTGACCTGCTCAGGTTTCCTGGGGACCCCCCCTCCCTCCGCCCCCAGACGGCCTTCCCGGCATCAGCCCGCACCGCGGGGCCCGGAGGGGCTGCAGGAGCCGCCCCCCCCCCGCCTGCGCCCCCTCTCCCGGACGGCAAACGTCTGGCGCATTTGCATCCCGGTTCGGTTAAGCACGACGCTGCCCCTGACGAGCGGGAGGCCGGGCCGGCTCCCCGCGGGGCCTTCCCCCCGCCCGCGCCCGGCCC
>JAVKLA010000054.1:20773912-20800558 GCA_034782735.1 Sagittarius serpentarius | reverse complement strand
GGGGGGGAAGGAACCCGCGCGCGGCCGCCCCCGCTCCCCAGTGCCCCGCTCCTCCCTCGCTGCCCCCGCCGGGGGGAGCGGGGGTGGGCCGCCCCCCGCGGCTGCCCCGCTCCCCCCGGACTGGCATGGCTAGCTGGCTGGCGTGCGGGACTGGTGCCGAGCGTGCCGCCACCGCAGCTGCCCGGCCCTGGGGGTGCAGCAGAGGAGCATGCGATTCCCAAACTAGCTAGGGCTTCCCGGCGCCCCGCCCGCGGCCCGACGGGCAGACAGTGGCACAAGAGCCGGTGATGGGGAAAAAAGAGCAGCTGAGGGGGGGAGGGTGCCGGCTGCTGCCCGGTGCAGCGCAAAACTGTGGCGCGCCAGCAGCCGGGGGCCGGCGGTGGGGGCGGCGCGGGGGGATCAGTTGGAGGAGAGCAGAGAGCTGTGGGAGGACAGGTCCATGGTGCTGGCGCTGAGGCCTCTACTCTCTGCGCGGAGGCCTTGGGTGCCCTGGAAAATACATTGCCCGTGAGGACCAGTACCTGCAATCCATACCCACGCCCCAAAGCTGCCAGCCCACCTCCTGCCCCCCTTGCCATGCAAGCCAGGATTCCCCCCCCAGTGGCATTATCAGCCACGTTAGGTGTCATCTCTGCCCTCCCTGCTCCCATTCTGTGGCTGGAGGGTTTGCCGAGCTCAGCAGGCAGGGAGGTGGTTATTTGGAGGCCAGCACCTTCTGTTGTGGAGCTACGATCTCAGAAGAGGGGCTGCGCAGCTGCCCAGGGGGGTGCAGTGGGGGCACCCGCCCATGCCACCGCTTGGCAAGGCAGAGTAGCTCCGGCCCCGCAGAGCAGCAGAGTACATCCGCATGGATGAACACCTTCGGTGGGGTCTCGGGCCCCACATATGTGGCCCGCCGTGCCCCTCACCGCCTCTGTCGCCAGCCACAGCCTCCATAGCCCACTGCGGCCTCGCAGCCCCCACCACAGCACCCATTCCTGCACCGGCCCCGCTCCCTGCCCGGTGCTTACCTCAAACGAAGCATCACTAGACTTGTGCAGGTAATTTAATGACGCAGCTCGTTTCATGCTACAAGGAAGCAGAGGAGAGCAGGTGTGATCTTGTTCTGCCTGGCCAGACCCCGACTCCCAAGCTGGCAGGGCCACCACCCACCCTGCACCCCGCCTGGCCCTCACAGCCCTGGTCCCTACCTGGTGTTCCTGGGCTCCAGGGGACCATTGCCCTGCAGTTTCTTGACCAACATCTCACTGCTCCTCCGTATCACATCCCGGATTTTCCCCAGGGAGCTGCTGCGCTGGAGGGTGCCACTGCCATCCTGGACACAGAGACACAAGCCGGGGCAACGGCTGAGTGGCACCGATCAGGCTCTGGCATGCTGCAGACGAGTGGCCAGGAACTGGGCTTGGCTCCAAACACCCTCTCGCCCGCTTGTGCTGAGGATTTATCCCTGGCCCAGAGCAGGCTTACTGCTCACTATGTGGCTCCCCCTCACCCTGGTTCTCCATGGGACATGATGACCATGGAGTTGGGGGTTCCCACCACCATGGCCTGGCTCATCCAGACCGATCCGCCCTCCTGCCCGGTGGATGCCCAACACCCAGCCGGGCTGCTGACCTGCACCAGGCCACCACCACAAATGGCACTGGCATCCCCACAGCCCTGCTCGAACACGGCATAGCTCCATCACCTGCAACAGCTCAGGCAGCAGCTACCAAGGAGGTCCCAGTGGCCAGGGAAGCACCAAGCTCCTGATGGGAGCTCCAAGCTTGGGGGTACCTCTATCAGGCCAGGACATGCTGCCAGGACATTAATTTCAAGGGCTCCCTCCTCATTTGCTGCTGGCTGGGGACTATCCTCCCCCTCCCCTTGCCCTTCCTCACCATGCCATTGCTATTCCTCCTCTCCATCCAGCACTCATCCAGATGCACATTCTGGTCCTGCATGCTGGGCCTGCAGGCTCACTCATGCCAGACAAGACCAGTCCACATGCACATACGGCTTTGTCCCACCTCTAACACCCCCCAAGACAATTAGCTGTGAGCCTGCTGAGCAATTCAGGCAGCCCTATCCGGGATGCATTCATCTGGCTGCACCGACACAGTTTTGCCAAACAGGCACCACTCTCTTTGGCCCCCCCGACTTTAGCTGCGCCCAGCCCCGCTAACTACCCCAGGGTGGCACTTCGCAGGGGTTTCTTTATGACTGCCTGCTTTTTCCAAAGACCAAAACCCACCCTAAATATTGTTCCCCAGCCTGTTTCCTCCCACGTGCCCCCAAAAGTCCCCAGTACTCAGAAAGGCAGTCTCAGCCCTTGACAGGCTCCAGCCCACCTGGTGCGTTCAGCTCCACATGCATGCAAGGCCTGGGCTGCTAGCATGATGCCACCTCATGCTCCTGAGCCATCATGGCACCAAGCTCTGCCCCTGTGGCCAGGCACGCTCGTTACACAAGGCTGTGGCACCACTGCTGACATGGAGTTATTTTTCCCTGATAACAGCAGTCCTCCCTGCTCCTGATCCCCATGGCCCCTGGCACATCAGGACAGAAGAAATGAAGATAAGGCAGCCACAAAAGTCCTTTGCTCCTTACGAGCATGTGTGGGAGCCCCTTTGTACCACACCAAATGACCAAAATGACCTGTGGCCCAGGCTGGCAGCAGCAATTGCCCCAGGACTCTCCGTGCAGCTCTGCACGTAAGCAGGGTCTCTGCCTTCGGCCAGTCACGCCCTTGTGCTGATTGCTACCGGTTGTGGCCCTGGGGAAGGCTTTTCCAACACTTCCCCGCTCCAATTACCCGAAGCTGATCCAGCCCTAGACTCTTCAACAGCTGAACAGGACTTTTCCTACCAGCAAACCTGTCTCCTGGTATTCATCTCATCCCTTCTTGGATAAGCCAAGTGCATTGAACCTCTTTGCTTTCTCATCGGGATGAAGGGTTTCCAAATTGGGAGCAATGTGCTTTTGCTGCAAGGGACCCACTCACCGGGAATGCAAAGAGCACCAAAAGTGTTAGCCAGGTAAACAATTGAACTCCTGCACCAGGCACTCTGGGCAGGTTTTGGAGGAGCTGGCATCAGTATGCGACACTAGCAAAGATGGGGTGGGGCGTCTTTTGCCTCCCCACCGGACTTGCACTGGGTCACCACCCTCCCTGCAGGGTACTGCCACACCAGGCACTGTTCCTTTTGCCAGGGCACACAAGCCAGGGGTGGAGGAGAGAGCACAGCTGGGTCAGAGGAGCCGGACCACGGTACAAGGGCAGCAGAATCCAGCCAGGAAGCATGGTCTGGGGTCAGGGCTGGAGGATGGAGCCACATTTCCCCAGCTGCAGTGATGCAGACTGCCTGCAGACCAACACCAGAACCAAATGCTGCTGCATGCTGGGTTAAAAATAGCCTCCCTTCTCTCCCCACTCCCTTTTCTGCAGGGTTATTTTTAACCCAGAACATTTATGGGGCTTGGTTTACCACAGAACCCCCACCCCATTGCACCCACCAGGATGAGAGCACTCAAAGAAAAAGCAGCAGCTCCAGCACTGAGCTGTGCTCCTCTCCAATGCTCCCACCCTGCCTGCTGCATGCAGGCAGAGGACTTGGGCAGCATTTGGCAGCATGTGGAGCTCAGCATGGCGGGATACAATGGGGTATTTCTCTGGCTAATGGAAACACGTGTTGGGGAAGGTCCAAGCTCAGGTGCCCCAGGGCAGCCCTGCCACACATGGCTACAGAGCTGAGGTTAGCAGCAACCCCAGTTTGGAGATTAGGGAGGGGCACAGGGGAGTTGGGTCCCTCATCTCCAATGCTCAGCCTAGGAGAGGTGCCCTGGGGGCAGCACATCCCCCTGCACACACGCAGACACCAAGCACCCCCACACCTGCTACAGCAGCATTTGCACCCACCACCCCAGGGCTGGCCAACGCTGGCCTACAGAGCATGGAAAGAAGCACAGGGCAGCAGTTCGGGGTCTGTCTACCTTTAATCAGAGGTACGGTTGTTACAGCACCAGGTCCAGGACATGGCAAAACACAGGGGCAGGTGGCACCGAGACCTGAACGCACCCTGCACTGGGGACTCACCACGCTCCAGGAGCATGGAGCGGCGATGGGAGAGAGAGGCAGGGAAGGCGCAGCCCTAGAGCGTTCAGCTCTGGGCTCCACACCCCATGGGCCTGATCCTTTCAGCCAGCACAAGCTCCCAGGGGAGCAGCATGCGTGTGCCCCAAGGCCTCTGCAGCACCACAGGAAAGCCAGGCCCAGACAGACACAAGCACATTTAGTATCACAACCTGCCAGGTGACTAGCACGAGAGAGACTAGCTAGCTAAATAAATAAGTGGGGGGAGGTATCCTGCACTGGCCTCTGGGCTCCATCCTACTGGCTGCAGCCTCCCCAGCTTTCTTCCCAGGTAGGAGGGCCAGGAAGGTTCACTTCCTATAGGAGGTGGGATGAGGATGTGCACCCCAGGGCATGAGGCTCAAGGCAGTGCTGGTCTGGCCCTGGGAACCATGCCCTTTCCCAGCAGCGACCAACAGCACCAGACCCTGTGCAGGCCTGGAGTCCCATCAGAGGCCCTGAGCCACCCCGACACGTGCCCAGGGTCAGCACTGTCTTCCTAGCAGTAACAGGGCTACAGATTGCCCACCCCCTTGCAAGGGACAGCCAGACAGCGAGTCACTGCCCTAGGGACCACGACTGGCAAGCCAGGTCCTGTGTTCAACAACTGCTGTCCTCCACGAGCAACCTGGCCCCTTCTCCTGTGGAAACTTCCCTCCAGCCATCCCATCTGCCCCCACAAGCTCAGAGCACCCCAAGCCCCAGCTCTTCCTTTCCTCGCATCCTTCTTTGCACCTCCTTTTTCTCCCAACCTCTCTGCTCCAAACCAGCCCATTCCCCATCTCAGCCACTTCTAATGGCCTGGGGCCTGGCCCCTTACAGACAAGTTCTGCTTTCATCCTATCCTTCCTCTGCCTCCAAAGAACAGCGGACAGCTTCACCCCTACCTCTCCCTCTCCCAGCAGCCACACCTGGCGACCCTGGCGCAACAGGGAGCTGATTCACCCCTTAATGCCATCCGGCGAGGAAGTCAGCTACAGCATCAGGTCAAGAGGCTGCAACCAAATGTGCTTGTCCTGGCAGGTCCCTGTTCCATGCATGGCCCTTGGCTGTCACCCGCTCACCTCGTCTTTGTTGTACAGTAGCTACGGGCCATCCTGTGCCCCTGCAGAGAGACCCACGTGCTGCCCCTGGGTTGCAAAGCTCAGCAGGGTGGAGGATAGCAAGACAGGGACAGCCCTGTGCTGCAGGGAGAGCCCAGCTCACTGGTGGCCAGTGCAGGTTTGCTACAGGGCACTAACATCAGCTAAGCCTACAGGGAAGAAAGCTACCGGGCACATGACAGCCCTGCCAAGGCCAGGCCCCCCATCTTCGTGCCTCTGTCCTGGCCTCTGCAGAGATGGAGGGAACAAGCTAGGAGGGTTGAGGATGTCTAATGACGGTGGAGTCGGCACGCCTGGAGTGAAGACAATCCCCCGCAGGCCTGGTCCCCAGGGATGTGCAAGGGCAGGCTGGGGGTGGGGGCACGCAAGGGGACGGTGGCCCGTCGCCCTGGCCTGGGGGAGCGGGCAGCTCCTCGCAGATTCTTCCTGCTCTCGCTGGCCACGGGACTGGAACCGGGCCACGTGGCCAGGCACTCCTCTGCAGGCGTCGCGGTGCCCTCGCGCGCCGGGAGGGTTGGGGGACTGGCGTGGAGTTCTTGCCGAGGAAGGAGGGATGGTGTGGAGGAAAAGTCAGAAGATACAACACAAACATCCAGGTGATTGCAGTGGAGGGGAAAGAGGGAGTCTCGGGAGGCATTTAAGCCTAGTGCACAGAGAGGAGAAAGACACAATTTACAAGGCCATGAGGTTGTAGGTCACCCAGGGAGCAGGTGGGGCAGGGCCCAGGCTGCATGCAGAGACAATAGGCCACGTCTGGGCAGGGAGGGAGTCTTGGGTTGGAACAACGGGCTCACATCTTTGCCAGCATGCCCTAGCAGGCTGGCAGGAACAGCTAGCTCAGGGAGGAACAGCCTGGGCCTCCAGCTCCGAGGGGTACCTGCTCCTGGGCCTTGGGCATGGGGTGCCCACCAAGGCCTCGGCAGCACTGGGCTGGTGCCATCCCTGCTCTCCCAGCCCAGACCCTGGCTCTCCCAGCCCAATGACCTGGGCAGGAAGTAGCTGGTCCAGGCCCTGGTGAGTTTCCAGAGCTGCCCTGGGCAGCAGGGCACAGAGGTTGCTGGCACTCTGGGGGCTCCCATGGCCCTGCCTGCAGCAGCCGACAGCTAAGGGATGGCAGCAGAGACTGCCCTCCAGCAGCACGTCCGAGGTCTCTAGGCCAGCCCAGAGAACAACTGGCCATGACAGACAGGAGCAGCGGGAGGTGCCTCAGCCTTCTTTTTCAGGGAGCTGCAGCCCAGTGCAGGCCTGCTGGCTGGGGAGAAGAGGCTGGCTATGCATGCAGCAGGCTGGAAAAGGCACCGAGCACCATGTGGCAGCAACCACATCCCCCAGGGTGCTGGGCTAGCCCTCAATCCCTCTATCTACAGCTGGCTGGGCCAGGGAAGACCTGCCAAGCCTCCTGGGGAAGGGTTGTATGAGCAGGGACTATCCCCCTTGGCTGGGTCACACTGGGGGAGAGGGTGGCATTGCCTGCTTGCCTTGGGATGATGAGCTCAGACTGTCAAGGAAGGTCTCCCAGACCACCACCAGTGCAAAGCGATCACTCAACACCAACCACAGCCAGGAAGAACTGCGGAGAGACCCCAGGCAGGAGAGGGACCAGGTGATCCTAGTCCAAACCTGCAGCCCTCCCTCTGTGCTTGTCTAGCCCCTCTGCTAATGGGGAGGGCAAGGGCCCAGGGTTGGTGCCTTGCCAGGGCTAGGACCCTCTCCACTGCTAATGGCAAGAGCTGGACAGAGGACAGCCCTGCATCTGGCAGAGCTGCTGGGTCCCCTCAAAGCTCTGCTCCCCAGGTCCCCTCCAGCCACCTCCTGGGTACAATCCACAATCAAGAGAGCCAGCAGGCTTCAGGCTTGGGTGCTGAGGGGCTGTCATGGCAACAGAGAAGAGGAAAGAGGAAGGGGGGAGGGGGGAGCTCATGCAGGTGGGGGTAGAGCCGAGCCAGGTGGGGAAGGGTTAGTGACAGCAGACGTGAGGGGGTAGCAAGGACTCCGTGTGCTCAGTGTGTCGTCTGTGCCAGGCCGCAACAACCCCTGGGTACCCAGCTACACTACGCTCTCAACTAGAGCCTGCAGGAGGAACGGTAAGCGTTAACAGCTCTAGCAGCCCTCGAGCCAAGCACCCACCAGCACCACGCTCACTTGCCGCCTCTTCTCCATCCTCCTCCTTGCAGAAGACAAAAGGTACCTGTCCCAGACCTGGACGGCTACCTTCCTCCAAACTCAGCGCTAGTGACCAAAGTGCCCCTCAGAGCAAGCCTAGACAGGCTCAGGTCGCCCTGTCTGTGCCTCAGCTAACACCAGCCTCTTTTGCCACCACTGGTCAGCCTGGCCTGGCATCCCGCAAAGACCTGCCTTGTACCCCCTCTGCTTGGCCAGAGCCTATAGAGGGCATGAGGCCAGGAGAGGGGGACAGCAAAGACGCCGGCTGCAGACTATTCCCGTGCCCTGCAGTCACTCAGTCACAGACACACCAGGCACACACACACACACACACGCAGCCCTCCCCGGGCTCAGCATTGCCAGTGGCGCAGTGCAGGACAGACAGCCAAGTTGCTCACAGAGGCTGCGTGGACCTGAGATGGGGCCGATGCTCTCAGCCAGGGCCTCAAGAGGGGAGCGGCAGGGAGAGATGTTAATAAGGTTGCAAGGCTAAGATTAAGGGTAGACCAGGACCAGCTCATGCTGTGCATTGCCAGGGCCTGGCAGGCCCCTGGAAGGAGGAGCCCTCAGCTGTGGATATCTGGCCTGGACACCAGAAGCCAGGCCCAGACACGCACCTTTGCAGGCTGGCTGGCTCATGCCAAGAAAGAGGGGAAGGAATTGTGCAGGGAACAAATGGAGGCAAGACAAGGATGCCACGACAGGCCACGCGGGGACAGCCCTGAGCCAGGCTGCCCCTTCCCTCTGGCAGCCGGCTGAGGCCATTCTTGATGGTGTCTTGTACTTACCCCGCTCCATTCCACGCCCATACTCACTTCCTCGCTACCGTCTGTGGCATTCTCGTACTTGACGTTTCCCCCCAGGCTCCGACGTCTCTCTGTGCCATCGCCCTCCTTCAGGATCTCCACGACCTTCGTCTGGTTGATCGGGTCAATGCCCTGCAAGTAGAAAGGGATAAGGAAGCACCATGTCTTGCCCTTCTGTGTTCTTTCTCTCTAGCGACCTGCTGTGCCATCACTGCGCTTGGTCCTGTCCCCTCTCTTGGCCATTGCCCCAACTCCAACTGCCAAAACTCTCCAGCACAAGAAGGACAGAGCCAAATGCCATCCTGCGCTTAGCAGTCCCTGTTTGGGCTCCCAGCTCAGTGAGCCCCCCACGAAGCCATAAACCACCCTGGGGGGCAAGGGCTTGCTACCCCAAAGATGACAGCTTTTTTTTTTTTCTTCACATTTTGGCGTGTGAAGGTTTCTGCTGTCTTTCAGCCTTTGTGCTAGGTACTTACAGCTCCTGCTTTATTATTTGAGGATTGAGAGGAGTTTAGGGTGAGACATACCCTAAGAAATCCCTAGTGTGTTCTCTGGACAAAAAATTAGTGGGAAGGTAAACATCCCAGTGAGTGCAGATCTCCTTAGTAGCTGACAAAGCCCAGTAACCTGTCCTAACCCAGCTGTAGTATTTCTGCAATCAGAGGCACCCCTCTTCCCCACACGTACACAGACACATCTGCTCCATCCGTGCACGCATGCACATGCACAACCCCATACATGTACACGCATATGAACCCCGGCAAACATAATCCCAACCACCAAGGTGCTCTGGTGTCGTGCAAATGTAAACCAAGGATATCAGACGCTTCAATGCCCAGGAGAGTCCCTCACCATACCCCAAGCCAAATGCTGTGCCACAACCTGCCACCCCAAGCCCCACAATGCCCCCCCTACCAGGGAAGGTCCCTCTGGGGTTACCTGCCGCCGAGAGCGAACTGCACACTCCTCCAAGGTCTCGGCTGCCTCTAGCTTGCCCTGGCGTCGGTACAGAGCACCCAGGTTCCTCAGGGTGGTGTTCACAGTCGGGCTGTAGTAACAGATGGAAGGTGAGCAGGAGCCCTGGGGCCACCCCCTCCAGAGCCCACCACTGCCCACGAACCACCTCTTACCTGCTAACCTTACAGGCCTTGTACCAGCCGCCGTACTCAGCGTAGGGAGCACTGTCTCTGTGCTTGCTCTACAGGGCGAGGAGAGACAAGAGCTGTTAGCACCCTGCCTACTGCCGTTCTCTGGCCTGTGCTCTCCCACTGGGTGCCAGAGTCATGCCCCAAGCTGCTCCCCCACACCAGCCCAGCCTTTGAAAACACAATGTGCAAACGCAGTGATGAAGCCCAGCGGGTTCCTGGAGGAAAAGGTGAAAGCCCATTTGCTGCAACAGGTTTGCACCATAAGTAGAAGTGATGTCCCCACCCCAGCAAGGAGCACAAGCCCATCTCCTTGCCCCTTCCATGGTACCAAAGGCAGCAGAAACAACATGGCCCATCCTCACAGCACTCTGGAGGACATGACTCCCCACCCCTCAGCATGCAAAAGGGAGACCAAAAAAAAAAAAAAAACAAAAAAACAAAAAACCAACCAACAAAACCCCATAGGTACGCCAGGCAGCACAGGCACTAAACCCCTCAGCCATGGCTGGCAAAGGAATCAGCCAGCCACAGGCAAGCCTTCTGCCTGCAAGGACAGGCCTGCCCCGCAGCAGCTCAGCCCAGCTAGCTGTCTCCTCTCCATGCCCAGCCTCTGCACCCCAAAGCTGGCTGGCTGGCCCTGCCATAGCCAGGAGCAGAGAGGCTGCTGGCCAGAGCAACAGGAGAGGGGGCAGAGCTTGATGTTCAAGGAGAAAGATCTAGGGCCAGGACAACCCACTCTGCAGGGCACTAGCTGCTAAGCCAGCATTGCCCTGGGTCAGCAGGAAAAGCCACTGCTGTAGGAACAAGGCTGCTTGTACACACGCTGTGCACGGTGCGTGGCAAGCACTTGGGTGTGCGCCATGCCCCTGGCTCTGTGCCCACAGGACACGTGGGCTGGGCAGGAAGCACCCAGCTCAGCCCCGAGCCCAGCAGCCCTGCTCTCACCCAGCGGGTGCAGGGGACCACTGCTCCACAGCAGGAGTTTCCCTCTGGCAAGGGCTCTAGCCCAGAAGCAGCCATCTTCACAGGGACCATTTTTCTTACACAGTCCCACAGCGCTTCTCAGATTTTTACCCCGCATGCTAGAGTCTCCCTGAGCCATAGGCACACCTGGGTTTCCTTGCGCCAGAGCCAACACAGCCTGGGCGGGCCCCAGGTACAGGAGAGCTCAGGATTCAAAACACCTCTGAAGCTTGTGTAGAAGCAGCCCTAAGAGGGTGGCTGAATGCGAGGGGAAAGGTGTCAGATCCCCTGGGGCAGAAAGAGCCTCACAAGCCGTGGCTGCCAGCTGTGCCCAAGGCGCTGCTGCTGCCACCGAGAGCAGAGGGAAAGAGGGGCGAGAGGAAAAAAAAGGGGTGAAGCTCTGCAAGAGGGCTTTGATCCTTTTTAATAGGAGATGTGGAAACACAGCACAAAGCAGAGCACAGCAGCCCCAGCCCCTGGGCCAGCAGTACAAGCAGGTCTGTGCTTCCCACCACCTGGCCAGGAAGGCCATGCCAACCATGCCGGGCCATGGGGAATGGGCACAGCTGCCCTGGGGACAGGAGCCCCAGGGGCAGGGAATGAGACTCAGCCCTTGCCCCAGGCTGCAAAACAAATGTCGCTCCAACTGCAGGTCCCTGAGCCTGTTTCTCTTGTCCCATAGAAAAGCTTGCGTTATCTGGAGCATAGCTCCTCACTACAACTGTCTACTTTTGACCTCTTAATTTTCCAAAGATACCATCAGAAGCGTCTCAGTCCCACAGGGGGAAAGGGGAGCCTGGTCTCTACTACAACTCTGATTTCTCCTGCATAGGATGGTGCCACAGCAAGTGTAGTTTCTTTGCAGCAGAGCCTTCATAGGGCAGCAACCAGAGCAGCGCAAGGTGGAGCTGAGCGCTGCTCTGCACTGAGGACTGCACAGAGCGGTTTAATGGGAAGACATCGCATGCAGGTGGGAGGCAGCTGCCAGTGCCCTGCTCTTCGGACTCACAGGATGAGACTGGCAAGTCACTAAGCCAAGCCTGCCAGCCTGCTGTCTGAGCCCAGGTAGGGACAGGGCCTGCTCAAAGGGCAAGGGAAAAGGAGAGAGATGGTGTCTGCTCCCACTGCAGCTAGAGGACTAGACCAGAGCCCTTCATTCTGCTGCTTCACCCACCTGCCAAAAAGCAGGCGAGGTCTTTGGCTTGGGAAAGCAGAGACAGGACTCTGCTGCATTTATCAGCTGAGCACAGAGCAGGGCCTGGGCAACAGGAGCAACAGCTTCTTTGCCTCTCAGCCTTGTCCAAGGCCAGCACAACCCATGTCTGTCCTCTTTCAGAGGCCAGCTAGGACACAGAACAGCTAGGGCCCACCCTGTGCAGAGATCTTTTTCAGGAGGTTTGGCTCCGTTTCCTAAGCAAGGTGATGGCAGCAGTTTCTTCTTGACCTCCATTTTTCCCCAGGCAGCCTTAGGGCTGCTTCAGAAGCGGGTTGTGCTCTGCATACTAGCAGCTCTTTGGAACAGAGTGCCAAGGCCCTGCAGCACAACCCTCTGCCATCCACCATCTTCCATCATCTGCGTGCTCTAGAGGGATCACTAAAGCAAAAAGAGAGCGCATGCAGCCATGGCTGACAGGCTGAACAACCCCCCTGTCCCAGGAAAAGCATCTCTGGTGGGCACTCCCTCCCTGCTGCCCCAAGGAGCAGCCATGCTCTCTCCCCACCCTCCAGACCCCTCATGGCCTTCACCGGTGGCCATGGCAGCTGTTCAAGACTGCAGGAAGGAGGTTCTGGCTGTGATAAGAGAGGATCAAAACTCTTGGATCTCCTTCCCCTCCCAGGGCTCTTGCTGCTAGCAACAGGCAGCACCACCAGCTCAGACTCACCTTGCTCATCTCCTCTCTCTCCTCTGCATGCATCCAGATTGGCTTGTGTTCATCTGTGTGGGGAAGAATGTAAGACAGCTCCGCTCACCACCTCACCCTTCCACTGGGGCTCTGCCTCCTGCACAGCCCAGCACTCTGTCCCCAGAGCCAGCAGCTCAGCAGAGTGAAGTGACAAGGCTTCCAGATCCCTCCCGGTCCCTGGGCCAGAGCCCCAAGAAAGGCAACCGACATTGCAAGGGCAAGACGGGGGAAAGAAGGAACAAGTCCTCCCATGGGGGAATACCTGTGCCAGGTGCACAGGAGAAACTTCAGCCTACGCCTGGAATGATTGTTCCACTTGCTGTTCCCCCTTTTAGCCACAACTATTCCCAACCCAGTGAAGACTGACAGCCAGAGCTCTTCAAGGCCCCTTCTGAGAGAAGAGGTAGAGCAGCATAACAGACTAGAATGGCAGCGTCTCAAGTGGTGTCCAAAGAAGGGGCCCTGCAAGGCATCCCATCCCTCTGCCAGGGTGATACCAGAACCAGCCAAGCCTAGGCTGAGAGCCAGGGGACCAAACTGCTCACCCTTCCCCAGCCCCAAAAGCTTTTGCTTTACAAACCGTCCACAGAGCCAAACTCCTTCACATGAGCACGGGTAAGGATCTCCTTATACAGCACCTCTGCATCTTTGTATTTGCCTTGCTTCAGGTAACAGGAGGCCTGCAACCAAGAAAACAGCTCCAGCCCCAGTGGGCAACACATATTAACTCTGCCCCCCTCTTGCAGCTATCTCTCTGCATTTTCCAAGCGCCAGGCAATGCTCACCTTTCCCATGGCACCACTCCCCATCCCCACATGGCCTCTCCCCAGGGTCTCACCAGGTTGTTCTTGGTCTTGGCCACATTGGGGTCATCAGGACCCAGGCAGCTCTCGTAGATCTCCAGGGCCCGGCAGTAATAGTACTCCACCTCATCATACTTGCCCTGGTTCTGGCACAGCAGGGCCAGATTGTTCAGCTGCTTGGCCACATCAGGATGGTCTTTGCCCAGGACCTGGGTAAAGGAAAGAAGAGAAGCCACAAAAAGTCAACACTTAAAGACTGCAGTGGACTCCTGGAGTTTGTAGACACTGCTATCCCTCCAGGACCTGCCTAGGTCAGACAGGAGCCAAGGACTAGGGAGGTAAAGAGGAGAAATTCCAGCTTCCACCTCCTGGCAGGCCTCTCTAAGGCTGCAAACACCGGAGAGACAGGAAAGGTGGTGGCAGAATCAGCAGCTGAAGAGATTTGGTAGGTCCTGGATCTCCCAGGTGAAGTGAGGTATTGGGGGAAAACCCCCAGGGAGAGCTGGAAGGAAGGAGAGTGTGGGAGACCAGTACCTTCTCACGGATCTCCAGGGCTCGCTTACACAGTGGCTCTGCTTCTTTGTACTTCCCTCTCTTGCCATAGAGAACAGCCAGATTGTTCAAAGTTGCTGCCACCTGCAGAGACAAAAGCTTCTCCATGAAGCAAAGCAGAATCCAGTGGGACCAAACAAGGGGTGCAAGCAGCAGTAACAGTGACTGTCCCATTTCCTTCATGCCTGCAGTACAGCTGATTCTGAAGAGAAAGAGGTCCAGAGGCAGAAAACTAGCCTGCCTACATTGCAAGATCCAGGAGAAGCCACCTCCTGACAGGCCATACTGAACAAGACAGCAGGAAACATTGAAGCAGTAAAACAGAGCCCCACACCATGTGAACAGCACCCCTCACATCACAGAGCATGCTGCCGTCCTTGGTAGTCCGGCTGCAGACACAAAATAAGGGCACCATTCTAGCCCCAGTGGCACCCACAGGTCAAGGGAAGTGGCTGAAAGAGGAGGGAGACACTCACCGCTGGGTGGTCTTTGCCCAGAGTCTTCTCACGGATGGAGAGAGCATCATTCAAGAGGTGTGCTGCCTCTTTGTATTTATTCTGATCCCTGCAGTGCGAAGTCAACCAGTTATTTGGGGTTTGGACACCACAGCCCACAGGAAGCAGAACAGCCAACAACAGTCCTCCTTCCACACAGATCCAGCCCCCACAGCCCTTCCATTTCTCCATTCCTCCCTACCTTAGCCAATCCCTAGTTATATTAGGGAGTCTGGCAGTCCAGATACCTTATCTGTGCCAAAACCTTTCTGAAAGGCAAATCACTGGAAGCTGGGGGAGCTCCCTGTCACCAGAATGTGCCATCCTGGTAAACGGGAGAGGCAGAAAGCTCTCCTGGCCCAGTCCTGCACTCCCCACCATGCTCACCTGTACACTAGTGCCAGGATGTTGAGCATCGTGGCCACATCAGGGTGGTCATGGCCTGATGTCTTCTCCAGGTCCTCCAGCGCCTGCTTGCAGAGTGGCACGGCCACCTCATAGCGTCCCTGTGAGGCGTACTGGATGACAAGGTTGTGGAGGGTGCGCAAGCGTGCAGGAATCTCATAGCCTCCCTGCTGGGCAGCTGCCACTGCACTGCTGTGCTGGTGGGGCACTGCAGGCACAGAGGAATAAACAGGGGCACAGTCAGCACAGCAGGCTTGAACAGAGACAGCCAGCAATTATGTATGAGCAAACACTTACAGCCAGGACCATGCTCCTCCTCCTCATTTGGGAACAGATCATCCAGAGAGTCCTTAGCAGAGTCGCCCTCCTTCTCCTCCTGAGAGGATGGGAATCACAATACTGTTGGTTCTCAGAGGAGACAGCAGCAGCCTGGGCTGAGTCAGCCGCCAAACTCTCCTCCCTGCTGCAGCCCACCAACACCCTCAACTTGCCCTGCTGTCTCTGCCACCATCTTCCCCCTGCCCAACAAAACTAATAAAGCCAGATTTCCCCAGCACATCCTGGCATGCTACTCCATGTTCTTCCAGAGACTCTTCCCCATGCAGGCTCCCTTCAGTTGCAGGCATTGCTGTGCAGGGGAAAAATCCAGCGCAACGCTATCACACCTAGGCAATCCTGCTGGTCCAGCCTCCCCCACCCCCAAAGGTGGCTGCTCAACAGGACTAGGGCATACCGAAGGTGAGACATCCTCATCATACTTCTTCAGCTGGTTCATGAACTCAAGGTGTTTCTTCTCCTCCTCCAGCTGAGCCACGGTTTGCTCACTACGCTGCAGCTTCTGCTGGGTGTTGGCAAGCTCATCACGCAGCCACTGGTTCTCCTGGCACAGTCTCCGCACCTGAGCACGCAGCTTCTGCTTCTCTGACTCCACAGCATTCAGATGGTTGGACAGTGCCATCATCACCTTGTCAAAAGTCCCAGTCAGTAACTACCACAATCTTGCATCTCCCTCACATGCATGCTTAGGGCCCACCCTCAGGGTCATGCTGGCCCTCTACACTCAGCCCCTTGCTGCCCCTGCAGCTTACGGGAAATGGCCACGTGCTTGCCTTCCCCCATCAGTCCTGGCTAACACCTAGGGGGTCACCCACCACTCTCACCTGAGCTTCTCCAAGCCCCAGTTCAATCATCTCCACTGACTTGCGGAGCAGGCTGGATTTCTCATGCACAAGATTGGCTTCTTCATCTTTCTTCAGGCACTTGATGGTCTCCAGCAAGCTGTGCAGGATGGAGTTGTGTTCATTCTTGAGTGCCTCCAGCCCTTGCATCACCAGCTTGGTGTTGGAAATGATCTCCTCTTGGCTCAGCTTGTCCAGTTTCTCCTCCCTTGGGTACACCATGGTGGACATAGTCCTGCTCCTGCAGCCCTACACAGACAGAGAGACAAAAGCTGAGTGGCTCAGTGCTGTTTCAGAGCCACAAGCAGACGCAAGTGTCACAGCCTCCTTCAAGGAGCCAGAGACAGCATTCAATGGGCTGCCTACTCTAAGCCCTTCCCCTTCATCTTCCCCTCTCCCTCGGGCAGCATGCAGCTGTCAGGGCACGTGTCTCCGCTTCTGTGGCACAGAGTGCTGGCAACCAGTGCAGGTGGCACACGTGGACGGGAGACAAAAAGGCTAGAATCAGTGCTGACCTCCAACACCCCCACACTCCCAGCAGCAAGGAAAGCTGATTTAGCTTCCATTTAAGAGCAGAGATTTGAAGTTGGCAGCTGGGGTTGCAATGCGTACATCTCCTGCCCACAGCTCACTGATGCAAGGAGGCTGTCAGAGCTCAACACCCTTTCCAAATCCAGAAGAAAGGGAGTAGAAAGTGGAGAGATGCCAGCTCAAAGCTGTCTGCCTCCTCAGTGGAAAATCTCCTGGAAGAGCATCTCTCAGACAGGGAGGCAACAGTGGCCTTACTGGGCCAAACAAAAATTCCCTGACCAGAAGCGTACGCCCCAACAATCCCAACCCCAGCACAGAACAGCCAGTGTGGTGATGAGGGACATAACACCGCCAGCATGAACTGAATCACGCCTGCGTGGGAAAGCTTACATACACCAACTGCTACTGTTACACTAGCATAACCTTTGCGTGGGTGTCCGCTTGAAACACTAACAGCTTTTCCAGCTTCATTTGCCCTGCTGCCAGCCCAAGAACTCCTCAGGATGGCCTAAGGACTCTGTACTCCTTCCCGGTCCCATTCCCCCCAGATGCACAACACAAGCGTACCAAGCTACTGCCTGTGCACAGGGACACCAAGCGCTATGACTCACAATGTCAGCGCGGCTGCAAGATCCCCGCATGGAAAATCCAGGAGGTAGGGCAACACAGCAGGCCAGAGGGCGAGAGACATAAGAAGCAGGCAAGACCGCTTATAGCAGGTTGACAGTACCCTGGCCGCTCCACGACTCGTTCATCTAACCCTCTCTCAGCATCCCTCCCAGCTGGGCCACCCAGGCAGCCTCTTCGCATTACTCAGCGACGGCAGGAAAGCTACCACCCACCTCCCTATTGGTCACTCCAAGGCCAGGCTCCTGCAGGGCTGAAGGCAGCCGGCTGCCATGCCCTGCATGGGCAGCACCTGCCTGCCCAGCAGCACCTCCTTGCTGCCTGGAGCTGGCAGGATGCACTGCAACCTGAGCACCCAGGGCCCTGCTGCCAGGAACCTGGCAAACTGACCAGGCACTATTCAGGAGGAGGTGGGGGAAAAGCTGCCAATAGATTCGTCTTTGTCCTCCTGCAGGACCCACCTCTGCATGGTTTGAGGTCTTCATTGGGCAGCAGCCTTGTGCCTGATTTACTGAGCAAGCAGAAACGCTGCCCCAGGAACAGAGAGCGCAGAGTCCCTCTCCTCCCCAGCCGTGCGCTCTGCCCAGGGGTGCTCAGGGCGATCCCCCTGCTCAGCTACCACTACCCCTGTCCGGAAGTGCACCCTGAGCAAAAGAGGGGTCCAGTTTCTTCCTCTCTGCAGCACTGAAAGTGAAGACAGCGAACAGTGCTGGGGCAGTTGCTAGAAGTACACACATCTCATTATACCCACCCATTTCCTCCACTTTTGCCTCACTCTTCCAGAAGTTCCTTGAGTTGTTTTATAGGCCTGAGTTCTCCTCTCAGCTCCTCTTTGGCTTCTGTTCCAGTGATGCGCATCTACTCCTCAGGAAGGGCAGCAAGTTCTCAGCACGCAGCAGAGACCTTACCGAACCTCAGCAGGGCAGAAACACTTCACGTGTCTTGAAGACTGTGTTCCTGTTCATACCTTCGAGCAAGAGCTGAGTCCTCCCCCACCTACCCCAGAGTCTTAATGCTGACTTCACACTCACTTAACGATCCAGCATCAGCACCAAACCTGAGCCATACTTCACTGTGTCCTTCACTTTTGGGTATCGGTCATGCTCCACATGAGTTACGCTGTGCATTTTGCATTTTACAGTGAAAAGTCTCATCTGGACTGTGACGTTTCCCAGTTTGCTTTAGTGAAGACCGTACAATAAGAGTGGCATGAAAAACCTCACTAAGATCAAGGCAGAGGGCATAGACTACTGTTTCGAAGAAAAGACTAGGTCTGTTGAGAGTTGGCTGCCACTCATATCCTTCCTTCCAAACTGATTCTCCAGGAACCGGCAGCTAAGCATTCTGGTCCGTAATTCCCCTGGTTATTCTTTTTTCCACCTTTATAACACATCTGAGGGAGTGACTGAGTGGTAAAGCAACAAGGGAAGCCATGCCTAAGGCAGACTTCTGCGGGTGAGCACAGCTCCAGAGGAAGAGCCTGGCAGCCCAAAGGATGCTAGCTCTGCCATGTCTAGCAAAGCACTGTTGTCCTGCTCTGAAATAGGTCCAGACAGCCTCCCAGGAAGGCTCAACAGGCACTTACCTGCTTCCACAGAAGACAAGGTAACAACTGCTAAAGGGTGAAAGGGCCCCGTCGCTGGTTTGGGCTCATAAGGAAACATAGCCCCAGACTCAGAAACAGGGAAATCGGGACGCAGGAGTCCTCTGGAGCACAGGCAATGCTTGGGATGCAAGGAGATCCCCAGGAGCACCCTCAGACCCAGCATACAACAAAACTAGAGCTCTGCCCAAAGGCTCACAAGCTGTGCAGCACAAGTGCCTCTTCATCTGTCCCTCTGTGTACAGGGTCAGCTGTGAAATTCTGACAGTTTTCATGAAAGCATTACTTGCATCCATACAGGGATCTTGCTGCCATCTTCAAAAAGTACAACACAAATGCATTGGGAAGAGGAACACGTTACAAATCATGATAAAAAGCCACCAGAGCTTGCACCTTGGTAGATGACATAGTCAGACAAGACCCAGATCCATAGAAAATCAGCCTCATTAATTCCACTGTACACAGAACTACTCCTCAATTGAGAGATCGCTGAGCTGTGTGTTAAACCACCAGCGCTTCTACTACAGCAACATCCTGTCTTTCTTCAGCCCTTCCAGCAGAGAGAGCTTTAAGCACTTCAGAGTCCCCACAATCAACTTCTTTTTCAGAACTGCAAAGATTTCAGACTGAGGAGGGAAAATAATCAAAACATCCTGACCCACAGCACATCAGACTCATCCTACCCTGCAACTACATCCTCAGATCCTCAAGACATGCCAATACAGGTTCCTTCTCTCTCACTGGCTGTGCAAACACCTCTACGCAAGCCTGGTCTTTCTCCCCTAGGATGACATCCTAGAAGCACAGCTCTGCTATGTACCAACATGCTTCCAGTGTTCAAGGGCGGACAGGGGATTGCCCAGGCTAGACACAGGGTGCAAAACGTGAGAATAGCACGCGGGCTGTTCACTTCCAAGTACCGACAAGAAAACAAAGAGAAGACTGCAGAAAAGCCACTTAAATGCTGCTACCTCTCGCACAGCAAAGAAAACCAACAAACACTGGTGGAAGCTGACTTCTTATCCCTCCAAAGTGACAATTCTTCCCTACAGAGCATCATTTCTAGCTCTCCCCAGTGCTGGCAGGTCTACATTCAGTGCCCAGCTGTCCAAAGAGGAAACATGCTCTATGGCAACCGACGCCAAGGTCAGGCAGGCTGAGGCTGCTGTATAAGCACTCTTCCTACTCCCACACGTTCAGCAAAGGGCACTGAGCGTCCTTTATCCAGGCAGAAAATGCACTCGGAGGTTCCTGCAGAGAGGAAAGGAGACACCATCATTTGCCTTTGGCAGAGGGAGGTTCAGACTGGAACAGGAAGAAAGAATGCTTTTCCATCGAGTTCCTTGGAAGCTGGAGTGCCCAGCTCCTAGTTTATCCTGCTGCATTTCTCACGGCTTTGCAGGTGTCATGGCCAAGGTTTCCACCAGCACGTTTCTGCTCTAGTTGGCACATCTTCCCTATTTACAGTGAGCTGCTAGAATGGCCCGGCTTTTGGGCAACACCCATCTCCTCTCCCCTCCCCGGCTCCCATTTGGAAGAGTGCTGCAGGAAGACAGGGAAGGAACATGCGTGCACTCAGCTTTGTGGCAGTTGCAGCAATCAGCTGGGAATCCATCAGCTAGCACATCCTGCCAGGCAGAAACCTTCCTCCTGTATTCAAGCGCATAACCGGGAAATCACTGAGCATCAGCAATTTCAGCAGCCCACTTTCTGCCTCTGAAAACTGCTCCCACATGCAGGAGCTTTAAGAGGAAAGCGCTGGAAGCTTCACTGCTTCTATCTTAAACCCACAACAGCTGCCACAACAGAAAAAAAGGATGCCAGACTAAATGGGTCCAAGTGAATCTTAAAGCTTAGATTATGCCTAATGCTAGAAGACTACAGAGAACATAAAAAACAAAGGCACCAGCGAAATCAGGAGTCAACTACAACAGGACAGAGACTTCAGGTCTACGCATGTCTCCGACAAATTCAGTTCACTTCACTGTCCCCCCGCATGTCCCTGGACCAAGCAATACTGTCAAGACAATAATTGCAGCTTCCTTCAAACTACAGATGGCTTGGTAGCACTTTCTGTATAGAAGTGGGCACAGATTTTTAGCATCTTTTCTGTAGGAAAAGGTGATCTAAGAATATGGCAGTTACAGGAAAACAGCTGAGTTCTGGAAAAAAAGCTTCCTGTGGAAAACAGTAAGTCTGACCCATAGCAAGAATGAGCGACCACATTTGGGAGATAGATAGCAATGGTAGCATTTAGAAAGGGAACAACAGGGCTTAAAGTCCTATTTGCACAATAATTATCCCAGTCTTATGCTGTGAGACATGCTTTTGCTACCTGGAGAAACAGCAAGTCATGTATTTGAGAAGAGAACAACCTGGTAAAAGCCAGGAGGGTTTTTTTCCCCTTGGACCTCTGCCAGCTCATTACTGTCAAACAGCAGAATAAAGGGCCTCTGCAAAGAGACCCTTCGTTGGCTGACCACCACCAAAGCTATAAGTGAGATCGCCAATATACAGCTGAGTCTCCACTCCTAAGGGATACTGTAACGAAACCTAGACCTAATACCTTGGATGCTCAAAAACAAAATAAGAGCAGTAAAAAGCAAACAGCGCCAACATTGCAACCATCGCAGAGGCTGTGTCACGAGCACAAGTTTTCTCCTTATTTTGATACCATGGTGTCAGAAAGCAAACAGAGACTGTAGGAGACTACGGTCAGCTGCGCAGAGCCTCTGAGGCTTCCACGGCACATTCAGGACATATTGACACTGCCAGGAAACTTGCATACTGCCACACCACTGCCAGAAAAGCCACTGTGCTCAGGGTCACCACCCCAGGCCACAGAAAAGGGACAAACTGGTGCTGCTGGGCTGCACATCCGACAGTCAGCATTTCCAGAGATGCTCCAGCATGGGTAAAACAAGACATATAATCAGCTCTATACGATGCCCAAGAACTTCACCACTAAGAGCAGCTGCACACACACAACGTTAAGGCTTTAGAAACAAAGGCAAGAGAATGGTGTTTTGCAAATGAAGGAACAGACGGGTGTGCAGTCAGCTTCAGGGTAACGTTAAGAACTGCAACATGAGTAAGAGCCAGAAATTAGAGGGCAAATGCTGGACTCCTAAAAGTAAGAACTGGTGGAATAATGGCAGTATATAGCTCCATCCTGGGATATGTGCCTGTTGAGGTTCACCTGAGGCACATAGCAGGAATGGTGCTCTGCGATGCTTGTTACTGCTGCCAGAAATGCCTGGTACATCTCACGGTCCCTTAGAGCCACTAAGAATGCAAAAAGAGGCGACCAGTCAGGGGTCAGCATCCTGGGAGTTCACACCCAACATACCTCTGAGCTGCAACCCCAAAGCCAAAGGATGCCACTCAAAGTCTGACATGTACGAGGTCCTCTGCCACCATTTGTCTCTGGCTTACGAATTTCTCCACCCTGCTGCCAAAAGAAGGGGCACCTAGAGCCCCATCTTCTGCCCAAAGTTCTTTCCCAAAACCAGCCTTCGGCCTGCACCTTTCTTGCACCACAGACAGTCGAGAGACTCAAACCAACACATAGATGACTTCAAGTACCATAAAGAGACTGCTGTGTTGCAATTTCCTCCCTAATAAAACAGCCTGGCTGTTGTATTGCTTGGAAGGGATGCCTAGAGGTCTCTTAGAGGTCTCTGGTCCATCCCCCCACTCAAAGTAGGTATCTAATCAGGTATCTGTGTCTAGTCAAGGGTTGAGTATCTCCCAAAAATGGAGATTCCACAAGCTCTTCAGACCCCTGTCCCATGGCTTAACCATCCTTGGGGGATGAGGGAGAAAAAAAATCCTCATCTGAATTCCTTAGATAAACTCCTTATTTGCCTTCGCTGAACACCACTTCAAGACAAAGGGGCCAGGCACCACAGCACTAGAAACTGACCCTAGGCCCAGAGGAAGGGAATGCAGCAGATGCCTCCTTTCAGCATAGTCCCAAGGGGACAGGGTCCCTCTGTCCCACAGCAAGAGAGGCAACGTGATCCACCTCCAGCAGCACAGCACGGAGCAGAGGCAAGGAGCTGTCTCACCCACATTCTCCCATGCCCAAAACCCAGGACTCTCCTTAGCATCCAGGCACACCCTTGCATGGTTTTAAAGCCAACCTCCAAGCCCAGAAAGGCTTCACCCAACCAGCTTCCCCAAGCTTTACAGTCATGTGTAACTCGGTACAAGTTGACTGTGCTATTGGAAACAGCCCAGCCCTCCCTATTCCCTGGACAGGGATCAAGGCCAGGATTGCTTCTTTCAGCAGCAGCTGACACATGCCAGCTCTAGCTAAGTGTGAAGCTCCAGGGGTGTTTCTAGATACCAGAAGGCCTGTGTTGGGAAAGTCTCTGCTAACCAGCACGCTGCAAAAGCCCTAGGGGCTTTTAACTAGGACTAGGGAACTAGATTTGCAGCTCAAGTGGAAGGGCTCTCCCACAAGGAGATAAGAGGCTCCCTTCATGCTCTTTCCCTTCAGCACAAAACACCCCTCTCTGTTGCAGAAGCTTCAGCTCCCCACCACCTACAATCTCTAACACAAAACGCACCGTAGCATAACCTTCCTGAAACCTAGGGCAAGGTGGAGGTAAGCTGGCTTTACAGGGACTTGGCTACAGTGACTCAGGTTCACATCACTACAGAAAGGACCTGGGAGTTTCCTATCCCCACCCGGCTTTCCAGCCCACAGCTGGAAATGGCAAGTCAAAAGCTACTAGGTTTTGTTCCAATTGGCCAGAGCAAGCAATTCCTGTGTTACAAAATCATGATCCAATTCCAACAAGCATATATGCTCTAAGGAAGACAGAGGAGATGGTCTGGTTGGTTTTGTATCAGATCACTCATTCCTGCCAAGACTACAAAGGTCTTACTCCTTTCATTCATTAGTGATCAAAGAATACAGACGTTGGAGGCAACAAAGGTTAAAAAAACCCCACAAACCAAACCAACAACAAAACAACCAACCAAGAGCACCCTAAAATAGCACCGACTTATGCCATTAGTAGAAAGCCATTTTGCTCCTTACTGCAGTTCATGCTGTTTACAACCCCAGCCAGGGAAACAGGCAGCTTACAGGAAGCCATTGGAACCAGAACAGCAGTCTTCACCACCCCCACCAGCAAGCTTGTGCTAGCACTTCCAGATCAGCTGATAAGACCTTGTTTTTAAACTCTTGCTCATGTCTGCAGCAGCTCACCAAATCCATTCTGCATCTGCTGTGCCTGGGACTACAGTGGAACACCATTAAAACCTGTTTCCAGCCTAGTGGAGACAAAAGCTAAGAAGCTGGAGCGAAGCCAGGACAAGCACCTCTTCCTAGCTTCAGATTCTGATTGGGAGCTCTATAAAAGACAGAGTGAGAGCCATTACCTTGCCCTGACAGCAGAAAGTAGTATTAAAGCAGGCAGAATAATTCCCAGGAGCCAACGCCTCTGCAGGCATCTGTCTAATGTGAGGGCTGTGCACTGGGTGTGCCTCAGGAGTAAGGAGATGGCCAGGACGCAGCTGGTACCAGCAAGACCCCTGGAGCCACTCTGTGTACCCTGAAGGGCTCTGGAGTGCCCACACTCCCTCCACAGTGTACCTGGGGCAGCTGCAAAGACCAGCTGACTGCAGGCTACAAGACTGAGCTGTTATTTCCAGAAACAAAAGGGTCTTGTAAACCGTAACAAGGCAGCCAAATTCACGGAGACAAAGCTCTACCTGCATAACAAGCAAAAGATCTCTTTTACCTCTGGCTCCCCTGAGTTCTTTGAGGAGCTACGTGGTTCTTTCCTAGCAAATCAAGCCTTTATCCAGCAACTCTGCCAAGGTCAAAATCTTGCCACGTGTCCTTTGTGCCCCGAGAGCCATTTTAGTATTTGGGGTTAACACTGTTGTCCCTACCTGGACATTCCTTCAAAACGGCAGATGAGAGAACACGAGCTTCCTCCTCCTTCTGCCAATTACAGCAAAGCTCAGCCGTGTTTATTTACCCTGTGTCTGAGCTGGCCAGATCTTTGACCCAGTTGCTTGCTGAACACCACCCTCCTTCCCATCATGCCGAGGCGGGGGCCTTTCATGTCTCCAAGGTGGCATGGGAGACAGGAGGCCAAGGGCGCTAGAGGAGACCCTAGCACACGGAGCCGCAAGGGAGTGCCAGGTGCCAGCTATGCAAGACACGGGGAAGCCTGAGGTTGCTGGGAATGTGTCGCTGCCTCCCACCATTGTGCAAATTTCTCCCGGCTGCCTGGCCAGAGCATCCTGCTGCAACGCCATCCCCCAGCCCTTCTTCAGACACCTCCTCCCAGCCGCATCCTCTCCCTCCCAGAAGCTTACCAGCAATTGTCCTCCCCCCCGCTTTGGTAGGGTGCACCTCCACTTCAGAACAGCTTAGTAAGAAGATTATTAACGAGAGGAAGGTTTGGGAGGAAACAAGGCTCAAAGTTTGAGAGCCATTGCTGCATGCTAGGAGCTGCCTCCGTCATCGTTTCTCCGGCTTTGTCTGGCAGCAGGAGGCACGCCCGCTGCGTATCCTTGGGACAAGCAAGCCGCAGAAACCTCCTCATCCCTCCTCAGTATCACCACAGAGAAATTCTGTGCCCACCTGGCTAACTGTAAGCTTCCAAAGGAAAAAAGTTTTCATCAGCTCTGCCCGAAATTGCACTTCAAAGCAGTCCTTTGTTACAGGACGGCTGGGCACCCTGCCCGTCTCAGTCACCAGATGGGAATCCTCCCCCACCCTGCACCACAGAGGAGTGGTACCTGGCTGCCTGCAGCGGCTTGTCCAGCGTTGGCACTCGCGGAGGCCCCAGCGCCGCAGAGAAGTGCGGGCCGCAGCGATGGACGGCTCCCACGGCGTCTGCTGTGCTGCCCTTCAGTTCTAGCAGAAGCGCAGGCACCAGGCGCTCGGCAGCCAACCACACTGCAGCAGGGGGAGGGGAAGGAGATGCAGCCAGGCTCCAGAAACAGGACGGTCAGATGCTTTGCTGGGAGTACGGAAAGCGCCCACACGCCAAGCCCAGGGCTCCCTCCTTGGGGACTGATGGAACCACCAAGGAGCGGAGCAGGGGCCCCAAGCTGCCGCCAGACGCTGCCCAAGGGGCTCTACCCCACCGTCAGGCTCCTGCTCAGGCGGCCCTACACCCGGCTAGATCTGCTCCATCCTACACTCGACCTTGTGGCAAAAAGTTTTACATCCCGTTTGGTATCACCCTTGCCTGTGTCCCCACTGCTGGACCCACCCCAGCCCCTGCAGCCGAGCAGGTAGAGCCGCAGAGAACCCTCCAGCTGTGCAATTGCTATCGCTGTGCCTGCAGAAATGGCCAGACACAGGAGAAGATCGCTGGGAGTCCCACTGTGTCAGCACTGCGCAGTGCGGAGCTGGGCCAGGCACCGCCTGCAAGCGTTTGTTGCACCTCCAGATGCTTTACGCAAAGGGGGGACAGACGCCACAGCATCACAGCATCCAACATAGCCAGCAGATTGTTGCTACAACCATCCCATCAGTGGTAACACGTGACCTTCGCGGTGCTCTCTACAGTGTTTCGTGACCCTCTGGAAGCATACTGTCCCCAGCCACCGACACCTGCCTGAGCCAGTGCTTCACCGGGACTCTGGTCCCTCCCAACAGGTCCCCCCAGAGAGGGAAGGGTGTCCTAGGATGGAGCCTGACACACGAGCTCTCTCTTGCCTCATCTCGCAACATGCACTTCTTCGCTAAAACATCTTACTGTTCTCCCTTCCCTAGTTCTGGAGGACAAACCTGGCTGACTATGGGGTACACACGGCTACAGCACAGTCAAAAAACCCCACCGACGCCAGTTACATAGCAGGAAGGCAAACACGTATTCCTCATCTCCCAGGGAAAGCTGTTCCCGGCAGTGAAGACAGGGCCTAATTATAGAGCAGCCCGTCCCGCAGTCCCTGCCCGCCGCACCCTGGGGACCGCCCGGACGGGGACACGAACACACGCCGCCCCGGGGGGGGGCTGCCGGCGGCGCCCCGCGAGCCAGGAGCTGGCCCCGGTGCCCGGGGTGGAGGCCGGGCCCCGCCGGCTCCAAAGTCCGCAGAACCAGCGCCCTTACCGCGGCCCGCCGGCTCCGGGCACGGCCCTCCCGGGCCGGCCGCCGCCCTGAGCCCCCGCTCCGAGCCCCGCCAGGCCCGGCCCCGGCCCCGGCCTCGCAACAGGGGCTCCCCCCGCCGTAGGGGCCCCGCCCCGCTCCCGCTGCTGGCGGTGGGTCGCCGACACC
>JAVKLA010000054.1:20733807-20770238 GCA_034782735.1 Sagittarius serpentarius | reverse complement strand
GGGCCCAACTCTGCCCCTGCCCCCCCCCCCCCCCCCCCCCACTTCCAAGAGCAATCCTGCTGGCTCCGGCGCTGGGGAACCGGCCTAGGCCCAGCCCAGCTGGGGCCCCGGCTGGCTGGGGAGCTGGCCTGGCGGGCGCGTCGGGGGAGAGCGGGGCCCAGAGCCCTTTCTGGGTCCCTGCTGGCTGGTGCCAACCCTTGTCCCAGGCTGCTGTTGGGGGTCACGGGAGGCAGATGGCATGGTGGCCTGGCTGGTGTTGGAGGGTGCACGGACCCAGTCTCACTGGCCTCACCTTCATGGGTCTTGGCCCACAGGGAGCGGTGCGGGTGTGGTATCTCCCCCTGCAGAGCAGGCAGGGGCTGGGCCACAGAAGAGAGGGGACAAGAGCATGTCTGTCTCTCCGTCTCCGTCTCCTCCTGCAACCCTCCGCAGCTCCATCCCAGGGCTGCCCCCGCGTCTCACACACTCTTCGAGTAGCCAAAGATGCCCACAGGGAGGTACTTGACGTGCGTTGGCCACTGTGCTGCCAGCTGGAAAAACTTCACATCGTTCCACTCCACCCCATCTATGGAGACTGAGGGGAGAGGGCGCAGTGAGGCGCAGCCCTGCCACCGGCCGCCTGCGCTGCTTGTTCTGCCCCCACTGCAGCCCCGTGGGGCTCCCCTCACCTCGCAACATGGTGTTCTGGTGCTTGGCTGTGCAGATGAGGCGTGTGATCCCTTCAATGACTTGGCTTTTGGGCTCCAGGTCCTTCTCTTTTGGTTTCTTGCTCAGGAACATCACTGGGATCCCAGGACAGACAGGACCAATGTTAGGATGTCCCCACCTGGCCCTGGGTGGGAGCCCTCACCCCAGGGGTGGCTGCACTCACTGGCCCCTGTGGGGCCAGGTCTCAGTCCTGCCCTCCTGCGGCCTCCCCCCCCGCCTTTTTGCAATGGACTGTGGCCCCACAGCCGGAGAGCACCCCAGGGTCGGCTTGGTTACCTTTCTTGTTTTTCTCCTTGGTGACCACGGTCATGGCCATGGTGCTAGGGGGCACCAGCTCCCCTGTGCCGGGGATGCGGCTGACCTGGAGTGAGCGGAAGTTGCTCTTGAGTGTGTTCTTGATACCCGTCTCCCGCTTCTCGCCCTCCTTCTTCCTGTCCAGCCCTTGTGTTGTCCAGTAGTCCACTTGCAGGCCCATCACCTCCACCCCAGGGCTCAGAGACCTGGGCAAGATGGGCAGCAGCATGCAGCACACAGGTGCTGTCCTCCTCTCCCTCCCCGCAGCCCAGCTGCAGCCCGCCCTGGGAGTGAACTCACCCAATAACCCCACGATGTGGCAGCCTCGCCAGTGAGCACCTCCAGCCCTCCCTCCCGCAGCACCCACTGCCCCAGACTGCGTGGGGCTTCCTTACCCAGCACCCGAGAGGCCACTGCTGACAGACGGGGAGGGTGGCGGGGTGCTCACAGTCTCCTTGCCGTAGGGGGCTGCTCCACTGGCGGCTGGCACTGAGCTCAGCAGGGAGGGCGTGCAGACTGTGGCATCATCCGAGTCCACTGGGAAGGAAGAGTGTGGGTCGTGGGGGGGGCTGGGGGACACCAACAAGGGCCTCCGCACAGTGGAGAGGGGAGCCAGGGACTTGGGGGCTCCCAGGGACTCACCAGAGGCGCTGAAGGACTGCTCCACCAGGCCCACCTTCACCACCTGCAAGGACAGACGAGTCAGACAATCCGCAGCAGCAGCAGGGCCGTGCACTGCCCCTCGCCCCCCAGCCCCAACTGCCTGCTGACCCCTCAGCACACTCACCCCCACAAAGGGTACAAACTTCTGGCAGGAGTCCTCGTCGGGGCTGCAGAAGGAAGAGAGGCTGGTCAGGGTCTGGGTGTGCTGAGCACCGAGTGCCATACGGCCAGCCTTGCGGCCCAGGGCCCCCCACACTGGCAGGGGCCAATGCTGGCTCACGGCCACTGGGACAGTCTCCTCTGCCCTCCCTCCCGTGGGACCCCCTGTCCCCAACATGGCAGCACAGGGCACACTACACAAGGAGGCAAGGAGTCAGCCCCTCCAGTGCTGGGAGAGGGCTTGCATGCGGGAGGGCAGCCCTGCCCCGCTTTGGGGTCACGGCTCCTCTGCACGGCAAGAGGGATGGATGCACATGGAGGGGAAGGCGGGGGGGGCCAGGCAGCGGCACAGCAAGCACAAGCCAATACCTGATATAAAAATCAAAATAGAGACTTCTCTTCCTTGGGTGCCAGAAACCAAGAGAAGGGAGAGGTGAGAGTGCAGCTGAAACACGAGCGTCAAGCCCTGGGCAGCACAGTGCCGGCTCGCGGCCCCCAGCCCAGCCCAGCCCAGCCCAGCCCAGCCCTGGCAGCCCGTCCCCACTGTTGGGGCCATTGCAGCCCACAGCTGCTGGAGAGGCCGAGCGCATCAGGGGGTGGCAGGGGATGGCGCTGCAGGCCTCTCACTGTGGAACCCCAGCTCCCCTCAGCACCACGTTGCTTGCCGGCGGAGCAGAGCACGAGGCCTCACTCGCTTATTCCCCGTCTCCCACAGCCCTGTCCCGGGCACAGCCCATACTGGGGCCGCCCGAGGCAGGACAGGTGCCCCGGGGCCATGCTCACCTCTTCTGCTTGTACGTCAGCATCGCCTCGGAGATGGGGAGCTGGTGAGAGAGGCTGGCTCCAGCGATGAACTGGGCAACACGGCCCGCAATGTCTACTGTGTCTGTGGGCGCAAAGAGCCGTGAGGACCTTGGTGGCAGCTGGGCTCCCCTTCAGGGCACTGCTGGCCCCAGCCTGCCCCGCTCCTCACCTGAGATGGGTGGCTCAGCCCTGCTGAACAGCTCCCGCCATGCCGTGTCCAGGAAGAGAGTGCTGTATTTGTTATCCACCGAGGCCAGGTACTTGGCCAGAGGGTGAGAGCCTGCGGGCGAGAAGGGTGACGTTGGCTCTGGGCAGGGGAGCCCGGGGTAGTGGCAGAGAACAACCCCAGGGCTGGGCTCGCGGTGGCTCTCACCCAGTGGCACAAGCAGGAAACGAAGGTAGTTGAGCCAGTCGGGTGTCTTGCTGGCCAGCTGCTCCACGAAGAAACGGAGGACAACACTTAGGTAGCTCTGGTCGCCCGCCACCACCACCTTCACTGGGGGAGGCATGTGGGAGTTACAGTTACAGCTGCCAAAGGGAGAGAAAAGGAGACTGTGAGGGATACGCAGCGGCTCAGCAGGTGGGTCAGGAGGCAGGGGACATGCCCTGCCAGGCCAGCCGACCCGGCATCAGAAGGCCATGGCTGCCAACTTCCAGCTTGCTGAGCACTGCTGTGGGCATAACCAGCCCTGGGATCCCCGGCTTTCCCCAGGGCCTATACCTGCTCCTGTAGTTGTGTCCACAATCCCACAGGCTCCTAACAAGCCCCGGGGGAGCCAGGGCCCCTCCCAGCCCTTCTCTGCAGTCGTAGGGAGCCGCCAGGCTGAGCCGAAGCTGTACTCACTATCGCTGGATGCGGGAGACAGTGGTGTTGAAGGCTGCCTGGATGTCCGCCACGGAGCAGGTGGACACGACCAACTGCTTGTGCGCCTGGAGCTGCTCACTCACGTACTGCCAATGCAGAGAGCTCGCGTTAAGGCACCCTGGGGGGGCCATGGCTGTGCTGGTCAGCACCAGCCCATGCCTGCCCTGGCCCCTGTCCCCACCCACGCTGTGTGGGGAGGCTGAAACCATCAGGTCACCCCTGGCTACATGCCTGAGCATCCCTGCTCCTCCCAGCTCTGCTCCAAGGGGCTGGCTGCCCTAGCCCCCTGCTCTCGCCTTTGAGCACAGCAGCGACCACCCTGCGATGGCAAGAGCAAAACTGTCCAAAGAACCAGGCTGCACTCTTTGAGACAAAGGGCTTGGTACAGGGACCCTCTGATTTAAATCCTGCCACCCCACAGCAGGGCCCAGCTCCAGGCTCAGTCCCGCTCTGCTCATTCCTTTCTCTTGCTCTCTCCCACTGCGGCACTGCAAAATCCTTCTGTGCCTCTTCAGGTGTCTGCGTTTAACAGAACAGTGGTAAAACAGGCAGTCGTGCTAGACAAAGGGGCTTAGAAGATGCCAGGACAGGGTCTGGGAATGGGTGTTGCTCCTTTTTTCCCCATCAGGACAAGAGCTAGAGCAGGAGCATGCCAAGGATGCGTGGCTTGGGTCAAGACTCCACCACCTCTCACCGAGACGCCCTTTCTTCTGCCCCAAACCCTGCCTTGATTTTCCAGCACTGTTTCTGGACATCAGACGTAGCTGTGGGATCCCAAAGGGGCCTTGCCAATGCTTTATATAACTGCTGTTTGCACGTTTGCACACACATACATGTTGCCTGCTGAAGGTGAGCAGGGCCTCCTCCATGCGTGGGGGAGGCAGGTGCTCGTCAGGAGCTGGGCTCGTCCCCACATAGACACGATGGTGATCAGCACGAGGCAGGAAGGCCTCGCATGGCCCCCTGCCCAGAGACCCCAGCTCTGACAATGCAGTTAATGCTCCCTGGGAGCGGCGGGCTACGCTCTCCCATCTCTGAGTGGGAAACAGCACCTCTGCCGCTTCCCAGAGCCTGGTGCCAGCAGAGTGAGCCTGGCACTTCTGCCAGGGCATCCAACAAAGCTCTGACCAGCGTGGTCACTGGCAGCCAGCACCAAGCAGTGAGGGCGCAAGGTACAGTCTGCTAAGCAGCCCTTCTGGGACTGCTCGGGGCATCGTGCTTTGAGGATCCAGCAATGCCGGTGCACGGCACATGACAGAGACACGTCGGACTCTTGTGTATGTAGCTCAGCACTGTGCAAACGCACTGTCTCCCTGAAGGAAGGGTCACTTTGGGGGAGAGGAGGGCACAGCTGGTGCCAGTTTCCCTAGGACACCCTGCCATGGTTGGGAGAATCCCCTGGGACCCCCATGCATCCAGCTCCTGTCATGCCTACTCACCTGCCCCTGCCACTCAGCGACATTCACCAGCACAATGCTCTCGGGGAGCTGCTCATCTGAGACCAGGATCTGGTTCAGCTGATCATAAACAGACTTTCGGGGCACCTAAGACAGCACCATCAAAAAGGTTAACCCCAGCCAGCTGCCTTGGCTGCCCATGGCTGAAGGCCTGGCAGGGCTCTCGAGTGAGAAGCCTCCAGGTGAGGCGGCTTCCGGGGCCTCACCTGGGTGCTGTGCCATGAGTCTGGAGAGCTCTCACTGTCGAGGCTGCTGGCGCGGCCACCCTGTCCCTTTGAGCTCTGCCGGTCCTTCACAGAGGTGCTGCGGGGACGCCACAACTGCTTGCTCTCTGCCTTGCTGTGAGTGAGAAGCAGGAGAGGCAATACTGTTGAGGAAATCCCATCAGCACCAACCCCCATTCCCTCCAGGGAGCCAGCATGAGCCCTCTCAGCCCTGGCATGGGGCGCAGACCCACCTTACCTGGGGGACACGGCACTAGGGAGCTCGGCTTTGGTGCCGGGGCCCAGCTGGGCCAGCCTGTCCACGCTGCCCTCCCTCGTGGCAGCCTCTGTGGGGGCCAGCCGTGAACATGGCTCCTCTGCAGCCAGCTCCTGAGGGCCACAGACAGTCACTTCGCACACATTGCTCTCCCTGCCCTGCTCCCTGCACCCATGGGTGCCCCCCGTTCAGGACAGGGCTGGTGGCTTTGCTGGAGAGCCAGGGCTGCAGGGCCTTGAGGGTGCTGGGCTGCACCTCCTGCAGACCCTAACCCTCCTTCCCTAATTGCTGCTCGCCAGCCCAATCTACTTGTCCCCCCAGCCCTGCTCCCAAGGCTGGTGGGCACTCCTGGTACCCCAGAAAGCAAGGTGAGGCCTGAGGGAGCCCCAGCCCCACTCCATACCCCATAGCCCGGACTCACCACTGCAGGGATCTCCACCCCCGGCTCCTCCTGTGGTCGCAGCGCTCCTGGCTTCCGCTTGTCTGCCTCACCCTGGGGGACAGGGAGCAGGGTCAGAGCAGGACAGAGCGCCCCAAGCAGGGCAGCTGCCAGTGACCCGTGCCTGGCCTCACAGAACACACACTCCCACAGGGGAGCCTGACGTCCCCCTGGGACCAGCCCCAGAGGATGCCCCCCATCACTACCTGTCTGCCTGTGCTGGGAAAAAGAAGAGGAAAGAAGGGAAGGAGCAGCCCCAGGCAGGTGCTGCCAGGAGCTGTGGTCTCAGAGGGAGATGCAGGCACTGCAGGGGTGCTGGGCTGGCTGGGGAGGGAAGGGGGCAAGAGGTGGTGGTGGTGGTGTAACTCACAGGGCTGCCCGACTCTTGATCCTGCCCTTTCTGGCTGTGCAGACTGCCGATCTCAGTCTGGGAACCAGAATGAGAGACTCCCTCAAAGAAACGCCTGCAGAGAAACAGACAGACGAACGGACGGACAGACAGACAGATGGGAGAGAAAAAGGCAGGAATAAGAGAGGAACAAAGTCACCATGATCCCAGCGCACCCCCGCTGGCCTGTCCCAGGCACAAAGCACTGTGGAGAGGTCCCCGGTGAGACACAGGGCCAGACACAGACTAGGAGCAGACCTGGCAGCAGACCACCAGCCCCACACACCATGGTCTGCTGCAACAATGCTGGGTGCAGGGACAGGATGGGGCCACCCCAGACCAACAGGGCTAGACCTGGGATGCCAGTGAGGTGGAGGCAGGGTCCCTGTCTCCCAGCCAGCAGCGATTTCTCTCTCAGGTGATCCCCTACCACTGCAGTGCAGGGTGAGGAACCGCCACCTTGTCCCATCTCACTGGTATGTGGTCTCCGTCAATACCACAACTCCAATGTGCTGCTGAACCTCTCTGCCCACTCTGCACCACCACAGCTTCCACAGATTTCTGCTGCCTTCCCTTCTGCTCCCCCTTTTCCAGGGAGGGCTCCTTGCCTCTGACTGCTGCTGCTGCACACTTCCAGCAGCAGCTTCCACCTTCCCTTTCTGCTTTCCCCTTTCCTGAGGCTCTGAAGACCACAGTATTGCACACAGAACCACATCTCAGGTAGCGCAGCAGTACAGCAATGTTCTGTTTTGTTTTGTTCCCCAGCACTTAAATTTGCCTTTTTTTAGGTCTCTGAGCTGACATTTTGGTAGAGCTGCACAGTGTAACCCCAAGGTCCTGTTTCCAAGTCACAATGGTCAACACAGGAATGCCCTTGGGGCAGTAGGACTGTCTCTGCCACCACAGTGTGAGCTTCCACCTGTTTCCCCTTTTTCCATCCATTATTTATTTGCCAAGGACCTCCTCCACACCCTGTGGGCTGCTGAAAGACCAGTCTTTAGGAGACAAGCAGGCTCTATCACTGGATCTCACCTGTCAGCTTTCCCAGGACCCTTGCAGCAGCTGCAGCCCGTCTGCAATGTATGACTTTCCTGCAGGAGATCTGAGCTAGCTTCCCTCTAAGCTGTACGTGTGTATTTGCTCACTAACTCCCAGGAAAAGTTTCTCCTGATTTGCCTGGTGTACAGATGGGGATACCAGGTTGCAGGTTTCCAGGGATGGCCACAGAGGCTTAGGGTATAGAGCACTTCTTCTGTTAGGACTCTGCCAGAGTTTCCATTGTTTTCCATTGTCCTTGTCTGGATATAGCTGCAGCTTTCTGTGGGATACCCACAGACCTCTGAACACCCTGGCTGCTCTTTTTACCTTCCTTTTAACATGCTTCCTCATTTCTATACCACACGCTGCGCTGCCAGGCACAACATGTTTGTCAGGTTCTTTGCTTTTACTGCTCCTACAAGGATGTAGTAAATGATGTAAATGATCTCAGTAAATCTCAGTAAATGATGGTCCACAGAGGACCACAGAGGAGCTCTTCAGCAGCAGTGTTTATACACTGGCTGGGAGAAGTCAAGGCTCGATATTCCTCTCGCTGGCTCCATGACCAGCTGCTTCATGACATGTTCATTTACCAAAGCTCCAGGTTTAGAGTCGGAATTGTGCCATTGTGCCCTGGTGGAACATTTTCTCCAGGTCACACAAAGATAAATGATGTCTCCTGTTATTAACATATTTCTGCTCTCTCCACCCCTCCAATCTCTGCTACAGGATCTCAGGCATTGTCACCACCCTGTACAATCATTACTCTACATTTGCCTTTTCTCAGCCACCAATTTCAATCCATACAGACTATGTTAATAACTTAAGAGTCAAACCAGAGATATACGTAAGTTTTCTAATAATTCACTCCCCAATCAGCATCTCTCCCACACTCCTCTACTGTCTCAGTAATCCCACCAGAACATGACATACCCCTGGTACCACTGGCACCTCAAAAAGGTATCTTCATCCCCTCCTTTTCTTAGACATTGGATGTGTCTAGATTGTATACACTTGGTCTGGCTTTCAACACCCCATTTAAATGGGGCTGTCTCCCCCTTCCCGATGGAAGCTGCGTCTGTTTCTGCCCTCTCTCACTTGCAATTCAGAAGCTTTCTTCCCTAGAGGATGTGTCACACTGAGCACAGAGCTCTTCTGCAACTCTCAGCTTTCCCTGTTCTGCAGTTTAAAGGCTCTCCTATAGACAAGATTGAGTCTGAGTCTCAGCAGGGCTCCTGCACAGCCTCCTTCTGTTTTCAATGAATTAGCTCCCTCTCCCCCACCCATTTTCCCAGTCACATATGGAGACATTTGCTCCTTCACCTCTGATCTTCAAAGACTCTGACCGTTGAGGTCTTACCTAATGGCCTCAGCTCTAGCTCCAGTTTTGCCCCAGTGCAGGAGCAGCCTACAGCTGTGTGGCCTCCCTGGCTGATCAAAAGGATGGCTATCTGTTCCCAGCACCATTGGCCCAACCCTGGGCACCAGCCACCGCTCACCCTTAAGGACTGCTTTAATGTCCTTGCTCCACAGAGACCTTCACAGGGTCTAGCAAGCCTAAGACAATAAATAAATCCAGCATGAGGATCACCTCTTGAATTTACAGGCTGGGCTGGAAGGTCATCACCAGCTGAGAAGGCTATGCAGGGCCTTGGAACCATACAGGCTACACTAAAGACCTTGGCAGTCAGCTCCCACATCTCCTTAGGGAACGTACAGACCCAGTAATGTGACTTCAAGGGGATACACACTCAGCATCACCAGAAACTGAGGCACTAGAGAGCAAACCAAGCGCGGGACACTTTGTGAACAGGCCGAAAACTAGCCCAGGGCCCAAGAGGCTGGCCTACCAGAGACAACAGCAAACACCCAAGGAAGACTGGAACGGCAGGTACAAGCACAAACCAGCACCTCCTCTAGGATGCTCTCCCAGTGACCAGATGTTTGCAAGTAGGCACTGGCAGAACCAGGGCAGGGTCTTGTATTTAAATACTCTCAATAGACTTTTCTTACAGTTTACATAGTTTTACACACTTTACATACATACACCACAAAAAGACCTTCCTTTTTCTCCCACAGCGTCTTTGTTTCCTTTGAAGAAAGACTACGTGAAACTCCTTTTGGAGTCCAAGCAGACCACCTAAGCAGCTCCCCCTTGCCCACACGCCTGCTGTCTCCTTCACAGCGACTTGTCGGTTTGTGGAAAACATGCCTTCTGTCACGTTCCTGTTTCTTTCCCAGTGCCCCATGGGTTCCTGAATCCAGCAGATTTAATTTCCAACAGTTTGCCCACAGCAGACCAAGTCTGCTACCCCTGCTAAGTACCTTCAGCAGGGATGCCAACTAATCCAAATTATATTTAAGTACCAAACTATAGAAACAGCAATGACAAGTAAGCTTGGCTTGGCTAGAAGAGACCCAGCGCACTGTGAGGCAGCCAAGTAGAAAGACAATAAAAGGCAACTCTATCACGAAAGGACAGCACGGAAACAGAACAGCCATGAGCAGAGGCCAAGTGAATGCAGACCAGAGGGGAGAAAAGCCTGGTTTCTCTGCATGGTCCGCTGGAGACCTCTGTGCCAAGTCAGCAGTGCTTGGCAGGGCAAGTCAAGCCACTGGGTGCCTGGGGAATGGGGTGAGGAACATCACTGATGGTTGCTAGTCACATGTCTCCACACAAGGTGGGACTGCAGCATGCAGATCTCGCAGGGACACAAGGACTGGCCTAAGCAGTCACAAAGTGCTCAAAGGACAGGCATGCGTCTGCGTGGAGAGCCCTGTGAAGGCCAGGACTGTCGGCAGAAAGGTATGAGAGCTGGGAACAGCGGGGGCTTAGATCAAGTAGGTACTCTTCCAGCAGATCAGTAAGTGTCAGGTGCTCGGCTGGCAGGAAATTAAATGAGACTAAATGTGAAGGAAGCCAGTTTTAACGGGCAGTTTTGAGTTTATTAAACAGGATATGCAAGCGAGGAGCTCAGTGGTGCCAATAGAGGATTGTGATGGGAGTGGAGACAAGACAACGCCTGCATTAGCCAAAGCAACAGAAAGTGTCAGAGGGCATTTCTCCAGGTCCCATAGACTGTGCTGTTGGCCTGTGACTCCCTGCAACCCTTACCTCAGGGTGGGCTTGGGTGTGCTGTGCACACTCTCATTGTCCTCAATCTCCGGGCCGCTGTCACTGTTGTTGCACTCTTCCAGGCTGTCATAGAGCAAGCCCAGGTCTTCCTCCACCTCCTGGGTCTGGTCTACAGGGTCAGAGTCCAGGACCTGTGGGATCAAGCCCAGAGGGCAATGAAGAGATATGGAGTCACCTGCATCCCAGGCCAGGCACATACAAGCTCCCTCCCAGCCACGAGGCACACCACAGCACTGTTCCCACCTCGGGGAGCCAAATCCAGGCTGTGGAAGAAGTAAGTGACACTATCACTGGGCCAAAGGAGGGTGCCATGAGCATGACAACTGAAGGAATCTCAGACACCCTTCATAGTTACTGGGAGTTAAGACACCTGGGAGGACCTTCACTGGCTGTGCTGCACACTCAGTCCAGGCTCCCAGCCAAGGCCAGCTACCTCCAGGCCGATGTCAGCCTGCTCTTGGTTGTGAACAGGATTGCCCCTGCAATGCCAGCTCCTGGGGCAGAGGCGGTCTATGACAGCACCCTTCCTCCCCTGGCCCCTCTCCCCAGCAGGCAGGTGGGTTTTATTTGAACGTGAGGCTCAGAGCTGCCTTCTTGAGGCAGAAGGCTTTGGAAAAGCCAAGGCCCAGTCTGTGCCACACAGTGGTCTCACACCACCTTTGGTAACACCCCTGAGCACCTGCAGCTCATGCCTTGTGCTCCCAGTGAGTGGGAACCAGCACTCTGATACCTACACATCTGCAGGACACAGTGCCAGGTGGGACAGCCTTCCCGCTTCTTACCTCCTCTGTCACTTTAAACCTCTTCAGCAAAGCCACAAATTTCTGCTTGAAGTTTGGTTGCTAAAACAAAACAAGGGAAGAAAAATGATCAGCAAAACTATCAAACCATGTTCCAAGATGACTAACGTACAGGCCACAGTTGCTCCCTTTAACACGCCATCAGCTCCCTTCTGGGTCCACAGGCCCAAGGTCAGCTATGATCCCCCTTGCTCTTTAAATTTGCTGTAGGATTTCGACTAAATCTGGACTCTGCAAGAAACCACTATATCTGGGCATGAGGGAGGGTGCAAGGACTCAGACTCTCTGCTACAGGTTGGAACAACACTTTCTCTCCATTTATGTTCCCATTCTCCCCAGATCATCTGGCTGAGGAATGCTGCCTTCAAACAAGAAAAGATAGGGAACAAACTCAGGAAAAAGGTGCCCAGGGACCTGCAGGGCTGAAGCAGACGGGGACAAGGAGATGCTTGGAGAGCAGGGGGTTGGCAGGGCAGCTCTTCCCTTCTGCTAACAGGCAGAGGAGCTGCTGTTCACCCTTCCATGTGCCAATCTTCCCCTTCCTCAGGGAGGGAAAGAGAAGAGACCATGTCACAGCAGCAAGTCAAGTCAAAACTGTGTTGTATGCACATCATCATTGGTACGAAGCCAGGCTAAACACAGTACGGACCGTGAGCTAGGGTACAGCTCTGAGCAGCAAGCTAGCTCACTAATGGCAAGCGGTTTGACCCTTCTTCTCAGAGCCAAGGGCTCTCTCTCCTGCTCTGCACCAGTGCCAGCATCCCCCCCAAACCGTCTTCATTCCCTGCAGGGAAGGGAGGAAGTGAATCCCTTCCACCCCTTCGAGCACATTGTAAATGCTGATGTTACTCTGGTCATTGATGTGGTTCGGATCATTTTCCTCCTAGCCTTCTTGGTTTTCCTCAAGTCATCCTCTTCGTCAAACAGATCCTGCAGGCAAGAGGTCACAGCATATCAGAGCAACTCAGAGTGCAGGGAGCAGCATCTCCTAGAATTTCCTTTGCCCCACACTTGCCCCCCATTTTGAAAAGCTTTGGTCCCCTCTCCTCCCCGAGTTTTGCTTCTCACTTCTCCCACCTCTCTATGCAGCTCCTTCTCCCTCCTTAGCACTGTCCCCCAATACATCTTCTTCCCCAGAACCTTTGCCCCCAGGCCACTCCAGAGGGACATGTACCAGCAAGATCCAGAAGAGAGACTGCAGCTTTCTGCGACAGTCCTTGTAACAACCTAAAACTCTTCTCTCTGCACTCACCAGCCTCCCTGTGACCCATGTATTGTTCTCCTGCTCTCCCCTCTCCAGGATTAGCTTAGAGGGCACAGCACCTGAGCTCACAAAAAGTGTTCTTCCAGGGATCAGCCTCAACAATACACACAGCTCCCAGGGACGTGGGGCCCTGATGTGTTAACCCAGCACAATGGGACAGGTAATGTGGAGGACACTGAACAGGGATTTGTCCCTGTGCTTGATCAGCACGCTCGCACAAGTCTTTCTTGGCCTCTAGTGCAGGCGCCACGAGAAGAGGACAGCAAACAGCAGTGGCACAGCTCATCACAGGGCCGGGATGGGTCTGCCACCTCTGACCATTTTCAGACCCAGACTGTACTTCTTCATAAAATCTCTGTTCTCTCTCAGAGAGAGGGCACCCTCTGCCCTGTTATTATAAGGAGACGGGAGAGAATCACGGTGCAAGATGGAGGGGGCTCAGCAGGGGTTTTACGCTGCGGACCAGACAGCTCCAAGGACAGATGGGTGAGACCTATGGCTCTTTAAAGTCCCTTGCCCCACCGTGGACTTGACAGCAGTCCACAGTTCTTTCTGCTGTCCGGTATTGTGGCTCTCTGCCCTCTGAAACCATGACAAATGTTTACAAGGGAGACAAGAGGATTCAGGGTGATCAAGACCCTCACTCCCTGACTCTTGCCCCAGAAATGGGATCAGGACATAAGCCACTTTGCCTGGCCTCCCTTACCTGACCCTGCACAGCATCATCGCTGGCTTCCTGCTCTGAGGAGAAGCTGTCATCCTCTTCTTCAGAGTAGTTATCAATGTCTGGGGAGCGATCTGAAAGCAGACAGTGCAGATGCCACAGCTAAACATGACACCTGTCATGGCTCCAGTGAAATGACTGGTATTGCTGGCAGGCGCTTGGGGACGCCCTCTGTTACCCATGTCTGGTCCCAAACGCTTGCCTTCAAGCCTCTGATGAGTGCTAACACACCTGAAGCTTTGATTTTAGGACCTGAGGGGACGCTCCCATCCTCGTGGTCAATGGGCTGACTGGACAAAGAGTAGATGCTGATTTCAGCCACTCGGATGTTCATGTCCTTCATGTTGCTGTGGAGGCTCAGAAGCTGCCCGCCATCCGTCGGGTGCTGCATCACCTAGGCAGACAGACAAGTCCCCTGCCAGGGTGACACAATGGCAGCTGGCAGCCCACCCCCCCCGTCTTATAGCTAGCCAACAAGCCAGAGCACTCACAGCACCACGCGCCTGCCCGCCAGCCCAGCTCCCTTCCCAGCGCTGGCACAGGGAGGCCATGCGAAGCTTCCCTCTGTTCTCAGCACCCTGTACCTCGGCCATGTTAATGATGCCCACTGCAAGGGTCTTGTAGCCCAGGATCGTGCGGTTCTTGTATCTCTTCCTCCGCTGCAGCATGATCTGTAGTTTGTTGCCATCTCTCTTGAGGAAGTGTGGGTACTGGGGAAGGGAAGCACAGGGAAGACAGCAGCATGAGAGCAGGGCTCAGCATGACACACAGGGAGAAAACTCTTCCTCAGTACTGATGTACAGCAAGATCTGACCTGCTGAGCTTTGAGGTGCCCCTCAAAGGCCACCTGCACACCGCAATCATGCTCCAAGTCCCCACGCCCAGCAAAACAACCCCTGGAGCAATGGAGCAGCTGGCCAGCAGCAGGAATCTGTGCTGTTATCACCTGAGCATGGGCAACCACAGGAGGCCTCTCCTCAGAGGCCGTCCCCTTCACACTGAGCCCCCAAAGCCGTGCTTGGAGAGAAATGCCAGGTGAAGGGAGCGCCAGGGAGCCCAGGGGACCAGGCAACACAAGGTACCTGCAGTGAGAAGGTCAGCTCCAGCTCGGTCTCCATCAGGCCACCAGGCGGGAGGACGTATTCATTCGATCTCAGGACTCGCTTTGAACCCTACAACAAGATTGGTAGACACACACAGCTGAGCTGGAGTGTCTTGGCCACAGACTCCACTTGCACCGCACACACAAGTCAATGGTGTTCACAGTCCACAAGGAAAAAGCCAGCGACTTGACTCTGTTCTGTTGCACCTTGCAGAGCCACCTTACACACACCAATCAGAGCTTTGCAAGAGCCTGCAGTTTCTCCTGAGCTTCCAAAGGCCCCTTCTCCTTGCCCACCTGCCAGGGAGCACTTGGTCTTCCCAAGCCTGCTCTGCTTAATCTGGCTCCTTACACCTGGAGCCCACTGGGCGCTGTGGAGGGGGACGCTGCTAGGGCCAGAGGGAGCCACGCATGCAGCTCGAGGAGGGGACGGAGAATGTCCCGATGCAGTGCCTAGCCAGGAAAGGGACAGGTCCTGGCGCACATCTCTGCCCGGCAGCAGACAGACCCAGCGCAGACCCCTGCCCAGGCACAGCCGGCAGGATGGCTCTACTGAGACCAAGGCGGGATGTCCCAGGGGAACCAGGATGCCCCCACTTGCAAACTCCTAGCCTTTTCCTCAGGCAGCAGTCCTTATCTCTCCACATATACAAACGTGTTTTTTTTCCCCAGGAGGGCAGTAAGAGAGGCATTCTAACCACATGCCCACTCCAACTCTTTCCTTTACTTCTGTCCTATCTTTACTATTCCTACAGCTTAGCTGCTGGCAGAGACGCTGAATGACTCAGGGATGTAAAGCACTGTCTGCATGCACCAGGCTCTCTTGGTTGCGGGGTGGCCCAACTCACAGACCTCCCAAAAGGCCCATGCCCTCTGGCTGTGCCCCGGCAGGGCTGTGGGACCAGCTCCAAGTATAAAATAGCCCATGGTGGTTCCTCACTCTCTCCTGCCTCCCTGTGAATGGGCCAGCAAGCTGAGACATTGATTTAGGGAGGCAACAGGCCAGGCCAGTACAGCTGTTCTTGCAAATCAGTTATCAGTGCCTTTGTCGGCCCAGTGAGCAGACGGGTCAAAGCTAACCAAATAGGCACAGCAGTTCAAGGGAACCAGGTCCCACCTCACACATGTTACCCCTTCCCAGAACCTCACTGCACCCCACACACTTTCCAGCTTGATCCTGACAGATGCTGTGGCCAGAAGGATCCTAAGTAGGCCGTGGCCAGAGACCCTTCAGCAATTTAGACAAATTCTAGATTTGGCTAACGTTAGGTGAGGTTAGAGCCTTGGTGAGGTTAGAGCCCCCAGCTCTTCATCTCCACTGCAAATGGGACAGCAGCCCCAGAAGTCATGACAGGGGCACGCAGGTGGCACCGTAAACGAGACCACAGCTACATCCTCTCTGCAAAGAGAATGACGACGGGCACAGGCATGTTTCAGCACACGGCGAGCACTAAGGAAGCTTGCTGATGGGAGCTTCAGCAGAGACCAGCAAGCCTGGGTGGTGCTGATAGGCGCCTGGTGGCCTTTCTTGCACCTCCTGCATGCTCGTGTTACCCATGCTAGCAAGGAAAAAAACCCAAACTATAGAAGGGAGGCAAGAAAGGCCTCCACATTTTGCAATGATGCAGCATTACACTTCTTACTGATACTGAGCAAAGACAAGCTCCAGTGAAACTGTGCTTGGTTTTCAAGAGGCTCAGTCTGAGCTGTCTGCAACACTGTTCCCAGTGCCTGTGCCAGCAGTGAGGCTTTCCTGTGAAATGTCTTCCTACAACTGAAGGGAGCAGGTGGAGCTCATCCCCTTCACCATCTGTGAGCCTTCCTGGCCAAGAATGCACTGACTCTTCCTTCCTGAACTCTTCTTTAATAAAAGATGATAGGTGGTCCCTATGACAGTGACCATTTACTTTAGCACATCTACATTTGCTGTTCATTGCAGAGAGATTATCCACCAAAGATTCGTTCTTTCAGCAAAACACACATACTGGTGCAATTATTCTCCTTGAAGATGTTCTTTCTGGGGACAGAGTTACAGCAAAGGAAAGGTGAGGACAGGCTGAGTGGCGCGTCCAGTGAGTGAAGGTTTCTTAAACATTGCCATCCTGTGTGTTACTGTCATTTACCACTATGGAAGTTACACACCCAGCTCCAACCCTAGGTGTTGGCCCTCAGTGAAACGCTGGTGCACATCCATGCGGCATTGCAAGGACTGGGACAACGGCTGGTTCATTATCACAATGCAAGCAGAAGGGAGCAGCAGAGGAGCTCAGAGCCCCCTAAACAGCAGCACTTTTTAGGTCCAGGCCAGTTCTTTATGAGTGCAATGACCTGGCAGGCTGCACCCCGGCTGAGCTGAAGCCCCAGGAGATACCTGCAGGAGAAAGATCATAATGCCTAAGCTCAGCCAGAGGACCAGCTCCCAGGGCACCATGGAGCATAGCACTTGGGACATGGGGTAGAAAAAGGGCTAGACATTGTACTGCAAATGCGTGAGGTACAGGCCTCTCAGCAAGCTAAAGCCACTACCTAAAGCTCAAGTTCAGCCTGCAAGGTACGCCAGGTTTTACGAAATGGATGGCACTCACATATCCAAGCAGGAAACACTGATCACCTTCAGAAGCAAACCACAACCCAGCAGAAACTAGCGTTGCTCCAGTGAAACAGATTAGAAAGTAGTACCTGGGGGCTACTACCTGCCTATCAGCAACAGGGAGTTAAGAACAACTTGGGATTTCTAGTAAGCTCGACACAAACCTCTTGACGTTCAATAAAGGCAAAAGCAAAGTCCTTCCCCAGGAGATCCCACAACCTGTTGCCTGGAAGAACCCCAGGCAGGATAGGCTCTGCAGAAAAGGACAGGGGCAATCCTGGGGCACAACAAGGTACCCCTACATTGGCAGCATGCACTCTTGCAGCAATGACATCGATGTCAGCCTCAGCAGACATGCAGCCAGAGAAAAGGGATCCCTCCCCTCTATTCAGCACTGGTGACACCACAACTGAATTCCACAGCCAGTTTGGGCTCCCCAGTACAAGACAGACATCGACAGACTGGAGCAAGTCCAGCAGAAGACATCAGCGTGGTCAGGGGCTGGAGCACAGGACGTACAAGGAGAGGGCAAGTGAGCTGGGTTTTGTTTGGCTGGAAAAAGAGGGGGTGAAGGGGTACTTTACTGCTGCCTACAGACACTTAGCAGGACGGTGCAGAGAAGACAGAAGTGAACTCCTCTGAGAGGTGCACAGGGACAGAGTGAGGGGATGAGCTGGAACATGGGAAATTACCATTAGATGTTGGGATATTATTTTTTTTCTCTGTGAGTGCAGTCAAACCTTGGGACAGGACACAGAAAGACCAAGGATTCTCCATCCCTTGAGAAATTCAAACCTGAACTGGACGTGGCCTTGAGCACCTGATGTAGCTCAGCTGTTCTGCAATTCGAGTGATATCAGGCAAGACCAATTTCTCAGCAGAACAGTTGAATATCACCATCAGTACTACAGGAAAACTTAATATCAGACTCTTACAGTGAAGATCATGACAAAGACTGTCAAGAAAGTGAAAAGCAATAGGGAGAGGTTGTGGTCACAGATCTTCACTACCTAACAGACTGAAAACATACAGGACATTTCACTACTATGCACAGGCGCACGATGCCCAGTCTGGTTTGCAAGGTACAATCCCCAGTTTCAGGTATAAATCTGTCCTGATGGGTCTTGTTTAAAACACAGGGTTGAGGCTAGAAGAGCATACCAAACCTGGAAAAGGAGAGAGAACTAACATCGCATGGGAGACCAGACCAAGGCAGACAGCAAAGCACTACCCACAATTCAAGCTAAAGGTGCATTTTGGGAGAGAATAGCCCATTAAATATCATCAGCAAATTTAGTTATTCAGGGGGCAGCTGGGATTACTCAGGCAGGACTGGAAAATGCTAAAACTGGTTGCAAAAAGATTAGAAACAAAGCATGAGCGAGGTGTAGACAGAAAGCTCTGCATGTACCTTCCACACACAGCAAGAAGGAGCAAAAAATCCAAGTTCCTGCAGGGAGCAGGGCCAGGGCAGCAGGCAGGCCTGGCAGAGGCAAACGAACTTCTCAGCCTGGCCTATTTTGTGGCACACATTCTGGTCTGCTATGTAGGGGCTGCCAGCATCATCCCTCTACAGCAGCACCAAGGGTCGAACCTGAGTCACCAGCCACATCCTGCAAGCAGCTGCAGGAGGATCTGCATCCCTCCCGCAGCACCTGCCACAGGAGCTGCAAGTTCTGGGAGTGCTGGGGCTTGCCTTACTCTTTCTTTGATTGTTTCCTCTATTCACAGCTCAAGACTGTGTGTTTCTGAATTACAGCAAGTCTCTCTGCCAAGAAGGAGCACCACGCTTCCCTTCACACCATAATCAGTTACAATGGCAAGACAGATAGCTGCACCTTTGCGGAGCTGAGCCAGCCACATGTGAATCTCTTAATGCCGTGCTGAACAATACACGGAAGGAAATGCTCTGTGACATCTCCAGTCTGTTAAAACAAATAATGAGGGATAAACGTTTAAAACCCGCTCAAGTGATAGGAGAGTAAGTTCCCTTGCTCACAGTAGTTCAGACTGTATCTCACTGGGAGCCACTGAACATTAAATATTCAAATCACCTCTGGGAAACGGGTATGTTCTGTAGACATAGAAAGCTCCCTTAGACCTTTGACAGTGGTCTTTTCAGATGAAGGAGCAGGTAACAGCACATGCCACACTTGGAAGCTGTCCTTTAAGATCAGAAAGGCATGATCACTGTGAGGAGATCATATATTCTAGAGAGGCTTACACTATCCTTTGGGTCACGAACATTCATTGAGCAGACTGTCTCCAGCGCTGGGGCTGTTGTCTTGGTGCCAGCCCCACTCAGGCAGGGTCAGAGCTTTGTTTCCATGCACTCTGCCTTTCAGAGCAGCAAATTCCTGACAGGCACCTTCCTTAACCCAACAGAGCTACTACTGAAATGAAAATATAGCTCCCCTTTCCACTAGTCCCCAGCTGCCCCCTTGGGAACTTGCAGGTCCTCCACAAATTACATGCATCAGCTGTTTCCATCCAAAAGATGGAGACGGCAACACTCGCTGGGCAGCCTTCAAACAGCTTCTTGCTAGCGTGACTCATCTGTTACCTAGGAGAGGAGCAGGAGGGATGGATCCATCTGAGGCCATTCTGTAGGCGGGCTGCGCTGGAGCTGCCTACAGCTTCTATCTGCCTTCCAGGAAGGCTCAGCAGTCCCCGGCCCTGCCAAGGCGGCTGGTCAGGCAGGTGAAAGCAGCCCGGGAAGGCACGCAGATCCACCCCACTCCCACAATGAGTGTCAAGCCACAGGGTAATGTGGGCAGAACCATCCTCCTCCAGTTTTCCTTCAGCTTTGCAGGGAGCCTACACCAGCATGCAGCCACGGGTGTGTGGCTACACAGAGAGGAGGTGACCATGTTTAAGTTAAGACCCTGAATGCAGCCTCCACTCCCTGGCAGGGAGAAGACAGAGCACTACAGCGAAGAGCCCCTGTGGCCTCAAACAGTCACTGCTGAGGCCTATTAATTTCTTTTGCCAACAGGGTGCAAGGTTGGCCTGTGGCAGGGATGGGGGTGATCTGTTTGAAGGAGCTGGAATCCCACTGTGCGGCCTCTTCCACAGTCTCACATTTGCAGTGCAGGAGAGAGGGGGCAGCTGAGGACATACACGCTCAGCATATGGCAGCCCCAGCATAAGGGGGGGCTGCACGGGAGCCCAAGGTTCCCCAGTCCAAAGAAGCACAGACAGCTTGGGCTGACAGTGCAGGAGATAAAAGGAGTGAGGGACCAGCCCAGCCCTCCCTGCCATGTGGGACCCACAGCCCCCAGCTGGCTCCCAGCCCCCCAGTCCTGTGCTTTTGGCACCCGTGACCCAGCCTCGATTGCTCCTGCATTTCCAGAGGCCAGGCAGCTCTCTCCTGCCGAGGTTGTCCCCTTGCTAAGGCCTGCACCAAAGAGCCACAGGTCTCAGGGCTGAAAGCCCAGTGCTTTCAGCTCTCCTGAATGGCACCATACACACAGGCCAGCAAAGTGGGACACTGACCAGTCGTGTGTGGACCACAGCACCCTCCTGCTGTCCTCACTCGAGGCCCTGGGTTTCCCACATTTCGCTTTCAGTTCCTTCTGTGCAAGTGAATCAGGTCTGCCATGAAGGCAAACCCTGGCTCCCAGAGCTCCACTAATACTGCAGCTTCCAGCACTAATCCAGGATTTAGATCCTAATGTGTGCGGCACAAAGAGCTCTGTGGGAGTGCAAAGCTGCTGAGCTCCCGCCCCACGGTGCTTTCAATGGGATCAGCAGCTTCCCTGCTAGCTGACAAGAACGAAGGAAGGACACCAGCATCCTAGCTGGGTTAGGGGAGCTGTGGCAGGGACAGCATACTCAAGAGGCTTCTTGCTTCCATGCTCTCCTTTGGCAGGAGGAAAGGATGTGCCTGCACCCACAGGGACCCATCACTTCACCACCAGCTGCAGAGAGGGAGGGGGGAGGATCACACATACTAGGATGGCGGCAAATTCCCTCTCCCCTTGGTGACAAAGATCCTCTCCCCTCCCCTCTGCCTGGTTCAGAGTAGAGGCATCAGGCCTAGCAGGGATGCACAGAGAAAGGGAGGGGACAGCAGAGGCAGCAGTGAGATCACACAGGGTGCAAATGTCAGCAGAAGTCATGCACAGAGCCACTGATCCCTTGCACTCTTCTCTTCCCACCCTTCACTCCCCAGGGCGGGGATCTGGATGGAGGGCACTGCCCAAAACCACCCAGCACTGAGCCTGTCTAAGGGGTCAGGAGCGGCGGGGTAGGGGATGCCAAACTCCGAATAGCAGCTTGAGACGAGGGCCTTGGCTGAGGCAGGCAGGGAAGCAAGACACACTCTGCTGTCCCAGCGCAGAGGCCTAACCAAATTCATCCCTGATACAAACCAGCAGCAGGCAGCTTGCTGCTGTCCCTGGGGCATCATTCCCACCTGCCTGAGAGCCAAAATCTCCCTAGGGTGCTAACTGAGACAGAAGCAAGAGGCTGGCACAAGGCAGGGGACATGCAGACCAGCACTTCACAGAGGGCACAAGGATGGGCTTGCTGCCATCAGGCAGCAGCAAGGAGAGGAACCTACCTGAATCTTCACAGCGATAAGCACAGAGCTCAGCTCTTTGTCCAGCTCTTTCAGCACCGTGAGTTTCTTCAGGCGCAGACTGCAGAGCCTGTAAGACAGAGAGAATGGGACACATTCAGGCACCACCATCCCTGAGGCCCTGCCACATGGTACCCGGTGCTCGGAAGGCAGCCTGGATGCTTGGCCCAGCCGCAGGCACAAGCTTGGCCGAGGAACACTGGCATTCACACGCCACTGAGACAGCCCATTGGAGAAAAGAGGAAAGAAGGAAAATTAATAGAGCTAAAGCAGGCTTAAGGGATTAGCATGCGACAGGAAGTCCAACAGCAGGCCATGTGGTGAAGAGATCCCTTCCCAAGTAGGGCTGTTGCCAGCTCTGCTTAAATCTACCTTGGCCACAGTGCTGTTTATTTATAAACCAAAGCACTTAAATCCACTCTTATCCTGGACTTAGTTAAGGCAAATGTTCCCAGGCAGACATCACAACTCAGCTCCTCCCTTGCAGAGTACCACACAGAGCTGACTTAAGAAGCTGGAAGGCAGCAGCCCCACAGGAAGCCTCATAGAGCAGAGCCACCCTGACTACCTCAGATCCTGGGGACTCAGCATGGTAAGCAGCACTTCCAGGAAAAACCCACTGAGGAGCCTGAGGCTGAGTGAGAAGAGCTACTTTTGCTGCTCGAAGGATTAGTCAGTGCCTGTGAGACAGCCAGCCACCCCGACCTCCTGCCTAGGAGCCTGCAGCAGGACTCCCATGGAGACTACTTCCAAGGGACTATGTGTCAGGGAGCACAGGCCAGACACGTTTTTACAAGCAACACTGGCACTCTCATGTTTTGCAAGCTAGCCTCTGTACTCCTCAGTCTGCATTGCTGCAGCCAGCGGTACCCAGGACTTCTGTGGATACCAGTGTGCTGTACCGAGATTTAGGCCACCCTTCCTGGGGAACCAAATACCTTTCTGTCTGACACACTGTGCTCTCTGAGGGCCAAATCTATTCCCCCTTCCTTTTTTTTTTTTTTTTTTTTTTAAGAAGGAAAAAAAAAATGCTCTTGCTATGCTAATGTACAGCAAGAGTGTAGAACAGCCCAGAGGTGGAGTGATACTGGAAAGAGAAGGACAGCCAGCCATATTGCAGGACAGGTTTAGGGCTTAGCAAGCACTCACCTCCTACCACGTCCCTGCTCCCCCTGCTAAAATTATTTTAGCTTGTGCAGAAGGTTTGCTGGACTGTGACTGCAACCCTGCTGCTCTGTCCTTTGTCTTTGGATAGCAGGGCATGGTGGAGACCAGAAGTCAGGAAGCTAGGAGTGCAGGCAAGCTCTGCTCACCTCTTTGCCAGACGGCCTGGATTCCTTCAACCAAAGCCCAGGGCTACAGCCCCCTAAGCCCTCGTACTCTGTGCAGCCCAGCAGCGATCCCATCTCTGTCCACCCTTCCCCCCTGAGCCTCTCCTTGTAGGAAGGGAGAAATCTTATCATCTAGGGCAGGCTTCTTGCTCCCCAGAAATACTTAGGCAAGGTTAGGAATGAGCTGCAGGGAACATGGCCAAAGACAAGGAGGCCACCTCTAGGGCAGGGAGGGCAGGACTGAGTGCTACCCAGAAAGATGCGGTACAGCAGCTACATCAGATGTACTAAGGAAAAGCCTGCAAAGAGGCTAAGCTTAGTTAACACCATCACTAGCCAGTACTAACTTTGCCTGTCCCTAGACCCTAGAACAAGCCACAGAGAGGAATGAGCCTTGAACATGTAAGACAAGGACAGAACATCTACTCAAATTTTCCATACAGCACTGATCTAGTCGTGATAGTTACCCGTATGGAAAAGTTATCCCCAAAAGATTAAAACTTCCATAAGGCTATTCAGTCTTAATTTGAGGATATTGAAAGATTATAATTCTACCTGGCAGTTGTTCTCACTGTAAAAACATGCTCCTTATCCAAACTAATCCACTCATTAGCTCTTCACGCTCCTCTGAGGCACTCAGGACTCCTGTCACTACCTGGTATTTTTCCTCAGGGAAAAGCATACGCATACTGTTCAGCTCTGCCCACTTGGGCAGCTCTTTCATCACCGATAAGGCACTTTAAAGCTTCTTTCTTCTCTTTCTACCCTTCTCCGGTTTTCATGATCTCTTTTTACTCAGTAGGAGACCCTGTACTCTGCCCCTGGCCCTTCCGGTACCACATGCAGGAAGGTGGTTACCTCCTTCCACCCTCTGCTCATCCCCCCCTGCAGCACTCAAAGATCTCACTCACCAGCTCAGGCATAGCTTGTACCCTGCAAGTCCAGCCCCTTCTCAAAACAGTGCTTTCTAAAATACCACTACCCTTCCCACAGGGGTTAGCATGCATGTTCTGGAGTCTAAATGTACTTATTTGCAGCACAAGAGCACACAGTTTTTTAAAGGGTGCTCCCTAGCAGCTTGGCTGTCCCTGATTACCCTCTTTTGATCTGTTACTTAACCAATCCCTCCATCACCCAGATTTGTGTCACTGCTAGGTGTTCAGTGCCAGTACTGGACAGCAGTGGGTCTCACACTAATCCCTGCAGATCTCTGTAGGGCAGGATCGATCCACAGTGATCAGAACAGCATGACCCTCTGAACATTTCAGCCAAATCCCATGGTCGTGCCCAGAACTGATCACTGTGTGATCCCCCCAGGTCACTGAACTTTTTGCGAGGTAAGTTATAAATCTGGATCTACTTGCTCATGTAATTAAAGAGAGTAAGTAGCAACTGCTCTTGAGCTGTGGAACTACTGCAAGGACTTCCTCTGTATCCAGTTGTGGTGAACATGACTGCGTAACACTCTGAAAGCAACAGTGACTGACAGCAACAAGGAAAATGAGCTCCAACAGGACAGTCTGACAGCCTTCTGAAACTCCAGTACTCCTACACTCCACTGCTGGTTGTTCACTGGTGAGGGGTACTCACCACTTCCTGCTATTATCTTAAAAAATGCTGCCTTCTTTCCATCACTAACTGGGATGGTTAGTCAGCCAAAAATCCCCTTTCCTGATCATGGCTTTTCAAACATGCAGCAAAATAAAGCAGCTCCTACTTTTCACTGGTTCTGCTCTACCTCTTTATTCAACCTGGTACCAAGCAGGAGCACACACCCCACCACTGCTGCTGGCTGAGGAGGTAACGACCAGGAGTACGTGTACACATACACACATTCACACACCCACCACTGCCATCACCCCCAGCTCAGATGATGGTAACGAAAAGGAGCACACGCACATACATACAAACACATGCATCCCAACAGCACCACCCTCGGCTAAGGCACGTGCGCATGTGTGTGGCGATGCGAACGCACACAGACACACACGCTCACTCACCTTAGCGAAGCAAGCACTGACTTTCGAAGGTGGGATTCTGAACTGCAAGCAGTTACATTAAAATAAGACTGGCGGGGGGCGGGGGGGGCGGGCAGGCAGGGGGCGAGGTGGAGAAAGGAACAAACCCAGGAACTCACTGAGTTAACTGTCTGACAGCACTGAAACCTCAAAGGTGAAATTTTCTAGAGTACGCAGTTTTCTATGAAGACACTGAAGTCATACTTTGAGAACACCCCGAAGCATCATGCTAGGCACATTTTTTCCTTTTTTTTTCTGCTCCAGGTTGCAGCTTCCCAGCTGTTTCCTTCCTTTCTAGTTAAATGACAAATGTGGAAGTTTTGCTCTTAAGTCTAATGGAACACTTATAACACTGTCACCAACTTGGCCTGTGAGTTCATCTTGAAAAGCAAAGCTCCTGTAACACATGCAGTTTGTGAAATTCAGTGCCAGCAGCAAAGCACTGGTGCCAGCTGTTGTTTGCAAATTCATCCAACCTCCTGTCCCAACAGGTGACTGCTGACAAACACAGTGGCTGGTTTTACTGTTGCATTTCAAGGCCAATGTTTCAGTGAATGCCACACATCACTAAAGCCCCTGATGCCAGGGGAATACAAACCAGAGGTACTGTTCCTAAGGCTGGTAGAGAGGGAGGGAAAACGGGATGAAAGTACATCTGTGCACAGTTCAGGAGGAGCAAGCTAAAGCCTGTGCTTTGCCCCTAAGACTGAGAGCAACTAGTAAGGAGAGGAAAACAATTTTGACCTACCTGTGGCCTCAGCAAAAAGATTTGGGGGTACACCGTACAAAGTGGGGGAGCAGCAGCTTTCGAAGCATGCTGCAAAGGTGGAGCTGCACAACTACCCCAGATTTATCCACAAACTGGCACAGGTGCCTGGCAAAGAAGCAGCTTGAGCTCTGTGTAAAAAAGGAACCTCAGACATCTCTTTTTGCACAGGACACAAGCATTGAGGAGGCAGAGGTGCGAGGAGCACTCCTACTACGATCATACATGGAAGGTGAAGGCTAGAGTGTAAAGCTAGGCAGCAGCGAGCCCTCTCTGAATGGTACAGCTGGCCACTAACAGGATATAAAACTTTAATAGCAGGTCTCACACTCCTTTTGAGCAGCCACAGTAGATTTTTTCTGCTGGTACCCTGGGCTGTTCAGTGCTTGGCTTACTGACCACTGGTGAGTGGCAGCTCATTCTCCGGGCAGGATTATTTTCCTGAACTTTTGCACTGATTTCTTCAGGTGGCAGCAGCCAGGCTCCCTGGCTTTTGCCTGTAGCTCCCATGCCACCCACAAATGTTAGAGTACATCCACCTTTCCAAGCACGGGCCCTCCACGCATCCTTGTCAATACCACCACCCTTACCAGATGCACAGTTGTGGGCTAAGCCTTCAATAGCAGCAGTTTAGCAGCTCCTCAGTATTTTTCCTGACTTGGACAGCTCAGGTTTGCCTTTCAAGGTGATATCCACCTCGGAGACTGGCCTTCTGGAGAGATGCCAGATGTTCAGTGGGGCTCCCAAGGTAGGGGACACTCCTGCAACCCGGTCAGTTGTTGTGCAGCACCTTGTTCCTGCAAAGCTGCCCACTAGAGGGCACAAGGCGGCCAGCCAGGACCAGGCACCCCGGGGGATGGGGATGCCCTGCAGCTCGCCCTGCAGACTGGCTAGCCACCTAGAGCAGTTTGTAAAAGCAGCTTTACCCCCTCTGATCAGAGCGGTGTCCAGCCCTACAGCTCACCTCACCTCACCTCTGATAGTGGCCAAAGCAGGTGCCAAGGGAAGAGCACAGAAATGAGGTGCGAGCAGTGAGATACTGCCCGGAATGCACTCTCGGCCACAGCTTTCTGAAGTCAAGGTACTCCCTGAGCCGTAAGAGATGTGTATGCACGAGACACCACTGATGCACGCAGAGGGGATGAGAGACCTACTCCACTTTCAGAAACCAAGTCCCTGTTGCCAGCAAACGGGAGCAATGAACTGGGACAGCAGCAGGTTCTTCGTCAGGCTCTGCAGCTCAGGCATCAGGACGGGTAGGTGCTCCAGTTACATGCTTTTAAGATGAACTGGGATGAAAGCCGATGTCAGCCTGCTCTGAGAACCTCCCCAAGGGAAAGTGTGACAGAGCGCTCAAGGCTTGCTAGCACACTCTTGCCTCTCTGCCCTCCAGCAATTGCAACCGCAGCAGTCTGGGAAGGACAAGTAAAGCAAGCTGCACTGAAGTGGTGTAACACAGTAGGACACAGAGGCTAAAGGCCATGACAGCACCCTCCTGGAGTCCCCAAGGAAAGAGCTGGGGCCAGGGCCACAAAATGCCTTGCTGTACATTAGGTCCCCCAGCTAAGCTACACAAGGTGGTGTGCAGCACAACAGCCCTGGTGCTGACCAGCAATCCTCTCCTTGCCACGAGAGGGGCATTTTGGCTCCCCAGCATCCTGGCTGACAGCAGCTGGCTACCAATAGCAAACGTCTGCCCTGCTGTGGGATCCACAGCAGACTTCTGTTACTGCAAGTTGCAGTTGGTTTGACTCATCCCAATTCCCAAGTGACCCTCCCAAAGGAAATCTCAAAAGCATGCGGGACAGGAAGACAAAACTCCCCAGGTTGCTAATTGCTTCATTTCCTGTAAAGCATTTCACAGCTTACGGTTCTGCCTGCCTTAGGAAATCCAGCCTGTTTTCCCATGTGACTATTCCTGGTCCCCTCCATCATGCCACCTCCTTCCAAGTGCCTCTAGACAGACCAAACCCAAGGCCAAAGCTCAGACACTCTGGAGGACCAGCTGACACTCGTCTTCCTCTGAGGGTTACAACAGCAAAGGAACAGAAAGCCCGTGCTGAGAAGGGGTTCCTTCTCCCCACAGCAGAGAGTTGGCCACGCTACACAGGAGGAGGATAGAGGGCAAAGGCATGCTGGGAACAACAAAGAATGCCAGTGTTCGCAGGTTATACATTACCAAGAGCAAGATGGCACCCTCAGTCAGGACAAATGGTAGGCAAAGGGAAGAAAACAGTGCCCTGCAAGTAGATACGTCCTCCTTTCCTTATCCTCATGGCTGGCTGCTCACAGCTGCAGAGTCCTCCCCACAGCCTTGTGTCCTGGTTAGCTCATGCCCCCGGGACGGCCATTCAAGACAGTCTGCAGCCTCTGCTCAAAGAGGCTAGTGCAGGCCCTGCCAGTGCAGCACATTAAATGGGACCTCAGCACCATTATATTCAACTGGAGCACCTCATTTTTTCACTTTTCCTATCGTCGTAGGACAGAAAGCCCACCTCAACAGCCCCCACTGTTCTCATGTGACTGGGCAGTCCATTCTTAACTGCATTAAACATCACCATCTCACTCTGTATGTACGTTTATCAGGCATGCCCTGCTCTGATCAGCCCTTGGAAGAGTGCCTAACTTTAATCTCTGGGCAGATGGTCTCAGAACAGCTCTGGTTTGGTCAGCGACTTGCACTTGAGCTTGCTGCACCAGGCTGCTCTGTTAAACACACTCAGGAAAGGCTTTCCCACTGCAGGGATCCTGTATGGGTCCGCCCAGGAGCTCTGCCTGCCACCCAGAGGCCTCCCAGGAACAGCTTGCTCTCCCATCACAAGCTCCTCGCACTCGTCTGCGTTCAGATACATATTTCATAGCATTGCAATACCACTGAGAGGGCACAGCCACCCACAACAGATGCAGGGGAAAGGGCAGGTCATACCCCAAAGAGATACAACACTTTGGACAAGGCATAGCAGGCATACCAGGCTGGATCAAATGCACCTACAAGATAAGGAGGCTCAGAGGAGGGACAAGAACATCGACAGACTGTGTGCATGTCTCAGCCAGCAGCAGTGGCTACTAACGATCACCAGCAACAGCTATCACAGCTGCTTGCTACCTGAAAGCAGCCAGGTAATGGATTTACTGATTTTGTCTGGAAGACGTTAAGATTCACTCAGCTTTACAGAAGAGCTCTGTTGGACTTATTTAGGTGAATATAAAAATCTTTCCAAATACCTAACACTGTGCAAAATCATTCTCTTCCCCAGGGATTTCAAAACTGGTATCTGATAGCCATAGCCAAACTGCAGCCAAAACTGTTCTTGGACCAGCCACTATCTTTCCTTCACAGGGTTTTAACAGGTATATGCTTTTGAAACACCCTTGTTAAAAGAGATCAGCCAAGATGCAGTATTGAACGTACATCAGCCCTAAACACAGCGAGTCATACGAAGAGAGGCAGACAGACCAGCAGCAGTGCTGTGCTCAGGGTGCACAGTACTTTTCTTCCCCAAAAGCTACATCTACTACAGGCTTTCAGCTGCTTTTGTGCTGCCAAAACATTAACGTGCAGGCAGGGCACACGGAAGAAGATCTGAACTACTCATAACACTGCATTTCTAATGAAAGAATGGCTGTTCAGGACAAGAGCTAATATCGAGATCCCTCTGCTCATTTGCTGCCCATGGCATAGTGAGGAAGGGCAGGCTGTTCCAAGCAGCAGGGCAATGAGGCAGAGGCATGAGGATGCATCCCTTCTTCAGAGCCATTAACAGCATCCCAGATAAAGATAGAGCAGGCCTGGCTGCAATGGAAAAACAGCTCTCGCACAAATGCTTGGCCAAATCAGGGAGTATTCCCTGTTCTGCAGCATACCCACCAAGCACAGACAGCAGTGATACTCTCAACCCAGTGAAGGTGCTCGGGATTCCCACCGGTCAGGGCCTGCAGCTGACTACTCCAGGGCACGTGTGCTTTCCTTCTTGAGGCTGCTGAGCCATCCTCTGAGGTCTGGACGTGCTTCGTCACATGGGCAAGCGTGTGCCAGCATCTCTCCAAGCAAATTGCCTCTAAACAAGACAAACGCTGCTTTCTCAGACCAATGCAAATGCAATAGTGGAGGCAAGTCAAAGATAAGCCTATATGATGAAATGCTCCCTTCCCATTCCCAGGCAGATTTCTCTAAGCACAACTGTCCTTTGCAGGCTCCATGGCTACAGACAGTTCCACAGTTTTGGACTCAGCAACACAGGCAGCCCTGAAAAGAAGTGGACCGCTCTGGTCTACTAGCTGTTTGTGTTGCGGACTTGTGTCTCAGGCACAAGTGCTTGCTGCTATGCTCATTTCCAGGACGGCTCAGCATGGGACATTGTACTCAGCAGACAAAGAGACAGCTAAAGTCAACATACAACCTGAATGCCACCTCCTGACCTGAGGACTGCTTCCTCCTGAGAAATGCCACCTCCTGACCCATCCCCGCTGTGGGCTGAAAGCTCCCACGTGCTTTGCCAGCCTGGAGAGCAAATCACATACATCCTTCCTACCCTGATCTCAGGGGTCATTCCTGCTAATGTGGCCAGTCCCACTGTGGGAGGATCGAGCAGCTGCTACTATGGCACCAGGCCTACCCAGCACCACAAACTCCCAAGCACTCCAAACTCCCAGCCCAGAACCTGAGCAACGGGAAACAGACCACTACAGCCTGTCAGCATTGGCAGGACTATTCCTGCCCCTCCTTCCTAGCAAGTCCCCTCTCTCCAGACAGAATTCAATACAGAGCTCTGGCCAGCAGAGCATATGAACCAGCACAGACTGAACCTACCAGTAAGGAGAATTAAGGCAGGTACCACTGTTCACTGAGGCAAGCTACAGCCTTCTGCACATCCAGCTTTCCTCTGTGCTATTAAACACTTTCTTTTTGAGCCAAGCCACTCCAAGGAAGAGCTGCTCCATCTCTGATGGCACTGGCAGAGCTCTGGACCCAGCACAACTACCAGCCAGGCTGCTACTGTTTTATTACAGCTTCATGCCTGCCTGTAAAGCTGCACTAAATGCCTCCCTCGCACAGTACAGCTCTGCTCCACAACCCTCCAGCCTGCCCAAGCAGGTAATATAACCACACTAAGGCAAAATGCAAGGAACAGGTGCCAATGACAAGGCAGAGAATGCCCAGCTCTCTGCTCTGATGGGGCTGCAGCTTCAAAATTTGAACTGACACCTTTTGCTGCTCGTGAGGCTTCCCTGCACCCTCCTTATACCCAGTGATGTGGTTTTTAAACTCCTCTCCTTCTACTCTTCCATAAATACTAAATGAAGTTGCTCAACAGGTTCAAAAGCTAAGAGGAAAGACTAAATAAAATACTCTTGGGAGCTGCATATTTCCCAACAAAATTCTTTTCCTGCTAACATTTAATCTGATTCAAGTCAGATACAAACCTGGCACCTCATAATGTCATTTTACAGTCTGGTCATGCTGCTCTGTGCCAGAAAATGTCAGCAACAGAAAAATACCCTACTGAAGCATCATGGCCTAGTGTTATCATCCCCAGGATCTGCACAGGCTGGAACACTGCTATTTTAACAAAGTTGCTGTGCTGTCTTCCCAGGTGTATTCAGCCTCTGTTCACAGCTTTCCCCACTAGTTTTGCTTTAAATCTTTTCCTTTTAACCAGTTTGTAATTTGGTACCCACCTGTACCTTCACACTGCAGCGCTGCTGAAAGCGCTGCTTTTCACCCACCCCCCAGACCTCTGGGTCTCTCTGGACTACTTCCCAGGCGAAAACAAAAGGGATCCAGGCTGACTAAAAGTCAACTTAAATTTTCTGCATGGAGTTTCCCAAACGGTTTTTAAACTCTCTGATACACAAGGTCTCTTAACCCACTGGTCTAGATGAGCGAGGCCACTGTGCTGACCACACACGACACAAGGACCCTTGCCTGAAAAGGGGGAGAGCTGGGAAAGGACAGCTGTTAAAATCATGGGAGAACAATCCCTCTGTGCATTCAGTGTCAAAAGGAAGCTCGGAGGGTGGAATGGAAACCCTGAGATCTGCCTAGAAAGACCCTGTTGGCCGCTCCAACCAGTCACTGTCACAGACATACCACAGCTATCTCACACACCCTATGGCAACGAGCTGCAGCTTACCTGGTGCTAAAGAGCAGCTTTCCTCTTAGCTGCCTGCAAACATTCTAGTGTACACTGCTTCTCCTCAGCTTCAGAAATAGCCCCTCCTGGCAGAGACGACCATCTTGTCACACCACTGCAATCCAAAGCTGCTGGGCTGTTTCTATACAACCATGCACGCTTTTCTGAGGCAGAGATGCCACACAACCCGTGCAGCTGGAGTGGAAGTGAGAAGGCTGTACACGTTGCTATGGCTCACCCTAGATCCCTAGTTGAGGAGTATCACAGTATTTACCAGAAAACCCCAGCAACAGAATAGTGCTTTGTGCTCCGGTCCACCCCTGTAACGTCAGGCTCTTCGGGAGCAGGCATCAAGAAGGGTGGACCGGCTGCCCTGCAAAAGTAAAGGAGCTGTGTCCAGGGAGCAGCCCGAGCTCCAGCGGGCCACAGCCAAGGCAGTTTCCCCTTGAGGACCTCTCCAGGCGAAGCATGCAGGCAGCTGCTGCCTGCAGTCACTCATGCTCCGGGGCACCACAAGATTTCCCAGCAGGCCGGCAGCCTGCCTAGCCGGCACAGCCCCGGCTCTCAAAGGCACTGCAGCCTGGGCTCAGCAGCGTCAGACAGTCACTCACAGGCTGACAGGGCCCTGGGGGCTCCAGCAAGCAGCACACACGCTAAACAGATGACACTCCACTGCGCCTGGAGCTGCCCACTTCCAGCCGCTGTCCCAGTGGAACAGGACATTCTTCCCAAGGATCACTGTGCCCATCCAGCATCTCTGCAAGCTGCAACCAGAGCCAGGAGCTATCATGACAGACATTTCGCCTAGCAAAAAGGTCCGTGAATAACTTGGTGTGCCTCCTCACCTCATTCTCTATTACAGCCACACCGGGCACATGCAGCAATCCAAAGACAGCCTAGCTAGGGCAATTTGAATGTATAACATACATGACAAATTCAACACCTTACCAACCACTTATTCTCTTTAAAGCACATTATTTTAGTACATACCAGAGCGCTAGTGCCTAGTGGAGAACTCGGGAAATGGAGGGACAGGTGGTTTATCATACAATCCTTCCCACCAACTCGTGGGAATCTGTGGCCAAAGTGAAGGATTTTCTGCACGATCAGTGCACACAAAGCCACCTGGTGCAACAGAGGCCCTCCTTTATGCCCGTTACCTGGGCATATGTTGACCAAGTCAAGCCTGTATGTTCAGATGCAGTGTCCTTGTTTTCTTTCTAAGTACTCCGAATTTTATACAGAAGGTTGTTAAACGTTTCTGAAATGAATCATCCCCAGCTCTTCTACACAGCCTGTTCGAGAAATGTATGCCAGTGCACATACCTTGGGACTGGTCCACAGGCAGCTCTGCACCAGCCAACTGAAGAAGAGACAAAAATGTGGCTGTTTTTGGTTCACTGACCAAACTGTAAAAGAAGCCTGTAAAAGAAGCCTACAAAAGAAATAAAAGCTAGTTCGAGCCCAGAATAATACTGAAAAGTTTTGAAAACAGCCATGAGGGGACACCTCTGAATCTGACTCTAACACGGAGGAAGTGGTTAAGAAGGGCAGGCGATAAGACTGCAAGTGACTCTGAAATTCTAGCCAGTTACAATTTTTAACAGAAGGACAAAAGTCAAGGGACAACAATTTCAGGGGAGCAAACTTAACTAAAGGCCCAGGATCTGGACATACCAATAGGGTTCCACTCAAAGGAAAAACCTAGTTGAGAAATATCTGGCAGTTTCTTAACAGAAATGCTGTGAAAGCATCAGACAACCCACCCTAAAGCCCGAACGGAGGGGCAGCACAGCAGCCTGGCTAGATTGCACTGTCTTCACTTCTCAGGGCCAAGAAGCAAGCATCGAAAAGACAGAACCAAGTCAAATTACCAAGGGCATGAACAGCAATATGCAGAAACAAGAACAAAACACAAGCCCAGAGAAGCCAAGGCCCCCAAAGCATTCATCAGCTTGTTAGTAGCATGTTATATTCACTGGTGCTCAGTTTGCAGCTATAAATAGGTTGCCAGTTCAAAGGAGAGGTGAATCCCTTCCTCAGGTTAATCACATATGGAAAAGAGACAGCAGAAGCTGTTCCTCTGGGAAGGCTGAAGAGCACAGCTACCCAGGTACAAAAGCACAGAGCCTTTTTATAGCGCAGTTCCTTGCGTGCAATCACCCTGCTCTTCCCTCGGGTAAGATATAAAAGATCAATCAGAGATTCTACATCAGAGCATGACCATTGCTCCTTAGTGTAAATGGCAGGTGGCAGGACCAGCCCAGATGTAGTGGAGGGGATGGAGGCACAGAGGCTGAGGTGAGGAGAGACGCAGTTCCACAATACCTGGAAACCCAGCAACTATCCAGAATCCCGGACGCTGCATAGACCATCCGACATGCTCAGAGCACCTAGCCTCACAAACACAAGTCATATCACCAGCAGTGGCAAGGCCAGGGATGCCCAGCCCAACAGCAGCAGTCCTGCCTGCTGCTGGGCGGGAGATGCTCAGAACTGCTCTCTGGACCAACCTGACACAGGAGCAGCAGTTCCACCACCGTCAGTGCAGATACAGCATGCTTCCCCCCAACGCCTGCACTAGAGCAGCAGCCCAGCATCTCCAGGATTCCCATATTCAGCCCAGTGTGTCCTACAGTAGATAAAAAAGCCTGGCCCCATCAGCTCTCCACCAACAAGCACTCATAGCCAACACAGCATGCCCCAGAGTGACGCCACAATACAGGGAAGTCCCACCCAATCTTAACTGAACCTCTCATCCACTGCAACCCTGGCAATGCTGTCTGGAAGAACCGTTTTACGCTATCACCGGGGCTGGCTCCAGTATCAAGTACAGTGACACACTGAGGGAACAGAGTACAGTTTGGTCCTGTCCACAGCAGCAAGTGCCACCAAGGTCCTCTGGTGTCACCTACACCTAAAGATGCTTGTTTAAAGGCAATAACCAGTTGTGATGAGCAATTCCACACAAAACAATGTGGGTCTTTACAGACCTAGAGTGCAGCCAACCCTGCTTTGCACAAGGGGGAAAGACAGCCCAGGAACTGAACTTGCAACAGGGAGAATTAAAAGAAGGAAGAAGGTCTGGAGGTCTCCCTTTCAAGGCATCAGCCATTGATGGAGGAGGCTTTTGATTTAGAAAGGCTAAGGCGCATCGCTACGCAACCAGAGAAGAAATCACTGTAGTGCTTTGAGTGGAAAGGCAGAGGTGTTTACTGGGGTCCACAACCAACTTCTGCACTTTCTAGAACTTCTCTGTCAACACCCACGTGAGGCTGAACACTGCAATTTCAAACTGTCACAGTAGGTTCACCTGCACCCATTGTACACTATCTACAACTGGCTTCTACCTGACGAACAGTATATGCCAAGACTTCACTAGTTTAAGTTTTTTAACATGCACTAAAATTCCATTGGCAAATTTTAAATACAGCTTTACAAGAATAATCCCTGCTTAAAATTAGCATGCAATTAGAGAAGCGTGCACAGGTCAGTTAAAATTGGACCCCACTGAAGTTACTCCTGCCCTCATCAAGAATATATACAACCCTGCCACCCTTCACATTACAACAGCCAAACCATGTGCAGCACAGGGCCAAGGCATGTCTTAACTGTGGGACCAAATTTACCTGCTTAGAAGCAACTACCTCTCCAGCACTGTCACAAGGCACAAGCTGATCTGATGATACCCTGGTCAAAACAGAATACTCTGCATGTAGGAATCAGCCTTGTTCTGCCCAGGGTTTTTGTGAGCTTTTTCTGAAAGTTGTTTTGTTTCATCTGCACACAATCATACCTAATTATCCCACATATCCCAAGTGATCCAACTCACATTCAGTGTCAAAGGGGCTTCTAGGCAGCATCCATCCATGGTCTGTGTCATCAGAGATAAAAGGTGATAGCAAGGACAGGATGGCAACAAACAAACAGCACAAGCAAACAAAGGAAGAAAGGTCACATCAGAAGAAGAGGCAAAAGCATCTCGCAAGAGCAGGACCACTGTAGGCAATAACTGCCACTGCTGGGGAAGCCAAGAATGATCGGAAATCAGACAGCAAGTCCTGCAAGCACAGCACCTGCCCTTGCAAATCACCTTCCCAAGACCTGCAAGTTCACAGGGCACAGTCCTCCAGGCCAGGACTTTACAACTAGACCTTGCTAATAACGTACACAGTCCTGCCCAGACCTCAGGCCAGATTTGTCAGTTATGGATGCACAGCTAACTTTTCAGGTGGGTGTGCTTTCTGGGGACCACACAACAGTGGCTATTCATCTGGGCTGAGAACTTCCATCCTTCAGTCATCCTGGGTCTCATTACGCTTGAGCGTCAGTGCAGCAAGAATGTTTGCAAAAGGCTCTTCTATTTAATCTCCTCTGTAATGGCCTTCCTCCAAAGAAGATGTGCAGATAAAAGCCAAGGCAGCACTTCTTAGAGCAGACACAAAAGCTGAGATATTCTATTCAAATCTTTTAGAGAAGAGAAATACACCTAAAAAGTACACTGACATTTTAACAATCATCCTACTATATAGCTAACAAAAAACTATTTTCTTTGTGAACTTAAAAAAAAGTTTTTGCAGTAAAAATGCGTCATAGCTTTAAAGAACTGTCGTGGTTTAACCCCAGCCAGCAACACAGCACCACGCAGCCGCTCACTCGCCCCCCCCCCCCACCCAGTGGGATGGGGGA
>JAVKLA010000054.1:20699026-20724657 GCA_034782735.1 Sagittarius serpentarius | reverse complement strand
CTGAAATGTCAGCATCCTCAAAATACATAAAAAGCTGTGGGACAGAGATCCAAAGCATCAGAAAACTCACATCGGAAATCTAGCTGCCACTCAGCCCAGAGGTCAGGCACAACCAAACAGATCAGCCTGCTCATGCCCAAGAAGCTTGATGCAGCTGCAGACAATTAATTTTTTACTCTGGAAAAAAACCCTTCAGCAGCTGTGAAATGCAGCCACCGTTTCCCTGGCAGCAGAGGTGGCAGGACGTGTCTCCCCAGCGCTGCTCTCCAGAGTCCTCCCGGGAGAGCCACAACCACGGCAATGCATTAAGGGCACCCTTGGATCTGCAGTCACTCCTCAGAGGGCACCCACAGCACCCACGTTCAGTCTAGCACCCTGCTGTTGGCAGCCAGCTGCTTTCACAGTGGGTCAACAGCACATAACCGTTGGACCGCACAACACTCGACAGCTGCAAGTCCAGGTACCACCTGAAGCTCAAGAACACTGTCAAGGTCTCAACATGCTCCTGAGCCTGTAGAAGACTTTCAGGGTCTGCATCCAAAGGGTGAGCAGTGATAAATAAAAGCAGTAGGTAAGACTGCACAAGTTAAAAAAAAAGAACACATTATCCAAATCAGGAGCCACTGTTCGTAAAATCAGATACAGGGATACTTGCTCAAACTGAAACACTACATCTACAGCAGAAGCACCCTCTGCAGCCCTAGCCTAGGTGCTGTTTGTCAAAGGATTCCCATTAGAACAGTTATTTTTAAGATTCACATCTTTAACTTAAGCTTTTCATTAGGCTGCATGGATATCTTGGGGAGGGTTCAGCCATTCACTGGACCCCATGACCAGGACAGAAGTAGCTCAGAGTTACGCTATTGCTCACACTTCTGACCTATGATTTTTTTTGTCCCCCCCCCCCCACACACATGGACTCCTCTGGCAAGCGAGAGGCCAACACTGCTCCCATCACATCAGCACAAACCCTCCCCTTCCTCCCCTGCATAGCTGGGGACCTCTCTGAGAAGAGCCATGGGACACTCTCTCCCTGAGCCAGGCCATGGCCACACAAAACCCTGGTGTTCAGCCTCAGAGGTCATCTGTCCCAGATTAAGGAGCAAACATGGTCACAGCCAACCGAGACATCAGGAGCAGGTTTCTTGCAGATGGTTTTGGCTAACCACAGCTGGCAAGGGAATTTCTTTTAATCCCCACCAGGCGAGCAAAGCAGCCTACACTATTCCCCTTTTTGGGGGCTGAGCAAAAGACGCTGCAGTCCCCGTCCTGAACAGGCAGTTCCTCCAGCCCTCCTCTATGCACTGCTGGACAATCCCAAATTTGCACTGTGGCACAGAAAAAGTGACTCTTGATCACAGGTGTCTGACTACAGAGCTATGGCTGGGGAATTAGGAGGAAGGCTGGCATACACACTAAGGCTTGGGTATTGCAGTCTAACATGAAAAGTAACAAATTCTGAGCACCTAGCTCAAAATTTAAATGAAATCCAAACCAAAGGCAGACTCAGTACAAAGTTTCTTTTGCAGCAAGACACCAGTCTAGGCTGCTCTTTTCTCTGCAAGCAGCAGGATTCGTTACTGGAGCATGGACTGATGTTTGCAAGCACACAGCAGTGGCAGCCCTCCACAACTATGACCCTTTCCTGCCCGAACACGTATTCCCCTGGCACTTCAAGGACAGTCTTCACAGAGGCCTAATAGGTTACGACCCTTCCTCCAAATGCTGCTGAAACCCTCAGACTGTGCCAAGTTCCACAACCTGGGTTTGTCTGGAGGTTTATAGTTTTACTGGGGACAGTTGCTGATTTTGTCTTAAAGTGTTCAAGAGAGCTTATTAAGCTTGCACTGGGTGCCCACAAAGAACAGGCTTGTGCTTCCAGGGAATCCCTTGAGTGTGCTCACTGCGGCTCCCTATCATGTTCAGCTGAGAGAAAACAAGCAGAGAGAAAGAAACCAATGCACAGAGTAGTGAAGGATACTAGACAAGTGCCTTGCTGGCACAAATTCATGGAGCTGGGGGCTTTCCAGAGGAGAGAACAAAGCATTGGTTTGTTACTGCAGAAAAGGCGTTAGTAACAAGGCCCAGACATAGCAGGATGCAGCTCCACAGGAGCTTCCAGGAGCAACATGTTTCAAAGGTGGGTTGCGAGATAGAATTTCGTTGTCCCAAGTCAGGATTCGGGATTACCTGGTAGGATAGGAACAGCCTGCTCTCAAAGCAAAGCAGAACTGCATCAAAAGCTGGTCTCCAACTGTATCTGTAGTGTAAACAGTATACAAAAGCCAGTCACCTGAGGAATGAGAGACAGGACACCAATTACCATCTCCCAGAGCCTCCTCAGTCTGACAATAAGCAAAAAACCTGTTCCAGGAGAGGACAATGTCTATGGAAGAAGTTGACCTTATGGTGGCCACCAGCTGCTCCCCGCACTGTGAGCCAGCCTTCCCATCCCAGCAGACACACTGCCTCGACGCTTCCCACTCAGGATCTGCCACCAAGTTGGCGGGCACACAAGTGCTGACCCCCGAGGGCTTGCCTTAGGTGCCCCTTGGACTCTGCTCCAGCTCCAGCACAGGCTGCCATGCTCCAGGAATTAGGTGGCCAGCAACAATTCCCCGACAGGCTTGTTTCCAGTTGCAGGAGGGCAACACAGAGCACACAGCTCTGTTAGGGTGGTGCTGGCAGTAGGATTTCAGGATGTGTCAGGCAGAAAGGAAGAACAGACTGCTGACACAAGTCACCCACATGCATGATATTGGTTCATACAAGCCATTTTCAGAAAGAGCTGAGAAAGTTACTGCCATTATTTCTACCTTTGCCTGCTCAATCTTGTTGTCCTAGTTACCAAAGCCCTGGTGACTAAGGCAACCAGCCCTGGCAAGTAAGAGGCAGAACGCAATGAGATGTAACACAAATATTTAAGATGATTCTAAAATAGCAAAAGCAAAAACAGGTAACAGCAATTCTGTGCCTCCAGCATCACTCCCTGCCCCTTGGTCTACTACATTTCTCACCCCCGCCCCAGGAGTTAGGGAATGGACACTCAGGTGTGTTTGTGACATACTCAGGAGACACAAGGTAGACTGCAAAGCCAACTCAAACGGGCAAGAGCTCCCCCTGCACACCCCCTCCTCACACAGCGAGTTAACTGTACAGACACTAGCATGCACAGTCTTGTGTCCAGACTGAAGATCAGAACTTGTGCTACCGTTCAATAAACGCTCTTCTCTATCCATGTATGGCCTCTGCAGCATCCAGGCTCCACGCTTACAGCATGCTGGAACATTTCACACAGGCATTACAAGGCATCTCCATCTGGGAACTGAGTAACATGACACTCCTGTGGTTTCTGAGATCACGAACAACTCTGCAAGAATTCAAGTCCTGATCACATATCTGCTTCTCTGTTATTTTTATCACACACACAATGCCTAGGCTCAAGGCTATGTAAAGCTACGTCAAAAGTTACTTTAAGCGAACTGTGTGGCTTGGGTGGCACAAAGGGAACAACTACTGCAGTGACCATGCACCACGAAATGTTCAGACACGCATGCCCACCTTGGCAACAATCTAGTCTCAGAAAAATATCTATATTATAAGAAAGCACCATTTACCAGCACACTTAAAACATGCAAGACGTTGAGGTGATCTGGCACAAATAAGGTAGGTGAGGCTAGGGATGCTGAGGTCAACCTTCCTCCTAGGCAAAGATCCACCTGCCACTATTACGTTGAGGCTATTGAATCCTCAAAAGCTGCAGAAAGACTTTGCAGTGTCCACTTTTGGCTCTATCACCTTCATCTGCTAGGTATCAGGATAAAATAACCCTGTGCACCCCAGCAGGTATTACACCCAGCTGATTAGCCAAGGCGACTCTACAAGTTCTACATCTTCCAGCCCCCTGACGTGCATCACGGAGAGGTGTGACAGCAACTAAAGGGTCAGGTCCAAACACTTTGATGCTTCCAGCTTCCCTAAGCTGCCAAGAGGAGCTGACACTTCTGCTGTCCACAGTCCAGCATCTTCAACGCTAAGCTGTCATGATCATGACCCAAGCGCATATTCAACTGCACATAAAGGCCAAAACATAAGCAACTCTCGCTGTCTTGGAACTCCAAGCAGCATTTCGCTAAGCTTAGGTTTTTCTCCACAACTGCTGTTAAACTTCACAGAAATGAAAGAAAACTATGTGCTTTATACTTGAATCAAGATTCATAAAAAGACATCAGTTATGCAGAACCTGTTGGACTGAAAAATAAAACTGGAACAGCTTTTGATGAACACTACCTATTTTGCTTGCCCTGAACATTAAGTACACAGTAGTGCTGGGCACCTCACAAGAAACATGAAAACAAGACTGTTATGCTGGTATGGGTGGTCAGATCCTGAAGAGAAGATGAGAAAATTTCAATCCAGATATGCATATAATACCCCACAATGCACAACAATAAAGATGTGTTTAAAATTTGGTTTAAAAGAAACAAAAAGAGAATTTTATCTCTCTCCAACCCTTAATTTCCCTATATTACAGCTGTGTCTACCATTTAATTAATCAGCTTATCTGTTAGAAAACATCCACATAAAATGGGAAGTTTCATTTTCTGCCTGGTGATTCACATTGTCATGCTCAAAGAGATACCCACCCAGGGCCTTGTGAGCATCCTCATGAGAAGGCGTCAGAGCTTCAGAAGAAAATTTGTGAGTATGCGGAGCCGACAGTACTGTACACTGAACTCACAGGAGTGAAGGGGGCAGCTCTGCACAGGCTGCATGTTCCAGGGAGGACCTCAGCTAGGAAGCATCAGGTCTGAAATTACCTTGGGAGCTTTAAAAATTCTGCCTCCAAGGGCTTAGCTCAAGGCCCTGTTTGAACTACACTCCATTCAAACAAATTTCAGAGGAGTGACCTCCCTTGCAGCAAGCACTATTTTAAGAGCCACATTTCTGCTTAAGTTACCAATATTTTTTCACCTAAAATGAAAACAGCACAAGTTTTCAAATTACTTCCAAAAAAGCTTGATTTAAACTGTGGCTGAGCTCACTCTGACCTAAAGGCATTGGGCCCGGGAGACAACAAAACCCTTTAACTACATGAGGGAAAAGGAAGCAATGGCAGCAGGGAGGCTGCAGAGAGGCAGCGGCTCTCCCTAATCTGCCCAGCTAGAGGGAGGGAAGGCAGGCAGGGCGCTGCAGCTCTGCATGCCCACTGGGAAGGTGGTGCGCTCTGCCCCTGCCCCTTCAGAGGCTGCTTTGCCTGTCCAGCGGGCAGACTGCCGCAAGGGCCAGCCCCCACTCCCCCTCTCACAAGCGGGATGAATAGCGAAGCTAACTGGGAAGCCAGGAACCTGGCTGGGGTTTGAGGGAACCTATGCAGGTTGCCACAGCAACTCCGCAAATCCGTGTTGCCGGAGACCACCATACTCTGAAAATTCAGACAGCAAAGCCCTTCTAGCACCTGGATGACAGCCAGTTATCCTGCCTTCTGGCAACAGGACTGCAAGCCTAAGTAAGACCAAGCCAGCCCAGTCTTATGAATGGAAGGTCTCCAAGGGACACCAGAGCAGCTGGGACATCTGGCGCAGCCTCAGCATTCAGCACAGCCAGGCCATGAAGGTACCTTGATCCTTGAACCACCACCATGATTCATTCCCCAAGTTGTTCCATTTGAGGGAAGGACACATTGGGGATCTTTGAAGACTACACACATCGGTTTCAGAGCAGCATGCATGTTGTGTGCAACACAAACAGCTTGTTCTCTGTTAAAAAGTAGCCTGAGCTGCTTCAGCACAACAGGCAATAAAAACATAAAACTAGACCTACTGGAGTGAATAGTTCTCAGAACCACTTTATAAGGGCTGACAATAATTCAGAGCACAGCGGTCTTCCAGCATTTTCCAAAATCCCAGAAATAAAACTGGGCATTTTCCCTTCCTTCTTGTTTACATCATCTCCCCAAGCTTGAACTTAAGTACCTGATATAAAACACCTGCCTTAAGCCTCAGTCAGACAACACTACAATCCCTCTGGCTCACAGTATTAGCAACAGTTAGTAGGCTTAATGCAATTGCTCCTGTCAGCCCCTCTCACTGCTTGTAACTGCCATGTAGAAAGTACAAATTACTCCAGCAATTCTAGAGATAACCTGAAACACAAGACTCATCTACCATTTGCATTTCTGTCAGCACTGCTTTTGCCTCCCTCTACAATATCCCAATTTGACAGCAAGTCCAGCTTCACTTTTGGTGATGCTGCAGGATGCAAAAACTGCAATTGAACACTTGCAAAACATACGAAACACCAGATGTGCACACATTTCATTGACAGAGGAAACGTAAGATATATGCCTTAACTCTTCTTGCAAGAAGAGATTTAATCCAGCAATATGAACAGCTGTGAAATATGAAGCAAAAATTCAGAAGATACCGGTGACAGCCAGGCTCTAGGACAGACATGACAATGCAAAGCCCCTCCGTCAGCCACCTCTGCTTCCAGGTTTTGTAGCCACATAAAGCACACGGTACCTGCCCCTGGCTTTCCATGAATAAGCTCTGTGTGCACACCCTGCATATGAACCAGCACCCCATCTCTCCAGAGTAATGCTGTTTACTCCTCAAAAGGCAGGCTGAGACAGTCTCCCACCACTAGTTTTATTTGAGCATCCTGCGCAAAGGAGAGCTGCTCACAGACACTAAAGCGCTGGGTTTCAGACTCAAGGTCGATTTCCCCCCTGGAAAAAGAAAGGCTTAAAGGAGAGACTCTTCAGTCGTAGAACAAAGAACTGTGGAGGTTATTTGTTAGCTGTTTCTGGCAGTTTTTTCTTGATTTTGCACTGCTTTTGATAAAGCTGGTATCTGAGCACTATTGATAATCTGTCCAGCACACAGCTCTGACTGAGAGCTGCACTCCTGATTGAACTGCCTCTAGCATAAGATTTCAAAGCTCTGTGAAAATGCTTGCCACTCACTTGCTGAATGATGTGTGACTGCAGCCCCAGGTACACCATACCAATTTGGGCTTAAAACACCTCTGTGCCCAGGAAATTCTGTAACAGCTTCAAACGTAACGAGAAAGGATGAGTTCTTACATGTGCATGCACTGCTGCAATCTCCTTGGGAATCCCTATGCTTCAGTGCAACTTTGCTATGCTTTGGTGCTTTTGGAAGAGCCTTTCTTCCAGTTAGAGACATATTTCCATCTCTGCAGAGGATTTCTTCAAGAAGTCACCTGGAGAAGGTGCTGGGGAAGAGGACATTTGATAACGTACCCATTAGAACTGGTGCTCAGTGATAAATACCTTACTCTACCCAGTTATCCTCCAAATCACCGTTAACTGAAGCCAGCCCAAAACAAAATGTAGAGAGGACTACTTATCCACATTAATCAAAAGGAATAAAAAGACATTTGTGAAGAAATAAAAAAGAAGGTTTAATCTGTTTACACTGGGGCTCAGACCTTTTCCTTACACAGTTGCCCCCCTGCAGACAAAACAGCACGGCTTCATTTTGTGGACCTCACACTGGAGGTTGTGCCCATTAGAGAAAAGGCAATGGGCAGCATCTAGCAGATAGGTATCTAGGGTAACACGTTATTGCTCATAGCTAGCTTCCCCCCCAGTGCCCCCAGGGGTCCAGACAGTTCATTTCCAGGTTAATTTTCAGGCTCTTGTAAGAGATGTTCACAGAAATCAAGTATCACCCCAGTTCTTTGGGAACACCAACATCTCTTTCAGAGGGTACAGGCAGAGAAGCTGGTGAACCAAGCCAGCAGCCCCCACCACCAGAAGCCAATGCCTTGTTCTCCACTCCCTCTGATTCCCCACCACCACCGTGCGTTTGAGCACATGATGAACTGACTCAACCTATGCTAATCCAGCAAAGAACAAACCTAAAAAAAAACCGAGTTGTTTCCTTCCAGGCCAGCACTGAGATGGCTTGCCACATAGCCAGGCATGCACTGGAACTAGTGCCAGAGAAGGGGTGCCAGTCCCAAGCTGTGAGGCTGGGACTGCCAATTTGTGCCATTCAAGGTGTCATGCCAAGTGTAGGTACAGCGGGTTTGGAATTCGGCCTGAGAAAGGAATAAAGCTCTCCCACCTTCTTCTGAAACAACCCAATGCATGAGTCACCCACAAGAAGCACTTCTAATGCCAACTACATAGATCCCCCAGCACCCCAGCAGAAAGGCATGCAACTCAGCGAGGCTTCCAGTTAAGGTTAGACAACAACAATTAGCCACTTTGGGGTGCCTCACCTTTCTCTGCCTCAGCATACCATACTGCTAACACTGCTTCACCAAGACGGTATTGTTGGCTTTATTTGAGTACTTTTATTTCACCTATTTTGTCCTGTGATGAGTCTTGCAATCTGCTACACAGATTTCTGTTGACGATACTGGTTGTGCTGTGATGAGAGCTCACACAATAGCTTTGGGGCATGTGTCCAGGCTACTTGCACTGCAGAAGATGAAAGATGCCAAACAACACATATTCTTTGGGGGAAGAAAAAAAAAAAAGCAGCTGATATTTGAGAAGATACTTACTAGAAAAACATTCAGCATCAGGATCTAACATGTCACCTCCTAAGGCTCAGCATGTAAGCCTTCCCATTGGGGCTTTTTTCCATATTTTTTAAGACTAGGAGGGACATTAATCTTAAAGGTGTGTCTGGTCTGACCTCCTGTAGAGCATACACAAACACCATATTTGCTCAGGCAAACAGAAAAAGGCAACACACCAAGAACCCACAGAAAAATGGTCCATCGTTTATTGGTGAGTAACAAAATAACTTGGGCTGGTGTCAAGCCATGTCTGAAATTTATTGCCCTTTTTGTGAGGTATGTCAAGAGAATAAAAGGCTACATGTCTGAAAAAGTGCCTCCCCATCAGATATTGGATGCAACTCCTTTCAACAGACAGACAAAGAAGCAGCCTGATTCCAGGAATAACTGCTCCAGCAACACAGTGTCTGATATTCATTCACAGGAGCTGAATTTAACATTTACAAAGCTGAAGCTCAACAACTTCAAAGTCATTGTTGCATTAAACAGCACCAAAATCTTTACACTAAGAAGCAAAGTTACAGCTTTTTGAAGAGCTCTGATTCCCATCCTGAACAGCTCTGCCTCAATCCATAAATGGCTCCTCAAATAGTTCCCTAGAAATTGTTTCCTTTCCCAAAACAAAGTACTAATCAGTAGGAGAAAGCTTCCCTTCCACCACCATACACTCTTGGCCTGCAAGTCTCCAACATATAGCCAGGGAGCTACAAGATGTTCTTTAGAAATGGGGACAATTACCATCATCCATCCTTACAACCTCACCTCAGGGCACAATCTCAAGCACCCAGAGTGCGGCATACCATGACCTGTCTGTTCTGCTGCATCTCAAGCAGGGATAGCAGAGCTTAACTACACATGAGCATCTGCACAAGCTGCCCACAGCCAGTTCCCATGTGAAGTGCTCAGCTGGTTGGTCACCTGGTGGTCTTTACCATTCCCTGCCTTCTGCTCCCTGGCATGGGCCCCACCGCTGTGTCACCTGAAACCACAGACCTAATACTGCATTACCTGCTGCAAGGTTTGGAAGCACCCATTTCCAGTTAAAGTGCAGGAGTTTTAGGTTGCCCTGTATGGAGTCAGGAGTTGGACTCGATGACACTCATGGATCCCTTCCAACTCAGGAGATTCTACAATTCTATGATATTTGAATTGTAAATGCCTCTTCTATCTTAACACACTCCCCTGACACCTGAAGCATGTGAACCAAGAACCCTACAAAGGGCATCGGAGCAGCTGTAGGATTTGCTTCACACCATGGTCAGCCAAACTTTCAGACAACTTCCAGAAGGTCTATGGACAGCTTTTCTTTTTCCCATATGCCCAGGGAGAAGCAACTGAGAGGAAATGGTGGGACTCTGCTTGAGAAAAGCTTGTTTTTTTCTTTTCTGAGAAACAAAATTTGTAATTACCCAGCCACCTGCTTTGTCTAAAAGCAGAACAACTGATGGGAGATCAATATCTCTAGTAGATAACTCACAGATAGCTTGCATGCACCTTCCCATCTCTTCTGGAAAAGAGGAGGGAGGGTAAGGTTTCAGGTGCACTGAAAGAGGAGGGTTCTCATCAGGAAAGAGTAAAGGCGAGGGGTGTTCATCCCCAGCAGCACCACCGCCTGGAAAGCTGGCGTTTCTCCCCTCATCTACTGAGTGACAAACTTCCTTAGAAAAGACTGGAAAGCAGGCAGATTGTCTCCTCTCTACCAAAAACATGCTGACTAAGCCCACCCAGGTCCATACAAGAGAGGATGGAAGTCAGCTACCATGGATGAAGAAATCAAAAACATAGTATGGTTCCAGCAGCCATGTTTCAGAGCGGATTTTCATCAAACCCTCTTTCTCCCTTCCAGCAGAGCTGCTGCTAGCTCTAGGGAGTCCCACTAGGCAATCCTCTTCTAGGAAGGGGCAGCTTCTCAGCATCCTTGCCACATTACTCCATTCTCCTTTGGGTTGGTAAGAAAACTAACACAGAAGAGAGGAAACAACTCCTACCAGCTTACCCCCTGCTAGGGACGTCAGCTGCTGGGAGTTAGTGCTGGATTTGCACTCAAATTCGTACCAACCAGTCATCCCAAACACCACTTCCAGGCAGGCTTTTCCATCTGCACTCCCAGGGCACAACAGTATTTCACACACTGCAGTCATACCACCTTATGCTTGCTGTAATTCTCATATGTTACTAACTACTCACACTACAGGTGATTTAGCAAGGCAGCAAGAGACTGGAAGTCTGCCAACAGCCATTGAGAAACAGCTTGAAATGCATCCCAAAGGACAGGGGGAAAAAACTCAACCACACACCTCATAGCTCAGCTTTCTCAGACCTGCAATAAAGTAGGTGCCTGAAGAACAACCTAACACTCAACACATTTGTTACGCTCTGGAGCTGTGGCCTCAGGAGTTGTCTGCAGTCAGGAGCAGGATTTTATATCCAGTTTTGTAACTGGAGGTAGCCCAGTAATTCACAGCATAGAGACAGATCTGATTCTAAAACGTATGCTTTAGGAGCATCTCACCCGTTTCATCTAGAAGCTGCAGCCACCAAGAAACACACAGCTTGCCCTGATGGAAAAGTCCTTATTTTATTAGACGCCTTCCCTCAGAGTAAAATCTGCACACATCTCCAGAATCAGATCATGACTCCTAAAGAAAGAAAAGCTGCTAGCCTTGATATTCAGAGGGTGACATACCCCTAAAGCATAACCTCAGCAGGCAAAGTAAAAAGAAACCAAAGCCTGCCTTAAGAATCACAAAGCTTTACAGGAAACCTCCTACTATCAATGCAACAGAAAGCACATGCCAAATTCTGCGAGGGTGGGGAAGAAAGATGGGCAAGAAATAAATACCCCTGTGGGTCCTGGGCAACTCTAAACACTTTTGTTCTCAGGTGTGTCCACATGGAAGAGCAAGGTTTTTTGCTAGTCCCTAATGTCTCCTTCCATTAGAGAAGGGAAAAAAAAAATATCATATTTAGGAGGTACTTGTTGTGGACCTGCATATATACTCTAAGAGACTTTGAGGTTCACTCCCCAAAGCACAGCAGGTATAAGTCAGAGGAAAGCAAGCATTCAGCTTAGGTGAATTTGCTCCAAGTCTGTCCTCCATCAGGGCAATTTAATGTTAGTAAAAGAGTGTGGTGAAACTCCGCACAAGCAATAAATCCTTGTGTTTCAGGCTGTAAATCTTAAGATAGCATGTCAAAACCAAAGCTGGGAGATCTAAGATTGGCTATGGCTGCACATTCGCAGCTTTAAGTGCAACACAGTGCAACACTGAAAAGCTCTTTTGAATCACATGACCTCTTACAAATTCCCAAGCCTGAAAATCTCTCTGCTACCCTGTTTCACTGGCCTGGTCATTTTATTACCAGGTCACTAGCAGTTGCACCCCACGCCATCTGTCATTAGCAGACCTACTCAACGAACAGTTTGTTCAGGAGCTGCTTCTCCTCCCGAACACTGCAGGCTGTCCACGCACAAGAGCAAGGTCACCAGGCATAAAATAGACTCCTTCCCTCAACACCCTTTCTTATCTAATCCTAGTTGTTAAGACTTAATCCTTCAGAATATTTGTATCATAGCTGAAATATGGGAAATCTCAAGGTAGAACAAAATCTGAAAATATAAAGGGAAGAAAACTAGCAAGTGCAAAGCATGGCTGGCTCTCACCCAGCCTCACCTGTCCTTTATATAATCTGCATGCTGCAGGAAAGAGAAAAGCTTGAGAACTGTGGGAACCAGAGAGATCCTAAGCAAACACCACAGGCTTGTGTTCCTACAGTGCTTTAGTCATACAGTTGCAAAATGGCTGCAGATTCACCAGGACAGAAGAACACAAACTCTTCTCCCTTTTTGACCCCTCTCCCTAGACCTGCACCAGAGACGTGGCCAGTACCAGCTAGCAAGTTGTTTGCTTTAAATGGCTTTATTGCTTTTCTAAAAGGCTGAGCACCTCTGTGCCAGGAGGAGGAGGATGACATGCAACACCCAGAGCGCAGTGCAGGTGTGATGTCCAGGACAAGCGCGCTGGTGGAGCCAAGCATTCTGCACAGACACGTGCTTCAAAGGTAGCATTTCAAATACTCTCCATCACCACCTCTCATCACCAGGTATCATTCAGAACCAGCAGCTGTCACTTGCAACCCCATGAGCATCCTGCAGGTATGGAAGCTAGCACACAGAGCTGGCACTCCAAAAAGAGTCCACAAGTACATGGAGAAGCAGGAAGGACTAGCAGTCTTGTCACCACAGCTCAAATTCAAAGGTCTTTTGCAGTGCAGGCATTTCCAAAGTGTCCTTGACAAAGGTGGTAACTTGCCACTGAGGTCCATTTTTCGTCTTTCAGGCAGGTGAGGGCAGGGGGGATGTCCGTGCACGCACATGTTTCAGTTACATGCCCGAAGAGCAATAGATGCTCTACAGAACATACACCACATATTTTGTGGGAAGAAAAGATTTGCTATTGCAAAATAAACGAAGAAGAAGTTGTTCAAAAGTCTCCTTTCAGGCAGTCTGAGATCATCTCTCTCAGCCCCAGAAAAAAGCAAGTTATTTCCTCTTCAGTGGCTTTATTTCCCATAGTTAGTCAAGAACCAAGAGCCAGGACACTCAAAAGGTACTTCTAGAAATCTCACATTGTCACCAACCTATCTTTTTTTTTTCTTTTTTTTTCTTAATGAAGATTCTTTTTTTTTTCTTTTAGCATTTATTGTTCTACCTGCTGCTGCTTCTGAGGAAGTCCCTCATCTTGCTCTCTGCCCTACTGCTTAGACAGAGAAACTGTATCAGATATCAATTCACCTGCATTGTTGACAACTCAGGGATCCTTCTAGAGAGCTGTCAGCAGCAAATGTTCTGGATAACAGGAACTGAATTCTGAAACCTCACATGCTTTACTTATACCATCAAATATAACTACTGCTGGCAAAGCAACACATAACGCTACACTTCCTTTTCATAACCTCTTTCAGCATGCTGTGCTGTCAGGTATCACAAGGAAGATGCTCCATAGAACAGTCTCCATCTGGACAGCTGAGGCTGTAACCACCCTAGAAAAGGTCTACACTGAACACTTCTAACCTCAGCAGAAGTTTGTTTGGCTTGAAATCATATCTGCTGTGAAGACAGAGACCATGGAGCTTCTTTCACACAAAGGTATCCTGGATTTTAAACCTTGATCTACTTTGTTTTGCCTTCTTCCCAAAGAGAGTTCCAACATCCTGCATATCTCACAGCCAGCTCTCCTTGAAAAGTCATTTACTCTCAGAGTACTAGCAAAAAAATAGGTTGTAATTAAGCAGAGTTATTAATCTTTTGTCACTTGGGACCCAAAACATATTCATATTCATGTCAACAGGAGTGTTTGCCATTACAGTCAGGACTGGACACAAGTGCCCCATCATTTTTCAGAAGAGAATATTAGATCTTCTGGGAGCCAATAACTAACTACTCTGCCTTCTGTTCACAGCAGCTTTTAGCTGGGATGTTGACCACTTCTGCTATCCCACCACAAACCATTTTTGCTTTTCTGCCTCTCTCCCAAAGAACACCATTACCCTGGCACAGGCACAAGCTACCACAGTCTATGGCCCAGTTTCTTGCATATCTCACAGCTCTGCTAGCTACCCAGGGGAGAAATAACCATGGCCGCAGTGGCAGAAGTGATCTTTGGAACATGCTTTTCAAGATTCCTCTTCTCAAGAGAAAGGAACAATCAGAATCTGCTAAAAGCTCCAAACTTCCACCAAAAGACACTTAGATCTATGAAGAAAGTGTCCAGGTCACTTAAAAAGACAGGCTGGAGAACCCAGTGGCAGCCAGGCAGTCATTCCTTACCTGGACTCAAATTTTGGGGCCAACTGTTCTCACGCTTCTTGGACAAATTCCCAGTGGTCAGTGTGAAGCTTCATGACAGTTTCTTCAGGTAATGGTCAAGGCACAGAGAGGTTCAGTGATTTCCTTCACAGACACCACATCCCTGCCTGCAAGGGTATGAATCCAAGACTTCTCTGTTCTAACTGGGGCCCAATGGTGTCAGGATTAAAGGATGGCAGTAACTGCTTACTGCAGTCACAAACAATAATAAGGTTAAGAGATTTCCTTTCCCTCCTCTTGGCTAGGCTCTAAGTAAGCAGAAGTTATAAAGTGGGGGGTGGCTGTTAAACCTTTCCTCCTCCAGTTGCTTAAGAGGGGTGTTTAGGGTTGTTAATTTTGCCTTCTACTCATGGCTGACACTTCTCACCTTACTGGTTTAAAGGCACATTTACCTGTGTATGTAGGGAGCAAGCGCACCTTGCTGCACAAACAATGAATGAAACAGGCTCCCTGAAACCATTCTCCCATCACTTTGCATCCTTCACATTAAATACGCACACAGATGCATCACTGGAAAGATCACCCCTCAAATTTTGCTTAAACTACTGCTGCTAGTCATGAAACAGCTTAGCCTGAAAACGCACCATCCTCACCCACACCCTTTCCCGCACTTATATCGGCTCTTTCTAGGTTGTCTTCTCTCCTTCTCTTCCCCTCCCGACTCGCAATACCACCCCACTGGAAAAAGACAGCAAACCTTGAAGATGGTTGAGAATTGCCTCCGCAATGCACCCAGGCACATCAGCCTGCAAACAGGGGGTTGGAAGAGAGCCAAGTTCTGCATCACAGGGGATCTAATAGGACCTCTCTCTAACCACTGATATCTATGAAACATGGTTCTTTGAGGCAGTTGCCCTTGACAAGCCAGGACAAAATAGGGCAAATAGATCAGAAGCTGAGCGAGCTGGACAGACATTGTGTATTTTCTTAGTAGTTTCCTGCATGAGGCTACAACTCATTTGCTGTGTTATTCACAATACCCAAACATTTGGGGAGGGGGAGGGAAAAAAAGGAAAATTAATTGAGGACAAACCGTACCAAATAACTGCTGCCCCACCATGTGCATAGGAGAGTTGCAGTGATATAACCACATCCTCCCGGCTCTGCTACAGCGAGACTTCACTGCTTTTACAGAAGGAAGCAATTTAGAGTTAAGATCTGGTTCCAGGCAGAGAGGCGAGATTTGATCTGTCTCTGCCACTTTTTAACTGTTGGATGAATCACTTCACCTCTGCTTCCGCCTCACCTGTGTCTATCCAAAGCACAGAGTAAAACCCCCACAGAATAGGCAGCGTTTCATTATAGCACATCACACAGCATCTACCACAACAGGACACGAGTCTCTGCCATAGCCTCCTGGCGCCTCCTGTCACACAAGCTGATTTCCAGATAATAAGCACATTGTCAAGAAGCATCTCCTGAGGAAGCATTAGGATCTGCCCAGACAGCCTGTCCCAGCATGCACAGCATGCTACTCAGTCACACAGGCACTAGCTTCTCTCATGCTCCACTGCAAGCTGTGCAGATATTAATTGCCCCTACCAGGAGCAACGTCTTTCCTCAGCGCAAAGAGCCCTTAAAAATTCAGCAGAAAGTCCAAAAAATCCCAGCTGATTTCCACATAGTGCTCCCCAAACCTTCCTCCAAGCTCCACCAGTTCCCATGGTCCTCTGAGCCTGTTCAGGGGATTCCCAGCTGGCAGCATCCAGATTAGACAGCAAGGAAAACTCTGCTAGTGATCTGGCTCTCCGATGGCTTCTCTCCAGTTGCCCCTTTCTGAACACCCTCAGGCTTCCTAGCCCATCTCTCCAGTCTGTGGAAGCCAGGGAAGAAACCCCCGCCATTTCCTCTAGCTTCAGCTTTGTCTTTCCAACCCAGGGAAATATAGAAATACACCAGAGTGTATGGGCAGTCTTGTCAGGCTCTGTTTTTCCCAAGAAGGACAAATTTGTTCCTTTGTGAGTACTGGCACCACGTTGCAGGACATTGGCTTTGGGAGCAACCCTGCCACACCTCAAGATCACTTCTGCTTTACAATACAACTCCCCAGTCGCCCTAGCACACGCAAGGAAATGGCAACGCTGCAGCATGGAAACAAGCAGCTGGGAACAGCGTGGAGAACAGGAACATGAGTCATAGCTTTGGCTTCAGGCAGGGAAAGGGTTATTTGAACAAGAAGAGCAAGACACTTCAGATCCAGGATCTGAATCTAAGCCTCACTTCAGTGTCCAAACCGCAAGGTCATCTTTCTGCTCTATTTTCAAACAAGTTACTTGTTTTAACAAAAAGCATGTGACCAAATTCATTGCTGCTGCGTAACAGCCTCCCTACAAACATTAGAAAGAGCTTACTAAACAATCCACAGGTCAGTGGCAAGGCTACATGTTGCACCAAACATTTAAAAAATAATTTTTATAGGCAACAGAAAGGGTACATTACTTGGGAAACATCACATCTTTAACTGATCATTGCTTTACTTAAGATCACTATGTTTGAACTTCCAGCTGTTCACTTGGGGTCTGCCCAAAAGCAACCTCAGGGCAGACAGAAAAGTGGAAGTCTGCAGCAGCACACTGATCTTCTCTCATTTTCACCATGCTGAAATTAGGCATCAGCATTAGTATGGCTAATGTCACAGAACTTGTTTCACAAATGTAACAGATTTTGAACTTTTCTGTCTACATACACAGCACCAGATGTCCCTAAATCCAAGGCTGCTTTAACAAAAGGTGCTGCACTGCCAGCTTAGCTGAGAGCAGCAGTCAATGGCATGGCAAGGTGCAAATGCACCACACCTCCATGGAGCCACAGCACTAGCAGTCTGCCACGATACCTGTTGCTAAACAGCTCGCTCACTGTGTCTCCAGGCTAAAATAAAATGTGTTAATGAATTAACCACCACAAAGCAGTGAGTGATTACAAAGACACCACTTGCAGCAGCCTTCTCTACAGGAGGAAGAGAACAAGCGCTTAAGATACAGCGACAAGTGCCTTTCAACCAAGTTTCAAAGTGCTAACAGGGATGCAGGACAGGCTACATCTTAACACTCATCACCTGACAGAGCTTGCTGGGTTACACCTCCAACTCTGCTGGAGATGTGCCAATGCAGCCAAGCCAGGAAAAGCAGCAAAATGAGGGCAAGGTTAGTTCACTGATCCACACCAACTTCCTTCATTTCTCTGCTGCGGGCATTTGTTCAAGTGCCAACAGACAGCTGTCTGGCTAACCGTGCTACAGTGACTTAAAACACAGGGCATCCTCCAGACTGTCCTGGCAGAGATCTCCACGCATGCTTACAAAAAAGGAACATGTGCCATACAGAAGCTTCTGTAATGCATAGTCTAACAACTTTCCTACTAATGATGAATGCAGAGTTAAGGTTTCATTATAGCTTGCTACTTCTAAAATAGCAAACCCACCAAACATCCCATCTGTTTCCTTCGCTGTTATCTTGAGCTGGCAAGTACCTTAGATCTGACTACCTGCAAGCTCAGGAACATGGTACCATGGTAAGACACATCTGGGAAGACAGCACAGGGGAGGGACTGAAGTGATACAATAGCAGTGATACAGGCCCGTGGAAGAGAGAGTGCCAAACCAGCATGGGCATCCATTTTTGAGGCTTCTTCGTAACTGTAAGAAAAAAATTTACATTAAAAAAAAAAAAAGTTTAATTCTAAAGAGTTGCACTGTTAAGATTCTTCACTCAAAAGAATGATTCTCACCAAAACTGGTAAATTTGTGCATAGGCTTTTCATCCACTTGCAACACAAGCTGTTAATAACCAGAGCCTGTACAATGCATTTCTCTGCTCGGATCCTTGTGGGTGGAGCTGGTCCCTGAAATAAGGGTGACTTGTCCATGCTTCCACAAATCAGTATTGCAGCAGACAAAGGTATCTCCAAATAAGTATGAACATTTCGTCAATACATAGGCGAGATGAACAAAGTGTAAATACAGAGTAATGGGAACGTTGTCCTTTTGTCTGACTGGAGATTAAGGAACATAATAGGCAGAGAAAAAGCTTCAAAAGTCAAGGGACTTGACAAACAGCAAGGCAAAAAAGAGTAAATTATTCATATATTCAGTATGCTGTGAAATCCAAATAGACATCCTGAGCCTGCTTCTGACAAAGGAGCACACAAGAAAGGAAGGAATGCTTGGAGCAAGCAGCCTCAAGCATAAGGTATGAGAGGACTGAAAGAAATGTCAACTTACGGGACTGTATTTCAGGGATGCACATACAAGAAAATTCAGAAAGTCTAACAAAAGAAAAAAGCTGATATTCATTAAGAGTGAAAAAATCTGAAAGCCATTGAAAAACAACCCAAACACATCAAGAACATAGTCCAGCTGAAAAATACAAGCCATACAAGAACAAGATGTGGCCATTGCAGCTTCACAAGGAATAGTCTCTAAATTCTGAGGAAAAAAGCAAACTACTTTGAAAAGGGAAAAATTAAGACTCAGAACTAAAGATTACTCAGTTACAGGTGTGCAAGGCAAGACAGAAGCAAGCAAAAAATGTGAGAACAGTGCCAAAATTATCAGCAGGCATGTGCAGGGCTTTTGAGGGAAAGGGGCAATGAGAAGAAAGTGGATGTATTGATAAGGTGGAAAATAAATGGACTACTAGAAGATAGTTGAAGGAACACAGGGAGTAATGCAGAACAAACACAAGGGAGCTCGTCTAAAAATATATAAATAATGTAAATCTAAAAAAAATTATCTAAATAATACGGATTCAGAGACACTACTTGAACTGTTACTGAAAAACACACAGCAGAAGAATCAATGAGAAGCTTTGGATGAACATGAGCCTCTCCCCTGGTAGAGAAAAGGTATTAAAGAACAGGAAAAGAGTAGCAGAACCCTTTACAAGGGAGTTACTCTTATTCTAACCCTGCTACCATTGTAACAGCAGAACAGCTAACTGTTAGTGTTTTTCAGTTTTGGAAAATGGAACCAAAGGCATGAGTTCATCCCAAACCGCCTATACTGATGAAAATTCAGTTATCATAAGCACAGAAAAACATTTTAAAATACCCAGCTGGGCATTTTTTTGTCCAGGAGATGGTCCCACATGCACTGGCTTTGGATCTCATGCTACTTAAGATATGCTAGCACTGAACAATAAGAAACATGATAAGAAGGATTTACAGTGGAAGTGTAAAAATCAGCATGAGTAGGAAAATAAGGAGAACCTAGAAAAACTAGAATAGCAGCCAAAAGACAACAGGAGGTTTTATTTACTAAACAGAATCTCTCACAGGGTTAGACCACATGAGACAGGAGAAAGAGAAAGAGCATGAGAGATGACAGAGGGCAGTAAATTATAAAGGAGATGGCATTGCAACAGGCCTGCAGAAAAAAACAGTGTAATTTTGGGCTGTGTGCACAGAGGCTGAATCACACTGCAGAGCAGGGAGTGGTCTCTGTAACCACAGTTGTTAAGGTACCTGAAATACTGCATCTCTCCTTTGGTCCACTGCAATGAGTATATTGAAGTATCCAAACAAAGCCTCGTTTATCTAACTCCTAACTACAAGAGCAGTATCACTTCAGCTGTCTGCTTCCCCAGAGGAAGAGACAGGTTCCTGCTGCCACATCCCACACAGAGGAGTAAGACACTCTCACTTCTTGTTTCCCAAAACAGTGCCCACCAGCTTTGAGGCAGTTAAAATAAAACAAAACAAAACAGAAGCACAGCTTCCCCATCAGCTGGGATGCTGAAACCTTGGACCAGATAAGAACACAAAGCATCTGGAAAATAGCCTTGCCCAGATGCTCATCTGACATGCTATAAAATGCAGTATGTTTCTCACCTCTCACTCTTTTTTGGAAATAACCTCTTTTGAAGTTGACTGGAGACACGCGTTCAATCTAAAATCATTCCACATTGCAAACAATTACACAAAAGCATCAGCACAGATTTCACTGAAGAATGGATCTGCTACAGGAACCCCGTAAGATACTGGTGCTCAGCAATTTGTTCTCGTGACAGGATAAAGGTCAGGGGATCTCCACCCCAGAGGAGTGTTCACTATATGCATACTACATGGCTGTTAGTAATCCCTCACAAGTAACTGAATACACCAGAGGAAGAAGAATGAATACTCATAGCATACTAGCACAGTAAGAACAATGCAACATTTTTTATAAGCCATCAGACAACTGAGCTAACACAGCCTATCTAATGAATGAAACACTGGAGAGCAAGGCTAGAAGGCAGCATGGCAGGTACTTCAAATAAAATTAAGCCTTCAGGAAAGTCACTATTAATATTCTGAAAGGAGCACACCACCCCAATCAATCATACTGGCAGGGGACACTTGTCCCGAGTTCCACTAATGAGCAGAAAGAAGGAATAACAGACACCAACTCTATTATCATACACTCAGAAGGGAAACTTAACGCTGGCAGAGGAGAAATCCCAAACGTGCTACTCTGCGACAGACAAGCCACAGAGAGCGACAGTGAACAACACATCAGGCCTATTATGTTGCAGGCTTGTAGCCAAGCCCACAATATTAAGAATAATAAGCACTCTGATGGCTGTTTAGAACATTTTGTTTTCTATATAGGACTAAAAGGAAATAATAATTTAAACTCGGCAAATATCAACAGTTACAAGAAACCGTTTCCTTACAAGAAACTGTCGCCTCTCCCAAGCACTCCCTGTCTGGAGCTACTCCAGTTTGTCACAGCATCGTAGTATCTTTTGAGGCAACAGTCTGGAATCATTTAACATTCCCAGAGGTGCAACTCTGTAGCTTACCCAAACAGACCAGATTTTGCTGAGGTTGGAAGTTTACCATGAAAATGCCTGATTTACCCAGGAAACCACTCAAGAACATCTCAGGCAGATAAATACATGTTATTCCAGCTGGAATAAGTGTTTCTTAAAGGAACACCCAGTTCAGAGGCTCTTCATCCCCAAATCAGCTCCAGAAAAGGAAACTCCCAGGGGCTGTAGAAAAGACAGGCGATACTCCTTGCAGAGAAGAAACAGACCCCTGAGTCCACAGCTGACAGAGGAGCCCACTTCATGGGGCTACGAGGTGCAGCCAGACCAGCTGAACGCAGCTGTGCGAGAGGAGAGCACGTTCCTCTGTACCGTACGACAGGTACTGCTCACTGCAAGGCTCTCCGGGCCTCAGCCAAAGGAAAGCATGCAACCAGCTGCACAAATGAAGTCTTACCTTACTCTCCATGAGGTGTCAGGTAATACGATACTGTCTGCCCAGACAGGACAACAGGGTTGCAGAGATGAGAACATTCACCTCATGGCACTTCAAAGGGTCACCATAGCTGGCACTTATGGGATATTTTCAGTTGTACTTGCAGTAACTGCTTTCCTTCCAAGAAGGCATTCATTAGGCTATAACTTTCCAAAATGCACATCTGGAAGTTTTAATCATAGAAAATTCAGAGCATCTTCTGAAATATCATGTCCTGAAGGTGCACATACACAGTCTCGCAAAGTGAGCCCAAACCACACGCATTTCCCTAAGTCAATGCTTTTCTAACTATCATAAGCAGGAGACACTGTGTTCAAGCACGCTGTGTGGGTGTCAGCAAGACTTGGAATGTTTTTGAGCTCATGCATTGTACGGAGATACGAGGTACTCTGGACAAAACGCAGTGTATTTGAATCCTTGCAGCACCATTCACAGCACAATTTGCACGAGTAGAATCTGCCTTTGCAATCTGAGCTCAACAATACTGACACATTAGCCAAAATACAACCTGTATCTCTCACCTCTAACTAGAAATGTGATGACTTATCACTGAAACAACATCCACCTAATACTGAACACAACAGCTGTGTCATGGAAAAAGAGTAACAGTGAACACAATCACACAATCTTATCTTGTTTCCTAATTAAGAACTTGCATTTATGGGCTCTCAGATATTAAAGGGAAAGAAAAGGAAGAGCAGTCCTATTAACAGAGGTTGAAAAATAACACGACTTGGAAAGAACAAGACCTTGCACAAAGTCCTTTCACACATTTTTTTCCAAATGTACTGCCTGATCAGCACACAAAACAATGAAAACACTGTAAGACATTACCTTGATGCCAACAGACATTTTACTTTGGCAAAGATCTAGTTCATTTCTTGCAGTCTCCATACAGGGCACAACTGCTACAACCCTTAAGGGTACTTACTTGCATGGTATCACAATAAAGACACTTTCTCCCACCTCAGAATGCCGCTATGAAGACTTTTATTAAGATGACTGTAAGTGGAAGTTAAGGCTGATTGATTGACTATTTTAGCAAAAGCGTGCTTCACACCCTGCAGCACAAATCAACCAGGGTTGCTTTCCTTCTAAGGCATGGCAATGGGAAGCCAATAATCCCTATCCCAGTGGGAAGCCTAACTGAAGATGCAAAGAGCATTTTGCTTGGTTTCCAGGTGTCTACTTCCTTCTGCCTCTCTGCATAATCGCCCGCTGCCCAGAAAATTCAGCTCTACCTCCCCTAAGAGCCTCTTGAACCAAAGGCAGCTGGGTCTAGGCTATGCTCACTCAGTTTATAGGAAGGGCATTAAGAGTTCACAGATCTCTCTCAACTTGGCCCTGAAAAGAGAAAAAACCCAGCAGGAGGGATGACACCTCCATTCTGAGAGCAAGGCAACTTCCAAAACTAAATGGGGACTTCGTTCAGTGGCGCATTCCTGTTTCAGCAGGAAAGACTTCCATTATGGGCAACAGTTCATCTGAGAAAGCCAAGATCCCCCTACAAGGCATCGGAAGTCTTACAGTCATACTCCCGAACTGTTCAGTACACTGGGGCTTATACTTCGCGGTGCCTAGTTTTACTGGCCCAGACTGCCTCTCTGAAATCCTGAAGGCCTGGACACAACCTCTCAACTGTCCTGCATTAACAGCCAAACACAGAGCAACCCCACAAAGGTTGATCTAGCCCACTCCTGCTCCTGCGGCAGCCGGAGCTGCATTTTCAGAAAATGAAACACCTAAGAAGGAGCACAGGGACAGCGAAGACTTACGATACAGAGTCTAGAAAAAGAAAGCACGTTCTATAGTATTAAAATCAGTGCAAAGTTCTCCTTTCCCTAGATATGCATAGGGCTGGAAGAATTGAGACTACACACGCGGAAGAGAAAGAGAGGCCCAAGGGAAAAGGATTATTGCCCTTGAATGGATATTAGTTTGCCCCCACTACCACCCCCAAAGCACAGTAAGACCAGAGACCACCTGTGCTGGGCACTGGGATGGTACAGCACAGTTTCTACCTTGAAGAATGTAATGTCAAGACTAAAACATTACACAAGCAGGTCAGTAGAGGAAGAACATGGGCAAGCAATAAGTAAGCACAGTGCACAGATACAGCATTAACCCAGTAAGATTTGGGGCTTGATCTCCCTTTAGTTTCAGTGAACACAAATACCTGCCTGATAGGTGCCTACCTGTGACCCGCTCACTCAGGAAAGCTTGGGGTAGCTGAAGACTAAAAAACACAGAAGCACCAGTCCCACACTGGTCACTGTGGCCTGACAGGACTTCTCCAGACACCTGCTGATGCTACAGGCATAGCAGCACACCATGTTAGAGCCGTGGCCTTTGAAGGAAGAATCAGCTTCCATCAGCTTCTTCCCATCCTAACAAACATTGCATTTGAAGACATTCCAGAGATGAAATTTCAGATTAATTTTACAGAAGTTTCCTCCAAGCTGGTGTGTCAGATGGCTGCCCTCCATGGCTATCAACACACAAAGAAGCTTGGGCAATAGAACAAGCACCTACACAATGCTGATGGAAACTGTCCTTGCGAAAAGGCACCAGGATTCATTGGGCCAAAAAGCAGTTCTTCAAACAACTTTCAAACTGATGACACACCATTTCTGCTCACCCAGTGGCATCCCACCACCCATGTAACCAACCCACTTCTAAACTCAGTCTCACTATTCCCAATCATTCTGTCTTTGGTTTGCCCAAAGCAGTTCCTTCTCCCTCCAGCTCTTGCAGCATTTCCATTTGTGAAGACTATGCACATACACATGCTTCACCATCACTAAGTTCTGCGCTCTGTACCTGCAACTTCTATTCTTTCTGCAGGAAGTCAACCCGGTAATTCTATCCTGCTCTCCAAATTCCAGCTTGGGAGTAACCTACCCACAAATAAACAATACCTCAAGTCACTTTAAAGCTATAGAATGATCGCTGCTTCCTGCTCCACACAACAGCCTCAACATGTGTTATCAAAAGGTGCACTGGCTTTTCACAAACGCACGTTGCAAACTCTTTCCCATTTGCTGCCTGCTCAATCCAGGACCTCCTTGGGCACTGCAATCACACAGGTTTTCTCTACTAGCTCGGAATATTTTGGAACATTTCTACTCTGACCCATCTGGCCACTCAACCACCAAGTTTCTCCCTACAAACATGTCAACCTTCTGAAGCCCTTTCACAAAGGCTGGTGTTCTGCTGCCCTACGGGAACAATTATTCTTCCCGCCTTGAACTTTACGCCTCTAGTTTTTGAGCAGCACTTGAATACATCACTTGCAGACAACATACCACAGCCCAGAGATACACGGATCCAGGCTGACTTCCTGAGTCTGGCCCTTAACTCTCATGAGAGGACCTCCTGATCAATGTCTGATAAGATGAGTGGGCCAAAAGACAACTAGCCCAATACATCCAGCACCTCCTGGCTCCAAGACAGGTCTTTCCATTCTTCCCATAAGCACATCTAGCCTGGACATACCCTTAACCACAGAGTCAGCGATGACATTTACACCACTCAGCTTGTCTTCCAGCCCTACCAGAGATACCTCTGTGAGTTCAGCTGGCAGCACAGTGAATCCTTTTGGCTGCTGCCTATGGTCTGGAGCGCAGGTGACACAGGTAACCCCACGGATGCCAGGCGACCAGCTGTAAGGCCATCCTTCCCTTCAGGGGCGAAGGGGCAGCCTTCAGAAGCAGCACGGCCATGATGATACACCCGACTCCGAGACTTTCCTTGCCCATCACGGCAGACACTAGCCAGAGGCTGCAGCATGGAGTCAACGCAGCCGTGGTCCGGTGCTGGCACACCCAGCCCCGCCGGTCCCCGGTGCTGCCGCTGCTCCCACTGGAAGCACACCGGGCGGCACGGTGGGGCAACGGCGGCCGGGACAGCCGTTCGCCGCGCATCCAGCCTCTGCCTGGGGCAAGGCCCAGACGCCACCGGC
>JAVKLA010000054.1:20677955-20691084 GCA_034782735.1 Sagittarius serpentarius | reverse complement strand
GGGGACCGGCAGGCCCTCTTCGCCGGGGGGGGGCGGGGGGCGGGGAGGCAGCCTGCCGGGCTGGGGCCTAGGCTGGCTCCCGCTCCCCCAAAGGCTTGCGGAGGCCGTGGGGGCGAGACGCGGGAGGAACCCCAGCCATGTGGCAGGCTCCAGGCGTGCCGCAGCCACCGGTTCCCCCCGCCCGTCAGCCTCTGCTCTCTCCCCCTGAGAGGCACCTGTGCCGGGCAGGCTGAGGCTCCGCTGCCTCCCTCAATGCGCCAGGAGGCTCCCGGGCCCGGGGATGCGGGACTGCGCAGGACGCCTGCTCCCTTGGCCGGGAAGCAGGAGTTCAGCTGGCTTGTGCCCGGGCCCCTGGGCTGGCAGTGTCCGAGGGGTGACTGTTAACTGCATGGCCTCCGTCCTGCTCCCAAGCGCCAGCTCCGCGGTCAAGTGCTGCCCACACGCTGCCTGCCGGGTGACCAGGACGGCGACCCAGGGCCCCTGGACAGCCCAGCTGTGGCTGCACGGGCTCTGTGCAGACAGCCATCGGGCAGTGCTGGGCCACACAGTCAGCAGGCCAGCTCCATCCTCCATTTCAGCTGGGGGGCTGGCTCCCCTCCAGAGCAGCTGCCGAGCCGTGCCCGGCGAGGCCCTGGCTCCATCCTCCCTCCCTCTCTGGCAGCAGCTGCCTGCAGCTGCGCTTGGCCAGGAGGAGGGAGCCTGACAGCCCTGGTGCCGTCCAAGGCAGGCAGGGTGCTTTTGGGCACCGTGCTTTGCTCTGCCCCAGCCTGGGAAAGCCGAGCATCTCGCTGAAATCGAGGGCCTGTTGCGGAGCTTCTCGTGTCCTGGAGCTGTGGGCTGGTGCTGCTTTTCCTTGCTTTTGGTTTGTCATGCCGAGGCAGGGTGGGCATGGGCAAACAGCTGTAGGCAGAGCTCTTGCGAAGCGTGAAGCTGAAGGAAATTGAAGGCACTGGGCCAATTTCTTCCCTCCCACCCCACAGGACAGCCAGGCTAAAAATAAGCCTTCGCCTCATGCTGTGCATGAAAATAAAGGAGACTGAAAACAGAGCGGTCCTGGATCATAGAAGTTAAGGATCTGCTTGGGTTAAAAGCATAGATATGGTCTCATGTGCTTTGGGGGGGGAGAATATAACCAGTGCCATGGGCTGGGAAATCCCATGGAAAATAAGGCATGTACCTTTCACAGTGGCAGAGACTAACCAGCATGATGAGCTACCAGAAGAGGCAGTAGCATGCCGAGTGCTTGAAGGCTGTCCAGCCTGCCCCACCCTATCCCCTTGTTCAGCCTAGGAGCTGGGTTTCAGCCAGCATGCCACCAGGATGGCCTGGCCAGGAGTCTCGGGAGCACTTTGGCTAGGAGTCTGCAGGTTTGGAACAGACCAGGCACATAGGATGGGAGGAGCGTCTATGCGGCCCCCCCCCCCCCCTTCTTTCAGCCATCCATGGTTGTTGGGGAGAGGAGGGCAGAAGGGGGCCCAAGGGTGGGGATGGGGAATCCTAACAAACAGCTTCCTGACTGCCTGTTCCTCCGTGCAGGATGGTTCCCCCACCGCCTGTCAGCAAGCCCCATGTGTGCCTCTCCACTGTGCTCATCATGACCAGCCTCGTCCTCATGGATGCCTACCTGGTGGAGCAGAGCCAGGGCTCCAGGAAGCTGGGCATCTGTGTCATGGTGGCAGTGGGTGACGTGTGCTTCCTGCTGGTGCTCCGCTATGTGGCCATCTGGGTCGGGGCAGAGGTAAAGACAGCTAAGCGGGGCTATGCCATGATCCTCTGGTTCCTGTATGTCTTCGTTCTGGAGATCAAAGTCTACTTTGTATACCAGAACTATAAAGCTGACCGGAAAAGCCTGGATCTCATAGCCCGCAAAGCGCTGACCTTGCTGCTCTCCATCTGCATCCCAGCCCTCTACGTGTTGTTGGTGGCCACGGAGCACATGGAGTATGTCAGGACATTCAAGAAGAAGGAAGATCTCCGCAACCGCCTCTTCTGGGTCATTGTGGACATGCTGGATGTGCTGGACATCCAGGCCAACCTGTGGGAGCCCCAAAAGAAGGGGCTGCCGCTCTGGGCCGAGGGCATCATGTTCTTCTACTGCTACATCTTGCTCCTGGTCCTCCCTTGCGTGTCCCTCTGTGAGATCAGCATGCAAGGGATCGGCATCATGCCGCACCGGATGATGCTGTACCCCATGCTCAGCATGCTCACTGTCAACATCACCACCATCTTCATCCGAGGCAGCAACATGGTCTTTTTCAGGGACGCCCGGGTATCCAGCATCTTCATGGGCAAGAACATGCTGGCCATTGGGCTGAAGGTCTGTACGTTTGTGCAGTACCAGCGGCACCGGCACCACACGCCCCTGGGGCCGGACCTGGCCCTGCAGCACAGCGCCCAGGCCCAGCCCTCCCCAGGGCTGCGCAAGTCCCGGGACCAGCCTGCCTGCCCTGAGGAGCTGGCCCAGGACAACACGTGACAAGCCAGCAGGAGCCACAGGCTGGGCACCGCCACGCCTGCCCGTACCTGCAAACCTGAGGCAGGCCACTGAGCTCCCCGCCTGGACAGAGGGCAGTGGCCCTGCTCCCTCCCTCCCTGGGCGAAGCTGCTCTGGTCCCCGAGGGTCGCATGGCGAGGGCCCCCCATAGCAGCCTCCGTAAGGCCGCAGAGCATTTTGGGACCTCAGCACCCTGCTGAGACAAGACAGGCAGCGGAGCGGAGGAGGCGGCCAGGTTTGACTGCTGCGCGCCGTGCCTGGCTGGGGCCAGGCAGCCCAACCCTGCGCCGGGCTTCCCCCATCAGTGGTCCCCATGCAGCACAGCCCTCAGGCCAGCCAGGGCTCAGGCTGGGGGGGCTGCACGGGAACACCGCGGGTCACCCGCTCCGCTGTCGTGGTTGGTCCTGGCTCCAGCTCGGTGCTTGGCAGCAGCCTGCTCCCCACTGCGTGAGCTGGGGTTCCCTGTGCCGGGGAGCGAGGTCTGGGCCTCCCCCTGCCTGTCACCCCTCTCAGCCAGCTGCAGGCATGGGGGGGCCCAGAGGGGGTAACTGTCCTTTTTCATATCTCCCTCTTTGCAATAAAAAGACCTGAGCCCTGCAGCCTCCTCCTGTCTGTGTCCCTGTGGGCAGGCAGCTCCTGCCAGCTCCCGTGGGCGCCTGTCCCTCACGTGCCTGGATGTGCAGCTGCAGAGCACATCTGGAGTGGAGGGCTCGCACAGTGAGCACCCAGGCCTGGGGAGAGCACCCCAGGCAGCGGGGCCTGAAGCCATTCCTCCTGGCCAGCAGCTGGGAAGGAGAGGCAGGTCCTTGGGACAGTCTGGTGGGCCCCGAGGGTGTCACTGGGGGAGTAGGTGCAGAAGCTTTGTCAGCCACCACTGCCTGTGCAGCCAGCTGCAGTTACATCAGCGGGTGCCAGCCATGCCCAGTGTCCCATGTCCTCCCCAGGGACACCCACAGCAAGTCCCCATGCTCCACCTGGGGGGGACACCAGCCAGAGCAGGTCTGGCAGAGAGACACTGCCAGGACAGCATTAGAAACAGAAAGAAAATAACTCAACTGCCTCCTTGAGGCTGGGAGGCCACAGGGAAGCGCAGCTCCCCTGGCAGCAGAAAGCTCTCCGGTGATGTTGGGGAAGCACCTCCTGCTGCTGGAGCTGGTGTGGCCACGCTGCTGCCTGTCCCAATACCCAGTGCCACCACAAGTGCCACCACAACCCTGGCTGACCTGGGCAATGGCCAAGGGCTTCCCCTCCTGCGGGGCACTGGGCCCAGGAGCTGGCAGGGAGAGCCAGGCCAGTAGACTTGCTCCTCGCTGTTCATGGGCTGAACAAAACAGGGGACATCCCAGCAGGATGTCCTCCTTGCAGGCAGGCATGCAGGCCTCAACAGGAAGGAGCCATTTGGCTCCAGAAGGGCAGGAGGGGAAAGGACCGCTCCCGGGGGTGCGGCAGGTTTGCTCCCTGCTGGGCACGACGTACCAGCAGCTGGGGATGGGGACACACGGACTCCAGAACGCTGCTCCCACACAGCCCCTCAGCAAGGCCCTGGCAGCAGTGACACAGGGGTCTTTGGATTAAAAATTGAGAGCATAAAACAGCAGACCAATGCCAAAAGGGTCAGCATAGCCTCAGGCTTTGGTGCTGCCACACGGCTCCCAAGGCAACTCTCCTCAAAGGCACGACGACGACGACGCGGCAGGCTCTGCATCCCACATCATGAGGCAAGAAGAGGAGGAAGAAGCAGCCCGGCACAAGTGCAAGGCAGTAAGCCACAGGCAGGTTGAAGGCAGCTGAGGATTTCCGTATGGTCTCTAGCCAAGCTGGCACATCCCATTTCTACTGCCTTCCCCCAGCTACACCAAAACCTGTCACCAGAGCAGAGCTCCCATCACCCACAGGGACTGCAGCAGAGGCAGATACTTCAGCAACACCCTCAGGTGGGCATGACGGAGTTGCTCATCGTTCCATTTCTTGCTCACCGAAGGCCTTTCCCCAGGTCCCACACACCAGCTGCCCACCTGCACACAGCGCAGCGGTGCGCAGGGAGCGCACTGCCCTCTCCCAGCACACGGTCTAACCTGTCAGACAAGAGATCATCTGGGTCACATGCACATCACCTCCTTGTCAGCACAGCCACAGGAGACGGGGGCAATCAGGAGCAAGGAGAAACAAGAGAGCTGCTGGTCAAACGTAATGTTGGGGAGAGGCGTTAACTCCCCTAAGTTCAAACACTTGTGACTTGACAGCACTGACACTGGGAATAAAGGAAAACTGAGGGATTTTATTTCATACAGAATCAGCTTCCTAGAAGCACTAATAGCCCTGTAGAGACCACCTTGAGAAGCCAAGAAGAGAGGCAGCCTTGCAGGAGAGATCCTGGGCAGCAGCACCCAAGCACAGTCAGCAGCATGCCCCAGCTGTGAGGCAGGCCGGCCACACCAACAGGCTGCAGCCCATGCAAAGGGGTGCGATCCTCTCTACTCAGCGCTTGTGAGGCTGCACCCAGGTACTGCATCCAGGCTGGGCCCCCAGAAGACAGACGCTGACTCTGGGCTGACTCCAGTTGAGGGTGCGAAAGTTGTCAGAGGCTGGAGCACTGTGAGGAAAGGCTGAGGGAACAGGGTTTATTCACCCTCAGGGAGAGAAGGCTTCAGGGAGACCTAACAGCACCCCTTTCCCACCCACCCCCCACGCCTATGACAAGGCTACTGAGAATACGGAACCAGGCGCTTCATGAGAACAAGACTGATGACGAACTAAGACCAGGCAGGTTTCCTGGAGGAGGAAAAAACCAGAGTTTCATCTTGAGAACTTGAAGCAGTAGAGCAAAGGCCAAGAGAGGTGGTGGCCCTGTCCTTGGACATTCCCAGACCCAACTGAAGCAGCCCTGGGCAACCTCGTCTGAAGTGAGTGCTAGCCCTGCTCTGAGCAGGCATTGTACCAGAGCCCTCCCACCTGAGGTCCTTTCCCACCTCAGCTAGTGTCTGCTCAGAACTGGAGTAGAGACAGCAATGCAGGGTAGGGCTCGTGCTCTCCTAGCTAGAGGAAGAGATAAGCAGGTGCAAGGACAGAGACAGCTGTCAACACCATGGGCATCTGCATGACAGACTTGTCACCACCCAGGCACGGTGTAAATCACAAGTGAAGAGGACATTTGAGCTACTAAAAGCATTATTTCCTTCAGTTCAGCCTTTGCTCTGCTGCCTAACAGCACCACTGTACAGTGAAAGGCAGGTCACTGGGAAGAGGGATGACCATCTCCCAGGCCTGGCCAGGGCAGAGCGAGTCCCAGTGCCAGACAAACAGCACATCTGTCCAGCAGTCACAAGTTCTTCTGTGAGGGCAGTCGGCGCTTGTCTTTGATGGCATTCCTCTTCCTCTTCTTGTTCAGGAAGCTCTCCAGCTTTCCACTCCTCTTCAGCTCTGCATACTTCTCGGCTAGCTCCAATTTCCGCTTCTCAGCTGTAGGAGAGGGGTGCAAGGTTTTAAACGGAAGCCCAAACCATCTCTACAGACCAGCCCCTCCTCACCTCTCCCTCCCTGGCTCCAGGCCTGGCTTGTCCCTTGAGAACCAGTGCTGGAACAATCCCTCCACAGCTCTGTGGAACATTACGGACAACTCGCTTCCAGTGCTTGGAGTCCTGTCAGCAGTACTCCCTGTAGGTCTTCCTGCAGGATGTTCACACCGAGTACTTACATTTCTTTAGGAAGAAGGGTTTCTTTCCCTGCTTGGCCAATTCCCTCTGTTGTCTCTTCAAAGACAGCTCCCTCTCCCTCAATTTCTGCTGTTTTTTCTGTGCCTGTTCTTGCTGGGTCTGTACAGAAAGGATGGCCTGTGTCAGCAAGCGCCCAGGCAGACCTCAGGTCAGACATCCTCTCTTCTAGTGCATTGCCCCACAGGAAAGGAGATGCTGCACTGAACTCACCATGCGGTTCAGGAGCTGCTGGAGTTTCTCCTTCTGCTCCACATCCCGGCATTTTTTCAGCTGCTTCTGAATCATCTGAAGAAGAGAGCAGAAAGCTGCATGACTGCCTGCCTGCCACCTCCACTGTGAAAGGCCTTTGCGGAAGCTGCCCCTGCCGAGCAAGGTTCTTCCAGCCAAGGACAGGCAGACGGCATCACCTCCTTCTCCTGCTTCTTGATGCTGTCCAGGAAGCTGTACGTCCTCAAAAATATTTCAGGCTTATACTCTCCAGACAGGTCATCAAATCGAGGGTCTCTGTGGACCTGAAGGCAGGGAAGGCAAAGGTAAGAGCTGTGGCCAGGATTACCCTGTTAATAGCCTGCTTACTCTCCTTCCATGGATCAGACCTCGCCATTTTCTTTACTAGCAATATTACACACCCACCACTGAAAACATCTGCAGCTGGCAAAGACCGAGTCCAATAATCAAGGTGGCAGTCCCTCACAAGGCCATCATGCCTGCATCCAGTCTAACAAGCAGCAGGCATTTCCGTATGCAAGTCTACCACCCAGGAGTAGCCAAGCCAAGGAACAACAGCATGAGCGGTGCCTCCAAACACCTGCAACTCCCAGACCAAGAGCTGGCTGAACGTGTGTTGTCGAGGTGATGGATCTGGGAATTCAAACCTGTCTAGATTTTCACAGATTACCTGGGTCAGGTCATACAAGAAGAGAGAGACAAAAAGAGATCTCTAACTGTGGAAATTAACACATTAAGATGACCTAGCAATGGTAAGTCAAAGTTCTATTCCAATTAGAAACTAGATGGACATCTGAACTTCCAACGCGATTAGTGCTGAACGATGACCGTAGCTTGCAGCGCAATTGTCCCTGGTGGCAGCCATGCCATCTTCTAGAAACACTTGGGTCTCAAACGTTCGAGTTACTCCTCAAGTTGTGCATTATGCAGGGCAGGAGGTTATGCAGAGAACATTGCCTGCGCTTACCAGTGGTCCAAGCCCTGCCCTCCAGAAACAGCCTGTGGCATCTTCAGCAGCCCCATGACCACGTCTGTGCCCTGTCAGCATCGCTAAGGGAAGTCAGCTCCTGAACTGGGGAGGGGGAGCACCCACCTTCTTTGTAACACAGACGACTTGTCGCAGAAAAGGTACAGGTTTCTTGGCAGAAATCTCCAATGGCCTGGGGGTGGGGGGAAGGAGAAAAACGTACTTAAGAGGAGCAGAGGATGGAACGAGGCCTAGGCTAACATGTCAGGAGGTTAGCCAGACTGTCAGAACATCACTGCCCAGTGCCAAAACGGCAGACTCTCCCACTCAGTCCTCACCATGATACCCACACAGAGCAAACAGGTGACTTCGGTCAAGAGCCAGACAAGGCTCCTACAACCAAACGATCTATAAATGCGTGGCTAAAACAGTCCTACACAAAATTTGATACAGCCTCACTGCATCAAATGAAAACCCACCACCTGCGTCAGTTAATGTGCCGTACTCGATTATTCCTCTCCATGTTTTCATTTCATCATGCAATAACCTTCTTCTGTTCCTGGCCTACCAACTCATGCACTCTTGACTAATACACTGAAAGGTGAGACCAAGGTTGGGAATTTCTGCACTGACCTGGTAGTTGCAAAGACAGGCCAATTCTACTGTGGCCAGGCTCAGCGAGAAAGCATGCTGTAACACAAGTAAAGGAAAGCTCAGCCCCCAGGAATAAAGGCCTTACAGCTTATGGTACATATCTCAAAAGAGACTTTGCAGTGAATCGGGACGACGAGGACCACGGTGACAACCAATGAAGTGAGCAAGTTCTCCTTGCAACACAGGCCTTTAGAGCTTGGCACTTTAGGTGTACGAGAGGGATAGTATGAGGTGGGAGAACAGGGTATTACTCTCCCCGTATTACTTGGATGTTGTATCCTGCGATTTGTCGGTACATCAGGTAAGTTATTTGAAATGTGGAAAGACCTGTGAACCACCCACTGAGAGTACCCACAACATGGGCATTATACCCACATCCGGCAACACAGTAACACCGGGGCAGGAACATAAACAGCCCTGCAGGCATAAGTAAGTTTTCCAAATCCCGCTTACGGCAGTGTTCAGTGTATTTTCGTGTCCACTGCTGTGGCTACAACCCTGTACAACGCTCTCAAGTCGGCATTATACAGCATTGCTGAAGCCAGCTCAGTTCCAGGGGATTTCCCTGAAGTCTTTTTTTTTTTTTTCTTTTTTTTTTTTTAGAAGCTCACTTCCACAACAAAAACATGAGAGAACCAGCATGTGGGATTTAGAGTGATGCATCGCTTAAAGGATTAGGGGAATTAAATAAAAACAGAATTATGCAAACTGTGTGGCAGAAAGAGACACTGTGTGAATATGTTGCACTACACAAAATCCCCCAGTCTCCTGGGTGAAAGGTAAAGCAGAAACATTATTCTAATCAACTGTTTACAGCAGAAGAAACATGTATTCAGCAGAGATTCAGAAACAGGTTAGGGAATGCCAGCGTAGCAGAGGAAGTCTGTTGAAATCACTCAGATACGACCCTGAGGACTAAAAACCAGTAAGTACTGCAAATAAAGGGTAATGGTATAACAGCTGTTACCAGTGGGGGCCTGTGGAGGACGGTAAAAAGATCTGATAGTTTTTGTTGTGTTGAATACATTTTATAGTCACCACATCAATAGCACCTATAGAGTATGCAAAGAGGAGATGTAAAGACCTCTGAGGACAGGAAAAAGTCTGTGAAGGCAAGTACTGTAGAGGGGGAAAAAAGGAAAATCAACACAGACAAGCCACGGATGAGACAACAGCAGAAGGGTGAATGAAATTCCAGAATAATTGGCTGTCATTGCAACTCCAGCCAGTGGAGCCAGGCAGAAGATGCTGATAAGCTGGAGGGGGTTTAGGACACAGCAGGGAAACTATTTTAGGCCCTAGGGGACAGAAGTAAAGCACTAGCACACAGCTTAAGAGAAGCATACCACGTGGGTTAAAAGTGCCTTAATACAGAGGGTATAAAGGAACTGAGTGCCAATGTAACTATCGAGTAACAGGTGGCTGCTGGGGATTTGAACAGGACAGGATACAAAGAACTCTGAAACAGCTCACACATGCACGTTTTTCTGATGACAGAAGAAACCTCTTTACCCCTTTTTGCCTTGTTGCTGCTTCACCGTAGCTTTGGTAGGTTTTGCAGTTTTCCTCCCACCGGTCACCCGCTTGCACACGCTGGTTCTCATATCACTCTGCACCCGCAGTAGCTCCTCAAAAGACACCTGTGATTGATCTGGAAGAGAGCACAGGACGCATGTGAACCAAACAGCTTCTCAAGGCACTTCCCACCCCCAAATTCCACCAAGATGGTTGTCTCAGAGCCCGAGACAACGACATGAGCAGAGTGGTGCCATCTCTATACAACTGCATGGCAGAAAGAAGCCACTGCATTTCTCAGCCTTTGATTTCTCTCTGATTGATCACTGCAGTCTTTAGCACTAGAATAGTCTCCCCCTCTCTGCAATGTTTCTTTGCTTCTCTCTGCACTCAGCAGCCCACGCAAGACCAGTTCAAAGTTTTTACCTGGTACAAAGAGCAGTACAAGCTCTGCACTGGGCTATAGTTTGGCTGCAAGTTCTGAGGGGTCACCTCTCAGTCCTGACTCTTTCACTTTAATAAACTGTTCTTGTCCCATCGCCTTTAAACGGGCATCATCGCATCTCTCACAGCACGAGACCAGCCAGAAGGTGCAGGAAAAACCACATAGCCTGTTCGGTCCGTCTGTTGAGACTCAGGGACAGTCTCTCCCCACCGTGCATCCGCCAGTGTGCTGCTCAGTCTGCAACGACGCGATTCCCACGGCAGAGCCTCCTCAGCGCCCCAGAGGCCTGTAAACCACTGAAATCCAGACATTCAACTTTCACCACCTCGCTACCAATAGGAATAGCTTATAGCCTGATTCACTGGGGGAAGAACAAAACCCCACACCACCAGAAAGCAGTTTCATACTCTAGCCCTGCCGTGAGCTCCCCACAGTGTTATTTACACCTTGTGTTCCACAAAATATTCCTTCCGGTCAGCAATCAGAGGAAAGAAGACCAACACAAACACCACAAGGAACAGCAAAACCAATTCTACCCGAAGTGCTGATGAATGCACAAGGTATTCTTCTGGAATTTTCTGTTAATATCCCTCGGTGACAGTAATCTTTACCACTTCTTATAACCACAATGTAAAAATATTATCAACAATTCTTTCTGGATTTACACATCTGGGTGTTCAGGACTAGCAATCAGAAAACATTTCTTAGGGCAGCACTTGGATATGCTCATTCCGTTCTCTGGACGACGGTAGGGGCAAGAAGGAACAGGAGGGTTTGCATTGGCTCCCTTCTGAAGGAGAAAGTCTTGGCAGACACCACCTGCGCAGCACTTGCCTGCTCAACACCTCTGAGGCACATGGTCTTTCTAAGCCTTCGCAATACTCTCCATTTGGCACAGAACACCCCAACTGTGGCCTACCAAAAACAATCGCATCCTGCCTGTGGTGGGTTGACCCCGGCTGGACGCCAGGTGCCCACCAAAGCCGCTCTATCACTCCCCCCCTCAGCTGGACAGGAGAGAGAGAATATAATGACAGGCTCATGGGTCAAAATAAGGACAGGGAGAGATCACTTAACCAATTACCATCACAGGCAAAATGGACTCAATTTGGGGAAAATGAACTTAATTTATTGCCAATCAAACCAGAGTAGGGTAATGAGAAATAAAACCCAAATCTTTAAACACCTTCCCCCCACCCCTCTTTCTTCCCAGGCACAGCTTCACTCCCAAATTCTCTACCTGCTCCCCCGACGGGGAATGGGGATTACGGTCAGTCCCTCACACCTTGTCTCTGCCGCTCCTTCCTCCTCAGGGGCAGGACTCCTCACTCTGCCCCTGCTCCGGCCTGGGGTCTCTCCCACAGGGGACAGTGCTCCACGAACTGCTCCAGCCTGGGCTCTCCACAGGGGTACATCCACCTGCTCAGCATGGGGTCCTCCCCGGGCTGCAGGGGCACAGCCGGCCTCACCAGGGTCTTCCCCAGGGGCTGTGGGGGAATCTCTGCTCCGGCGCCTGGAGCACCTCCTCCCCCTCCTTCTGCACCGACCTGGGGGTCTGCAGAGTTGCTTCTCTCATCTTCTCACTCCTCTCCCCCAGCTGCTGTTCTACAGCAGTTTTTTTCCCCTTCTTAAATATGTTATCACAGAGACGCTACCATAGTCGCCGATAGAGCCCTTGGCCAAGGCTGAGCTAATAGGACAGGGGGAAGCTTCTGGCATCTTCTCACAGAAGGCACCCCCGTAGCCTGCCTGCTACCAAAACCTTGCCATGCAAACCGAGCACACTGCCCCATGACACAAGGTTTCTAAACGCTCTGCCCAAATCTGCTGCCAAATTCAGGAAGCAACATGAGGTCAGTCACACTGGCTCAGAGCACGGACTCATCAACCCGGTCGGTCACTCTCATCTTGGCAATAAGCAAGACTTTCTGCTTCAGGATCTACTCACATCACCCAGAAAATGTAATAAGCACATCCAAGTGCTGCCTCAAGAAAAGTTTTCTTTTTGCCTGTTCTGAACACCCAGGAACTCTGCTCTGTCAATGCTCGTTAGTCATCTGAGGAGGGTTAAGGGAACACCATATATCCTGTCTGCCACAAAAAGGACAAAGCAAACATGAATACCGGGCTATTTCATTACACTGCTTCCCCAAAACACCCTTTCCACTTATCTTACTGCAGTTTGGTATCCTCTCTCGCTTGGGCTCCTGCAAACACCCTTGCCCCCGTCTTCTTAGGGAAGGCAGCACAGTCACCCTTTCTGATCTCCCTCAGGTTCTCCATCTTTCCCCGTGTCGCTCTTGTACAACCACCTATTGCCTGCCTGCCCAGAACGTGAAATCGCCTTCAGATCAAAGAACCGTGCCCGCATTCAGGTAAGAGCTGAGTGCCAAGCAGCTCAGAAATCTAAAGTAATCACACTGTTGGGGTTTACAGGGACTTAAGAAAACCAATAAATTCTAGGACTTGGTCAAGAGCACCTGCCACCACGCTGTTCAAATTTAGTACAGCTTCAGACTGCTACGCTACAGGAAAAAAATCTGTGCTAATTATACAAGTTACTGGGGTATAGAGCAATTAATCACTATACAGGGCAGCAGTTGAGTATCACTGGATACTCAAAGCATCACCAGAGAGACAAACGAAAGACTCTAAGCAAGGACAGTCAGAAGGGCAAAGAAAGAATTAAAGAAAAGGAAGAACAATGTGGAAGCTACTCTGACATTTCACGAAGACACACAAGACACCATCGCTTGCACTACAATACTCCATTTGGCTGCAATTCCAAAACAATACTGTTAAAATAGCAAAGGCTTACACGATGCTTATAATTTACACGGATATGGGATGAGTTTGTGTGAGGACTCCATGTGATCTAATACAAATAGATGAGGAACAAATACTGGATACCAGTAACCATTCAAATGTTTGCGTCTATTTTTACTGGTCTTACAGCTGTGATTTTAACTATACAGCCCCCACTACTACTTACCAATTGTCACGATCTAGTTATAAATCGATTCAAGATTAGCAACCCACTCCTATTGGAACAGATCTTGCTCTAGTAAGAGAGCTACTACATCATGAAAACTTAAAAGGGTTGGTAAAGCAGG
>JAVKLA010000054.1:20648895-20677855 GCA_034782735.1 Sagittarius serpentarius | reverse complement strand
GAAGAGGAAGAAGAAGATAAGACCCCTGAAGAAGTAAACGACCACCAGAGACAGATCTGAGCCTGCGCAAGATGACAAACATTTTAGAACTGCTGACCCAGGCTTCTTAGGCTAACTCCACCCCAGCTTATACATATGTATGTTTTGTACTGTGTAACTCCATGAATATGTATGTTCTGGTACAATAAATACCCAGCTGTTTGCTGGGATGGTGTGCGTGCCTTTGGAGGAGCGATCCCTCACACACCCAGCACCGAATAAACATACCTGCTTTATAACTCTCTCCGAGTTGTAGAGTTTGCTCCGCGTGTCAGTCAATGAAAACAAAATAAAGACACCATATAAAAAGATGCAACATTTAGCAAAGGATTAGAAAAGAGATTTGGTATAAATCAGACAAAACAAAGGCAAGCAGAGCTTCCACAGATGAAATATTTCAATACTGGCACGAGATACCAGACCAGGCTTGACCACCCAAAACCTAACAGGGAAAGTGCTTTCCACACAGTAGTATCAGTACATGAAATACATCCTACTGTCTATTTGCAGGAGACTGAATTAGCCACTCGCATTCACAAAAAAGTCGTTGACATCAGCAAAAAAAAAAAGAAGCCCGTTTCGGGGCAGAAGTGAATGGTCCCAGCAGGCATTCACTGCTGGGCAGCAGATTTGACAGCTGTGTGGGTGAAAAGGCTGCTGGCTTCCTGCTCCAGAGTGGCTGGCCCTATCCACAGCCTCTGCACAAGGAGAGTTTGTGATCCGTAAAATCTGTGCTGACAGGTTCTCTACCAAAACGCCTGTTAAGAGACAGAATTAGCTTACTTTCCTTCTCTCGTGCTTGCTTTCTTGACACTTTAATTTCCCCATTTTTCTTCCATTCCTTTCTCCCCCTAGAATATAGTTTACCTTTTCTGTGCTGTCTCTACAGTCCATTTCATCTTCCCTCCTGCCATTTTTCCCCCCTTCCTCCATTATTTTCTGGAAGGTTTCCTATTCTTCCCACCTCCTGCTAAGCTATTGTTCCCTGCTGATAACATCAGCATTTCCTGCTCACCAGCACAGCCTCCCCATTTTCCTCTCCTCCCACAGGCTCCCGTGACACAAGGGACACCTTACGCCTTTCTCAGCTGAACCTGTTGAGAACTACACAACCTGCTGAGCACATCAGGACGCAAAAACAGATGGCCTAAGAAACGGCTTGTGTCCTCCCAGCCACTCCCCACTGAGACAAACCTAGTGCTTGACTCTAACATAACTGCTTCTGTTCCAAAAACGAGATTACAGAACGCCCAGACAGACGGTAAAAGCAACACTGCTGCTCCCCCTCACATCCCGCTGTGGAAAGGAAAAGATGACTGTCAGTGGTCATCTCTCTGAGCTTGGCTAAAGCTCACCATTAAGAGAAGAAAAGGAAATGCCTACAGATTGGGGGGGGGCACCCCACCCACCACTGGAACCCCCTTCCTGAAAGCCTGCCCCTAGATGAGGTGTGCCCCCACCCAGCCCCACACAGAGGTAGCAAGGAGACTCCTCTCGCAGGACAGCCGGTAACTAACTCCTCACGCCTGTGACACACCGCGCGCCCTGCCAAGTGTTTAACGCCGACGTCCGTTCCCTCACAGCTCTCTTCAAGGGCCTTTGACCTGTTTCTCATAAGGCTTTCATCCTCACCTTGATCGGGAACCACGCTGCACCCGCTCCGGCGAACGAGAACAACCGCCTCAAGGCGGCAAGCCGAAGCACCACCGCTGTTGCCACGGCCCGTACACCACTCGGTTCTTCCCCCTTGCCTGCCCCGGTGCGGCGGACCTTTCAAGCCACCGCACACCTAAAGGTGCGGAGAGCCACTATCCTCCGGCAGATGTGCGGGAGATTCCGCGCAGGGGAAGGCGACCGGAGAGGAGGGACGAGAAAGAGCCCCCCGGGGGGTTTTGCTCCAGAGGCCCCTCAGACAGCTCCAGCGGAGGCCCGGCGCTTGCTCCCCGGCCGGCCCCCCAGCGCGGCGGGCCGGCAGGAGCATGAAGGAGCCGGAGCGGGGGAAGGGACCAGCCCTCCGCCAACCCCTCTCCCACCGGGCGGGCGGCCCTGACGCCCCGGCCACGTCACGAAGACGCGGCGCCGCCGCCGCCGCCTGGGTGACGCCAGCAGCGGAAGCCGCGCGGGCCGCTCCGCCTCGCCCGGCCTCCGCGGCCACCCCCGCCCGCAGGCGCGGCGGCAACCCCCGGGCCGGAGACCGCCGCCGTGCCCGGAGGGCGCAGCCCCCACCCGAGCGGGGCCGGCCCTTACCTCTCCCGCCAGCCCCCACGCCCTCAACCCCCGGCGGGCTCCCGCTGTCGTCACCGGAGCTCTCGCCGTCCGCCGCCTTCGGCCTCCCGCGGGGCTGCTCCGCGGACGCCGCCGCGCTCCGGTGCTCCGGACGCCGCCACCACCGCCCTCTCCGCTCCTCCTCCTCCGCGGCGGAGGCGGTTCTCCGTCCCGCCGCCGGGGCCCGCCGGGGCCGCCCCTCCGCGCCCTCCTGCCGCGGCCGCATGGCTGCCCGCTCCCAGCAGCGACCGCGGCCCGGCCCCGCCCCGCCCCCCGGGCCCGCCTCACGCGCCGGAGCGGAGCGGGGCGGGCCGAGAGCGTGCGCGTGCCCGGAAGCGGCGCGGCAGGGGGCGGCGGCGCAGGCGCAGAGAGAGCCAGGAAGACGGAGAGGGGAAGGGGCGTTTATTGGCGCGGGTAGGGGGCGTAGTGCGCGGGCGCGGCGGCGGGCCCCGCCCCCTCCAGCGCGTCGCCATGGAGACGGGCCCGGGCGGCGTCCTGCGGGCCGAGGGGGAAGGCCTCGGCCTGGGGCCAGGGCCGGGAGCGAGGCCAGGCCGGCGCGGCGGCGGCGGGCGGCGAGAGGCTGTCGGCCAGGGCGCGGAGCGGTGCGGCCAGCAGGCTGAGCTCCCGTCCCGCCGGCGGCGGGGCGGCGGCAGGCACGGCCGGCGGCGGGGCCGTGGTACGATGCTGCCGGGCGCGCAGGGAGGCCGCCTCCTCCTCCCTGCAGCGGACACAGGCGTGAGGGGCGGCCCGGGGAGTGGGGGAGGGGGCCCAGGCCCCACTCCGCCCTCCTCCCCGCTGTAGCCCTCACCTGAGGCAGCGGCTGGTGCAGGTGATGGCGTGGCCCCCGCCCTCCCGCCGCGCCGACACGCGGAGCCAGGCCCAGGTCCGGTCTCTGCGCAGCAGCCGCAGCACCGCTGTCCCCGCCGCGGCCCCGGCCCCGAGCGCTGCGAGCAAGGGGCAGCGTTAGCCTGCGGTAGGGTAGGGCGCCGCGGCCCCGGTGGCCGGGGCGGAGCGGCATGCTGCCCGTGGACCCTGCGGGTGGCCCTGACGGGGTCTGTGGTCAGTCTGCTGCTCGGGCCCCAGCGGGACAGAAGCCACAGGTCACGGAGGCGGGCCCGTAACAGCCCCGCCCTCTTAAAAAGCTGGGGCTCAGGCAGGCTTGTCCCTCCTCTCTGCACTGCGGCAAAGCAGGGTGCCCATGCTCCCAAGCTTGGAAGCTACCTGTGACCTTACAGACAGCGTATGGGGTGTGTAACTGATTCTCTGCTTCGTCCTTTTCGGAGCAGGGAGCCACAGAGGGCAGGACTAAGTTCGCTGTGTTTCTTTTGTCCTGGACAGCCAGGTTTCGGGTGTAGCCAGAGAAAGGCATGTTCCCAGGCCTGACACTCACCCACGGCCCTGTGCTGGGCAGCCGCTAGGTCAGCGTCCTCGGGGTGCAGGAGGCTGTACCACGACTGACCGACCAGTTCCTCCCTGCGGTAGCCAAGGTGGTAGGTGACACTGGGGAAGACAAGGGGAGCGGGGACTGAGTGCTTTGCAGGGTGTGCACCGTGTCAGCAAGGAGCAGCTGTTGCACGATGGAGGAGAGCGCAAAAGAAACGGGTTACAGAAACGAGTTGCAAACAAGGGAAGGACAAGGCTTGAGAATTGCCTGGAGGAGTCCCGCTGCTTACACGGGGTCCAGCCTGCATCCCACACACAGGCTTGGTGAAGGGTCCTTTCTGCCCAAGACGGACAGCTGGGGCTATGGTGTGAGCAGGCACCCCTCACCTCTCCGTGACATCAGTAAATGTCATGTCTAGGATGTGCGTGCTCTGGAATAGGTCGTCCTGGGAACTGGCGTCGCCGTCTGCAGGCAACCGCGCGACTGGTGTGCAGAGGGCCAGGAAGGCTGCAGCGGAGGGGGAGGCCAGCCAGCGCAGGGCTGTGAAGCGCCCATGCACTGCCATGGCCCGATTCCCCCCGTACTGCAGCCGGAAGGCCTTGGACGTGCGCATCTCGCTGACAAACGTGACTTCTGCAGGGAAACAAACCAGCTGGAGCGGGTCAGTGGCTCCCTCGCTCTGCTCCCAGCAGGGCTGGCCACGAAGGGACAGAGCAGGGCGGCAGCATCGGTGAGATGCCAGCCGAGGCATCCCTTACCCCTGCCAGGCTCCTCCTGGGCAAGGAGGAGTTTCTCGCGTGCGTCCTCGTGCGCTCGCCCATCTAGGATGTCGAAGACTGTGTCCCCCTGGGCGAGCAGCTCCACCTGACAAAGAGAGGGCTGCCGTCGCGGACTGCGCCTGCCCACTGGGGCCACAGGCCAGCATCTGCCGGGGCAGCGTGCCATGCACCCGACAAAGGCATCAGGACAGGGACAGCGACTGCATATGCCCAGCAGGCAGGCCTTACCACAGAGAGGCCCAGGACCTGAGCCACGTTCTCAGAGATGTAGACCAGCTTGCCCTTGGCCGAGAGCACGAGCAGGAACCCCGGCAGCAGGGAGAGCAGCTCCGTGCCGAGGGCCGGTCCCGCAGGAGGAGCTGAGTCTGCAGGGGGAGCACAGGGTGAAGCGCTGTCTTGCTGGGGCAGGAGCAGAGCCACGCTAGCCCGGGGTACAGCAGTGCCTCGGGTACCTGGAGGGAACAGCTGAGCCCCCCGCAGCCGGAGGCACACCAGGGCCATGGTGTGGAGGTAGGAGAGCCGCTCCTTCTCCCGCGCGGAGATGGGCAGCAGGGAGCGCAGCGCCTGCAGCTCCACGTTGATCTGGTCCCGGCGAGCCTTGGAGGCACTCTTGGTTGACCTGCAAAGCCAGCCATCGGGGGAGATGTGTCTGGGGAGGGAGAGGGACAGCATTCCCCGCCCACCGCTTTGGGGAGAGCTGCAAGCTCAGGGACACGCAGTGAAGATGCGCCACTGCATCTCTAGGAGAGCAAACCTTTGGTGGCTCTTTTAGGGCAGCGGGCGCAGGTGGAGGTGCTCACGGCTACCCAGCGGGGGGGACACGCTGCTGGCGTGGCCGGTGCCCCTCTCGCTGGGAGCCAGCTTGGACAATGACCTGTGCTTTGGTGAGGAGCCCTGAGTGACACGACCTGCCAAATCCCGCAAGGATGGAAACTGCATCTAGTGCGCCCCAACCCATTGCATCTGCCTTTACTCCTCAACCACCCAAAATCCCTCTGTCCTTCTGAGCTCCCGCACCTCATCCCCGTGCGCTGGCTGGCAGCCCCACTGTCCCAAGCTGGTGCCAGCCCCTTGCGAGGGCCATCAGGCACTACGCAAGCTGGCCCGGGGCTCTCCCCAGCTCGAGGGCCATCACAGCCCTGTAGGCAGGAGGGGGTAGGGAGCTCACCTGAACGGTTTCGGGGCACTGGGCGCCTGCTTGCCCCTCCTGGGCAGGCAGCTCATCTCTGCCTGCAGTGGCCTGTGGCAGTGGCTGCAGAAGATGGTCATGGTGCCAGCAGGAGGATGCCTGATGCTGGCAGCGTGCCGCTGCCTCCTGCGCCTCTGGCTGCGTCTGAACCTGCTGACCCCACTGCTCCCAGCCTCTTTTTGTACCCTCCTGGGGCGCAGGGGCCAAGCCCCTCATGGAGAGAGTTACCTCTCGTGACGCAACTCCAAACAGCTCGGGGCTATTTTTAGAAGGCAGGCTGCTAAAAATAGTCCTTGCAGCTGGCTGCAATCTGAGAGGGGAAGCAATAAAAGGAAGCCAGGGTCTTTAAAGCAAACCTGGCTGCTCAGGAGGGGGTGATGATGAAGGTAGCAGGGCTCCCCCCGTGGGGCACACATCCGCCCAGCTCCTGGCCCGCTCTTGTTGCCAGCCCAGCAGAAGGTCCACGATGGGCTGAAGGCCTGCGGCCAGTCCGCCCGCCCGGCAGCTGCTCTCCGGTGTCACTGATGACTGAGCTGGGTGCTGGGAGAGGGAGCTGGTATGCCAAGAAAATGCACTGGAGCCATCCGGCCCAAGGTGGTGAGCAGTGTCTCCTCCCCGGGTCTGCAGCAGGGTCCTGGCAGAGGGAGGTCATGGCCACAGCACCCCTGAACCTGAGGGAAGCCTTGAAGGGGAGAGGGGTGCCTGCGACCCTCTCCCTGGTGAGCCCCTTTTCTTCCCAGAGGAGCCTTCTCCCCACCAAAGGTTTGCTCTTCTAGAGGCAGCTGGCATGGGGCACTGAGCCCTTCGAGGGCCTGTTGTCTCCGCTCGATGTCCCAGAGATTGTGATTCTCCCCAGAGAAGCCCCAGTGACGGCCATTCACGGACAGAGCCAGGAGAACCTTGGGGAGCCCCTGCGCTCAGCACCACGCCGCCCAGCGCAGTGAGCCTGGGAGGGATGCGGGTGTTTCCTGGTGCCTGGCACCCTACAGGGAGAGTAAGCTTGGCGTTTCAGTGCTGGGGAAGGGGATGCCATGGCAAAAAACCTCCCCCATTTCATGGCATGGCTTGGGAGAGAGCCTGTGGCTAAGGCAGCTGGCTGAGTGGGGGAGCTGGAGCTGCTGGACAACACAGGGGAGATGCCCACCCAGCCCTTGGTGCCAAGGACTGCCAAGGGGGAGCCCAGGCTGGGTGTCCTGATCAGTGCTCATCACCCACCACAGCGAGGTGCTGCCAGTACATAATGAAAAAGCTCTTGCCACAACTGTGGCACCTTCTGTTCTCTTGCCATGGGGTTTTCACTGCTCTCATGCCATTCCAGGCAGCTCCGTTGCACCTGCACAGGGCACCTCCCACAGGCCAAGTAGCCCAGGCACCTCTGCGACCTTGCACTGCTGGATGAGCAGCGCTTGACCCTGGCTACGTGCCAGCCCTCAGGGCAGCGGAGATGGCCTAGGCCCTCTGCCACCCATTCCCCGCCCATGGCCACCACCGTCCCTAGGCTGCCCTGTGACCTTACATCCCAGGGAGCACACAGAGCGCGTCCCCAGCTTTCCCTGCCTTAGCTCTGCTACAGTTGCTCTCACATCAAGACATCCCACCTCCACAGGAAGGGCCTCAGGCACAGCCCTCTGTGCTGCCTGGGAAGGCTGCCCCAGACATCCCCCCACCTCCCTCTCTGGGGCAGGGAGCCATGGGGCACCCACCTCCCTGAGGCAGTGGAGCCCCGCTCTCTTGCAGAGCGGCACAGCCCCAGGCAGGAGGCAGGCACACTGGGGCAGTGCTGCCAGGGGGGCTCAGCTCCCCTTCTCCCACCCCAGCGAGGGCTGTGGCTGGTACAAGCTGCTGGCCTGCAGCTGTGGGGGAAGGCACCTGGTTCAGTCTCTCCCCTCCCACACCTTCTCTCAACGCCCCCAGTTCACCTGCTAGGACACACAGAGCAGCAGCAACCATGTCTGCCTCAGTGTTTATACAACTCCCCCCAGTCGCTGTTTGACAACAGGAGCCAGGCAGAGAGTCCAGCTGGGCCCAGGCCCCCACATCAGGCTCAGCTTGGGGCTGGGCCTGCCATCCGGTGCCAGGACACTGGTCCGTGCTGGCGGGTGCAGGCATGGAGGTCCCTGCTCTCTCAAGGCAGCACAGGAACAGTTCATAGCCCAAGGCCAACCCCAGGGCCATGGCTGGTGGTAGGAGTTGATTCAGGCCCTTGGAAAGTGGCTGGGGACCAGGCCAGCACAGCTGCAGCTCCACACGCAAGGGGAAGGCAGGCAGGAGACGCCGGAGCCATCAGCAAGGAGGAGGGTTCACAGTTGTGCTGCTGGGGTGAGCCGATTTCTTCCCCAGCGGCCAGCTCTGCCTGCACACTCATGCTGCCCAAAGCATGACAAGGGCAGAGGGAGGCCTGGCTAGGGCAAGACAAACTGAGCTCACATGTTCCTTGCTTCAAGGGGCTAAAAAAACTCATGCAGGCAGTGGAGCAAGAGGTCAGTGTGTGGAGGGGCGAGGGCAGGGTGGTAGAGGAATGAGCTGGCATCAGCCCTGGGACGAGACGATGGGGCGGCTGATAGTGCTGTTTGTTGTCATGGCCGAGAGCTCCCATCTGTAACACACCAACGGGATACACTGAGAGAAGGCACGAACACAGTGCCCAGGGCTGGAGCAGCTCCGCTGCACGTCAGCCTCAGCTGTGGTCTCCAGCCCCGCCTGCCCCAAAGCTGCACGGAGCCGAAGAAGGCCCCAGTCAGCCCTCAGCCAGGGCTGGAGCACCCCAAGGACAGGGAGTACCCGTGGGGCGACCTCCCAGCAAGGCACACAGTACCTGATGTCGTGGGGAAGGCAGGACTGGTCCAGGCTGTACTGAATCACTGCCAGCTTACACAGCGTCTTTAGACTGGGGCCTGCGGAAAGAGGGCAGTTAGCCACAGCAGTCCTCGTCTGGATGCTAGGGGGGGGCTCCAGGCATCGTGCCATAGGAAACGGAGTGCAGCAGCCCAGCCATCCCTCTGAGGGACAAGGCAGGCATACCAGGGACAGGCTGGAGCAGTTTTCTGTGCTCCCACAAGAAGCCTGTGTGAAGGAGTGCATGAAGAGCCATGAGCCCAGCTCAGGCCTGCAAGCACAGCGGCATCTCTGGCTGGTCTGCCTTAAGCCACGCACACCAGCCAGAGGCAGGCGCCTGGCTCCGAGAGGCAGGTGCCCGGAGCGACGGAGGACACTGTATGGTGCTTCGTGGCAGGGCCTGCTCACAGGGCACCTTGTGGGGAGAGGCACAAGCTGGGCAGGGAGCGCTCACGTACTGAAGTCAAGGATGTAGAGATCCGAGTGATCCATCAGGTCGAATTCATCACCCATTCCCTCCTCTGGAGACGGGCTGCGGGAGCCAAGCAAAGTGTGTCAGTCAGTGCCAAAATGCTTGTACGCCAGTTACGGTCCCTTGGGCTCCCCAAGGGCTGAGCAAGTCCAGGAGCGTTCCTGGCCTGCCTGCCCCGTGCAGGGCCCCTCTGATCCCTCCTGCCCCTCTGCTTCCCCTAGCAGCACCCAAAGCCAACACTCTCCCAGCTCCTCTCAGAGCAGGCAGAGCTGCGCAGAGCCAGCGGACAGAAACACACACCATCTCCTCTGCAAGCCACAGCAGGGAATGGGGGAGCTGCCTCCTTCTCATGCACGACCACAGTGACTCCAGCTGCGAGCCTCCCCCTCACCTCACCCGCCTCTGTTACTTTGCTGCACCTCCAAACACAGGTCCCACCCTGCGGGGAATATCCCTTTCCCCTTCTTGTACGTTGACCAGCCTCTGGCTGGTTTCACACTCCTCCTTCCCCGCATACCTTCCAAACTGCTCTCCAACAACTGAGCAACCCTGGGGCCCGCCCCAGAACTGTGGCACCCACGCTCAGGGCATGAGGAGGGTGCTGGCAAACAGCTGCCTCCAGAGCTAAGGCTTGTTTCAAGGCTCTGTTTGCTCAGCAGTTTCAGTGGATCTGACTCTCCAAAGAGCTCTGCTCAGAGAGGCAAAACTGAGCCCTGGGACGAGGCTGAGGGTGACGCCGAGCAGGCTGGAGAAGGGATGTTACAGCAGCTCCTGAAAGCAGACAGGCAGACTTGCACAAGCACCCATCCCGCTCTGTGTGACAAACAGGCCCCATGGGCTGCTCCGCAGCAGGGAGGGCCAGACAGGCTGGCATCACCTGGATAGCCCAGCGTGCTGTTGGAGACTAACCAGCTTCCCAACGATGCTGTATCATGGAAGGCTGCCCTAGTAACACGTTAGGAAACACATACAGATCAAACTGCCTGGGCAGGCAGGGGTCAGCCCATCCCTGCCTGGCCCCAAACACCAAAGCATGACACAGCCCACACCATGGCTTTTTTTTTGTGGACCTCAGGCCAGCTTCACCTTGCTGCCAAGGGGAGGCATGCAATGGGAAGTACAAAGATCTGGGAAAACATCACACAGGACAGGTATCTGGTCTAGGAAGAATCAGACACCACACAATGGCACAGTACAAAGTCCAAAAAACTGTGCTGGTGGCCCAGTGAGGCAGGCGAGATAAGCTGGAGCCTTTTTGCAAGGCTCTCTAGTTGTGCTGTAGGGCTGCAGATCATGGGAGCCATGACCCATCTCCAGAGATGGTGGCAGACTCATGAAGTAGCTAGTGCCCATCCAAATTTTCTGCAACCTGGAGAAGCAACAAAAGGCGGCATATGCTGCAGGCAACGCTGCTGCGCTCTCCTTGCCCACCTCAGCTCTAACTTCCCAGGGCTGCATGAAAGATCTGCAGACTGCCACACGCCATATGTTACTCGTGAGTCATGCCATGGAAACCTGTGAGCTAGATTCTCCTGCCTGTAAGCTCTCAGGAGCCCTGATGCTGCTGGGGACAGAGGCAGCATGCACTGTACCGCACTGCCCCAGCACTGCAGTGGGCCGGTGTGGTAAGCCAAGCTGTTTTCTCTGAGGACAACACGGAAGATGCTTTGCAGAAGTTCAACTTTTTCTACAGAGGAGCAAAGGCAGCAGCAGAGAACAAGCACCTGAAGCAGACGCCGAAGTCTTCACCTGGCTTAGTGGCAGCTCTTTGCCTCTTTGGCCGCAATAGCCATATGTACCTGCTGCATTAGCACAAGCTCTCCAGCAAAAGCCCACAGGTGAGCAACCTGCAGCCAGGAAAACATGCTATTTTATTAGCTTGCGTTCCTCTGACTAGGCCGGCAGCTGGACTGCTTTCAGGTTCTGCTGCATGAGCTGAAGTTGTGTGCCAAGCACAACAGCACAAGGTTTGAAACAGATTCTGCCCAGCCACACGCTGTTCATCGCTCCATGGTTAAGATCTACTGCGATTATTTCAGCATGGCCATTCAGATGTTCTAAGAGAAGTGTAGAAAAAGCAGCTAGGAAACATCTGCATGGCAGGGCAAGCACAGACATTTCTCAGTCGGACTCGGGAATCACTGTGGGCTCCAGCCACAGCTCCCTGGTTGTGTCAAAATGCGGACAGCATTTCAGAAGACTGTAACTGAGTGTGTGTCCGGCACTGAGCCGTGCAGCAGTCATTTTAAACCAATCCCAATTTGCTGATACTTCCATCTGATGTTGGTCCTGGAACGCTAGTGAGGAGCTATTACTTAAGGCATTTCTAGGGAACAGACAGCCTCACCTACAGTTTGCTGCCTCTGAGGTCTTGATGGAACAACCAAAGCACCTGAGAGACTGGTCTCTGCATACCCTAGCACAGACAGGCCAGCCTGTGCTGGAACGGTAGTGCTTGGCCCAGGGGAAAGCACTCCCATGGCTGATGGTTGTTTGGAGAATTTGAAAGAAAGGAAAGGTGTTTTAAGTCCTGTGTTGGTTTGTGAGAAGGCAATTCAGCATGTCCTCACTGCTTAGCTGGGACCTCACGCAGTGACTTCTCACCCCAGTGTCACTTGCTTCCCCTCCTACGCCCCACTAAGCTTCGCATCTCACGGGACATGAGACAGTACCTACCTACCCCGTCAGGCTCCCATAACCCCAGCACAAACTGCAGGGCACCGCTCACTACAGGCAGAGAAGACCTGTCGCTGATGGGTCCCATCTGCCCGGATACAGGCAAGACCCCCTTTAACTCCACCCCTGCGTACTCACCACCCCACAATCTAATCTCACATCCACGTCACAGGAAACCCTAGACCGTCCCTTATCTTTCAAAGGCAAGCCAGCAGGCACCACGTCTGTTCTTTTAATCACCAAACTGCAAGCAGCTAGGGAAAGCCTGGAGGTCAAGACCAGGAGAGCCACAGCTCCCAGACAGCAGGGTGCAGGGCACCCCTTTGCCAGCCAGAGCCCAGCAAAACTGCTTGTTCCAGCTGCACAGCAACTCAGGCATGTTGGCGAATGCTCTCGGCCCCTGCACCGAGCACCCAGTGAGAGCCCCTACTCCCTTACCAGAGCCAGGCATTTCTAAACCTTGTCAGGGAAAACACGGCCTCAAGCCAAACCTGAGTCTGCATCTGTTCAGCTAAACTCTGGTGTATAGCATTCCCTCTCCCCCTCATTCTCCCTTGTGGAAGGTCTCTGCACACTGAAGCGCTGGTGGGTTTGGGAGGAAACCAGCCTGGGGCCACAGCTGTGACGCAGCTAATGGGAATGCTGAGCTTAGTGCTACATGCCCTCCGGGTCACTTAAATGGGACACAAGTGACAGGATTGCTGCTGGCCACAGTGAGAGACCACAGCTGGGCAGGACTACAAAAGAGACTACACATTCGGATGCCACAGGAGCAGGCACCCTGCAGAAGTGGCTCTTGGACAGTCTACAGTGTACAGGAACCCTGTAAGGGAAGGCAGGACACAAAGGGGTTTTGCCTGCCCGACCCCCAGCGCTGCTGCCTAGCAAGCTGAGCCTGCCGGCTCATCCTCCAAGGAGCCCAGCCGGATCCCCCACGCTGTGCACCCCCGCCTTCCCAGGCAGGGGAGCACAGGTCAGGAGGCAGACCACAGGGAGTTCTCCATTACAACGACTTCCTGGAAAACTTCTTATCTCTCCAGGCAGCTCCAGAATACACCTGATAACTGTTACAGGAAGCGAGCACAGTCCCCACCCCCTGTCTCCCCCTTCCCCAGCCTGCAAGACCCTCCCTCCAGTCCAAGCAGGCTGCATTCCTGGCTGCCAGCAGCTCTTCCTATCCCAAATTAGTGCTGATGAACTGGCCTGCACTGGGGCTAAGCCTGGATTAAGAAACAAGTTGAATACCAAAGTCGTTCAGTAGAGAAGACAAGGCACTGCTGCCTTGCCTGGCAGAGGTGGCCCAAACTCCAAAAAGCTGATGTCAAATTTACTGCGGTTTGCTAGCATTTCCTAGGAGCGCCTAGGTTTAACATCAGAGTTCATCTGCTGCTGTAACACAAATCCACACCGCAGCATCTGAGAGCATCCAAAACTGCCATCAAGCCCTACCAAGCCTTCTACCATATGGAGCAGCACCCAGTATCTGTTGAGAAGACTGGATAAACTCAGCACCTCCACATACCTCACCTGCACTAAGCACTCCCTCACACCCACACAGACACGCTACAACTAAGTACACCCCCCCAGCACTTCCGGGGCTTGAAGGCCCTTCACTCTATCACACACTGGTATGGTCAGCCCATCAGCAGAACCTGCCCTGCCTTGTCGTCTGCCCTAACCTATCTTCAGAAGTATTCCCAAAAAGCCACTGCCAGGGTCCCAGAGAAAGCCCCAAAGCTTTCCAAACCCTGTGGAGGGCTGAAAGCACTTCAGATGTCTCTGCAAGGTAGATGCTGGCAAACAGGCCTGTGCTCCAGAGCTGCAGTTTGTCATTCCAGACAGCAAAGAGCACATCCTGGTGATGGGCCACTTCCTTTCTTTTAGCAGCTGTTAAGGCTCTTGGCCACATGCAGCTGCCCTGCACCCTGACAGTATCACTTCTAGTGTTTGACAGCTGAACCCTTAACACCGGGTCCCTTTTGTGAATGAAAACTGTGCTGAGGAACACTGGCACAGAGGGGAATGTTGCCTTGTCGCGCCTATGGGCTCCTCAAACAGCCCCCAGCTGAGCCGACATCCCACTGCAGCTTGGCAAGCACCACACTGGCCAAAGAAAGAAAAACTCTGGTGGGAGAAGCGGGGCAGCATGTAGGGGAGGATAAGTCAGTCTGAGGTCTGCTACAGCACAGCAGGCTACAGTACTTGTCCTTCTGATGGCAGGCTCTCCTCCCCCCTCCCCATGGCCTCTTTCACAGAAAGCTTGACCACGGCACAACCCCTTGTGAACAGCATGTTACATACTTCCGCCTCTACCTGCACAAGAAGGCTTGTCACCAGGTGCTTTACAAGCTTACGTGACATCTTCAGTCTCTCCCTTGGCCTTCTTCCAGAGAAGCCCTGATCTACATGATTTCTTAAACTTGTAAGGTAGATGGACAGTTGCCATGTGCCTCTGACCGCAGCATGGGGCAGAGCGTGGAGGGACACTGTGCTGAAGGGAATGGCAAACCCTCTCACAGAGCCACCCCGCACAACTCACCTGGTGCCTCCAAAGAGAATGATTTTGTCCCCCACTCTGCAGCAGCACTGCCGGCGTCGAGGACAGGGTCCTTTCCCCTTGGGCTCAATCTTCCTCCAAGAAAGAGAAACTAAGGGGCGGAAAAGAGTGCACCAGCTTGTCACAAGAGCCTGGCCAAGTCCCGGGTATAAGCAGGTTATGGATTTATACAGATCACAGCAAAACCGGAGGCCCACTGCCCCACAGACACCAACTAGCCAACATCTACCCTCCCTGTCGACCTCCTCTTCTTACTAGCAGAAAAATGGTGTGCTTCTACAAGGTTGTTACAAGTGTCGCTTAGATGCCAGAGCTCTGCCTGCTGAGATGGGAGTTGCAGGTCGAGGCCTTTCGCTTGCACAGCCTGAGCGCCCAGACCCACGGGCTGCCCAGGGAGCTGTACAGGGCAGAGCTCCAGGCGCAGGCAGGCTGCTTTCCCCAGCACCCTGCTGCGGTCCAGCTCTAGAGGGAGACCAAGGAGCCAGCTCCATCTGCTGGCACCCACTGTGAACGCAGAGCGTCCTCGCAGAGGGGAGACTGCTAGGACAGCTTGGCTGCGGGAGGGGAGCACGGGGAACCAAACCAGGTGGAAAAGACGGCAGCCCCCGTCCTTGTTGCTGTCTGCGGCAAGGATGCTGGGGGTGATTCATCACTAATGCACAGCACTGAAACCTTCAGGAGCTCTCACACTAGCTCATCGATCAGCTTGGGGAACAGCAAGTTGGCTGCTCTCAGGCAACTTTACTATGCAAGGCAACTATCAAACAAAATCAGTCTAATGGACTGCAAAAAGTGCCTGAGGACTGAGGACCCCAAAACAGCTCACAGCTGACTGATATTCAGGGTACCAGCGGAAGAACCACCCCTTCTGCTGCACAGTTTGATCTGGTACCAAGAGAGTGTGGTATGGTGAGCCTGCAGCTCAAGCTGAGTGGTTTCCCCAGCTACAGCCTCTCACTCCCCTAAGCCCATTGCTTCCCCACATCTTCTTTCCCACCAACACTTCCGCGTGTTTAAGAAGAAGACAAAGTTTTCCCAACGACCCTTTGATTAACCATGTCTTTCAGCAGCACTTCCTTTTCCACTTTCTAATTGAAATTTGGAGATGGTCTGAGGAGGAACAGGGGTCCCAAGCACGGTAGCAAGTTCCTGTCAGTGCTGTCAGAAGAGCCATTTCCCCCCAGGCAGGCTCCCAGCCCTCGGAGACTATGCCCCCATCTGAGCACTCACACACTGAGGGCCTTGAGCACTATCACTGCAACAAGTTAAAAGCATTAAGTACCTGGATTGAATTTCCAGAGGTCATGGAAGTGTCTGTTCAGGCGTGCGTTGTAGCCACCAAATACATATAGCTCCCCATTGTAGCTGACTGTGGGGAGTAAGCAGAGACATCAGTGTGCCACCCAAGGTAGAGACCAGCAGGTCCCTGTCCCAACATCAAACACAAAGCAAAGTGGTGCTGGTTATCCACCTTCGCTTACGTCATCTTCACGTGTGGGGCTACGCGCAAGGCTTTTTGATGGGCAGCAGCTTTCCACAGAAGCCAGGCTCTGTGCACCCTTGCTAACCCACGTCTCCACCCAGCAGACCAGACACCCCTTCTGAGGCAGGCAGGAATTTCCTTCCACTGTCCTCTCTCAGCAGACCCACACTCACATGCTGAATGGCTCCGCCGGCCTTCAGGGAGCACCGGAGTTGGAGGGGAGTCCAGCCAGGAGTTTGTTTCTGTATCAAATACTTTAATGCGGTTGCAGTAGATCTCATTGTTGGAGTGAAACGGCCCAAAACGATCAGCTCTGCCACCAAATACGTACATCTTTGTTCCAATGATGGTAGCTGAATGGAAGTCTCTCCAGCGAGCTGGCGTACCCTGCGGGGACAGGGTGAAACAACAGAACAAGAGAAAGAGTGCAGATTACCAAGGAAGATGACACATCTTGATAGGGAAGTTGGGGTGGCTGCCTTCTCCTGGAGAACTTCCTCTCCTGCGGATCCCAGCTGCACCAGACAGAAGCTGCGAGACAAGTGTGGGCAGCGACCCGAGAGAATAGCAGATACGAGACTTCCTCCACAAACCAGAGTGAAAAGCAGACACTGACCTTGGCAGAGATTAAGGTCCACATCATGTTTGTGGTGTCCAACTTATGGATATCGTTTGAAAAGCAGTCAGCCTGGAAGACAGCAGGGCAGCCTGGTCACAAGCCTGGTCATATCTGGTCCCAGGAAGGACGCTGACCTACAGACCTGGAGCACCCCTTTGGAATCAGTAGTTCCTAAGAGACATGGTGCTTGCTCCAAAACATCAGGGCAGGCAGCACACTTAGTACTTCACAAGAGGGAGGCAAAGCCCGTTTCTCCTCAAAGGTGTCTTGTCTCTCCCTGCAGCTTTCCCATTTATTTGGTGCTCAGTTCCTCCCCCCAAGGCTGTCCTGCACACAATAACGTACACTCGCAGCAGAACCCTGCCTCTGCTCCATGCAGCAACAGAAGAAAGGGCCACTAATGGGACAGGCTCTGCTAAGGTCACCTGATGAGAGGTAGAAGCCAAGACTACTTCTAGGAAGCTAAACATCCAGGAGCAAATACACTTGGGGTTCTGAGGATCCTACAAAACTCGTCTGCAGCTAGCTGCCTGGAAGAGCCTGCATTCACACCAACAGCACAGACTCCTGCTCCTCCAGGCAGGGGAGATAGCAGCGAGACAGCTACAGGTTTGTTTGGTCTTGGGTTAAACAGAAGTCACGTTTTAACTGCTCCTGCTGCTGTAATTGAGATCACGGATTTGGCATGCTATTGTCCTCGGAAGAGGGGGAATAACCCAGGGACTGCTGTAACAGAGCCCTAGCTTTCTTCCAAATAAACAGATGTGACTTTGCACAGCTTTTCCAGAGCCTGTTGAAATTATATTTACCCACTTCTTAAGATCAGAGCATAAGGATTTGCTCAAAGGAGCATTAGGCACACTGACAACTAGTGCAGGATGACCTTCAGCTCAAGGTGTTCTTAATGGGAGGGCAAGCAAGTGTTTGCTGGAGAGGATCAGCAAGGTGTGAGAGCAGGTACAGAATACAGAGAACATGCACCAGATTAGGACAAAACCTCACAACAGTGAAGACACTGGAAAGTGATTTTTCTGGCTCATTTCTCAGCCAAATTAAAATAAATGTAGATCAATATATATTGATTAAAAATGTTACTTATTTATCTATCTAAATTTGGCTGAGAAATGAGCCAGAAAAAAAAAAAATTCTTTTTTTACCTCTATATACCTATATGTTTTGGGGAAGAAAAAAAAAATCCACCATTTTTTAGGCCTACTTTCCCAACCATCTTCTCTGCAAAACAAAGAGCATAACCCAGGTAATTAATGCCATAACTTTGCAGAGTTACAAAATGAAAGCAACTATGGATACAAATATGCCCCTGCACCCTGCCTCTACCAATGCCCTGGGTAGGAACACCCTCTTTCCCAAGGGATCACCAAGTAACAGTTACAGAGACTACTCACCAGCTGTTCATAGCCTCCAAAGATAAACATGCTCTTTCCCAGGACACAAGCCGAGTGCCCATCTCTCGCTCCCGGGACCATTCCAGACACCTTTGGCGTGAACCACTTGTGCGTGTCTGAAACAAAACAAGATGCAGATGTTAGGATGAGATAGATCTTTACTACTGTTCTTCATCTCTAAGACACAAGTCCTTCTCTCTCACACAGAGCCTGCAAGCTTCTTCAGACAAGTCTACCTGTCCGAGCCTCCGCAGAGAGGCACGGTGACAGAGGTCTCACCTCCTGGGCACGGCTGCTGACTCTGCCTGACCTGACAACAACTCATGTTTTAAGTGTGAGTAGTACAGCACTGCTTGAGCAACGTTATTTTTATTGAATCTCTTGCAAAACCTACTTGTGAATCACTTATCAACTCTGCATTTACAGTTTCAATTACAACAAAGCAATGATGCCGAGCAGCTCAACTGACCTCACGGCATGGAGATGCTGACTGAGGAAAACCAGCTCTCAGATCCAGGCAGAAATCACTTAACCACAAGCTCACTATGTCAACAGAGCTATTGTGCACATCCCCACCTCTGCAGCGCAGCTCTCCCTATCTTATCTGCTCCTCTTGTTACATTCTCATCCCGTCTTCAAGGGGAGCCCTTCCTCACACTCCACCCATCACGGCTCTCTTCACACTGTCCCCCATGAGCCAGCACCAGCCAGATTCGGCCCCTTAGCCCACATGCTCCAGAGGTTGGCTTGATTTAGGGGAGGACTTTAAATCCAGCCAGAGCTGTTCTCCATGCCAGGGCAACATGGAGCCAAGCCAGCGACTCACTGCCAAGCACAAACAGGCACCTGTCCCAAGAGCCCAGAGAGGCACACATAAGCCTCGAGGCAGCAGGAGACATTCCTGTCACCCTCCCTAACTGCTGCGAGCTGCCAAGAGCAGTGCTTATTTCAGGAAGCGGTAACATTGGAGCCAAAGCAACATTCTTCACAAGGATAACTTCTCTGAACTCGGCCTGTGGCCACAGCTATCCACCTAGGCTCCAGCTGGAGCCACACAAAGGGTCTTGCAAGGTCAACAGAATTCCTGGGCAGCCTCTAGTGAGAAAGCTGCAGCAGCTATCGAGTTCCTTTCCTTCACGGGTCTGCTTCCAAGCCCAGTCACATGGTAGCAGCAAGAGCTCTCACCCAAGCACAACACGTCAAATTAGGGATGGAAGAGACCTTGACTTACGATCTGCGTGGCACCTCAGGGGACAAAACTGCACTCAGTCAGGACTTTATCCAGCCTGATGCGACTCCTACAGTGGAACTTACACCACAGACATGGGATTGCGACTGCCAGCCTCACTTTCCAGGACTGACAGGGAACAGGCACAGTGTGTACAGCTGCAGAGGGTTCGGACCAGGACTGAAGTCTGGCCTTTCTGTTAATTTTCATTTAATGCTAAAGCGCTGGAGTTGGCAGAGAGACCAGGCAGCTCCCACTACAAGGCCTCTGCATAGGCAAAGGTTTACTGGGGGCTTCCCAGCTGCATGTCTCAGGGGAAGGGGGAAACCCTGTGCCCAGAGAGCAGCTCCAAGCTGCAAGACATTTCCTGGCGAAGCACGGAACCCATGGCCAAGCACCAGCGCAAGCAGCTTCCTTGCAAGTCCAGCAAGCCAGTTACTGGTCAGTATTTAGATGGACTTGCCTCCAGAATCCAGATGTACTCCCTTCCTTTCCTGAAACTCCTGTCCACCCAGTTCCTGATGGTGCCTGTTCACCCCAGGTGCTCCAGCAGCACTATGGAGAAGCCAACCAAAAGGCTCAAGCAGGTTATCTTTCAGGTTTATCTCACTTGACTCATGCCTTCCCTTATTTTGCCATCCTGTCCCTGACTACTGTGTTTTGTTCCTCACTCTCCTTCATGCTTTCAGAAAGAAACGCCACCCTGGAGAGGAACCACAGCCCTCGAGAGCTCTAGCCCCTTCTCGCTGTGACCTTCAGCCACAGTTAAGGGATAATACATCACACAGAGAATGCTTCAGTTGCAGTTACTATCAGAGACAGCACACAAAGCTGACAGAAAAACTGAAACCAGTTTGACTATTAGACAAGCTCAGTAATCTCTGTTCAAGGGCTTTAACATAGAGTCAAGTGTCCATACACACTGGCCACCCTGCTCCCCTCCTAAACCTGCTGGAACAGCCAGTGACACCAACTCCCCATTTGCACCATTTCCTCCAGACTGTCATTTTGTAGAGAGACTGAAGGACAGGAAAACAAGTTGGGGAGCAGTGTGGTGGGGCAGAGAGAAGGTGTCATCAAGAGCAGTTGTGACAAGGAAGAGCGAGAAGCTGGAACTTACTGACATCAAAGGCATACAGCACGTTGCAGGCTCCCTCAGTGTCGTTGCGACCACCCCAAATGTAGACGGTGTCATCTATGAGCACTGCTGAGTGCCCATACCTCATATAGGGCACCTCTCTCACATGGTCTCGGCTGTTTGTCCACACTGGAGGCAGCTTGATCCAACGCAGAGACACTGAAAGCACAAGTTTGAGCCCATGTCAAATGCTAAGCTCGCTACACATGCTCGCAGGTCTCAACCCATCCTGCACGACACTGTTTTCCCCTTCGACAAGGTGCAGAAGCAGTCTAGCAAGCAAGACAAAGCTGTGTCTGACCCTGAGTAGTAGCTAGTTAATGAATACGGAAGCACAGTTTTCCCCAGTTTTCCCCTGTCACAGGTGAGACTAGAGGAAGCACAGGAGGACCAGAGGACTCTAGACAGAAATAGGCTCCATTCTGTATCAATTACACTGAAGAGGTTTCCACTCTGGCTCATCCCAGACTGTGAGTGAAGGCACAGCACACACATACACACACAAAATAGGAAAAGGAAAGAGAAAAAGTGCAGAGGTGATAATGAAAGCAGACACTACTTCAGGCCAGTGGCATTTTTGAAGAGACTCAAAGCTGGAAGAATGGGCAGCAGAAGAATAATTCACTGCAGCAACATGCAAAGGAACACACCTGAAGACATCATTTGGACTTGCAGTAGGGCAGTTTAAGTAAAGCAACACAGCAGCTTTGTAGCAACAGGGTTTGTTTGCTTTTGTTTTGGTTTTTACGCTTTAGATGAGACAGCTGTCTGTCTCCTTTACCCCCATCCATGCCTGAGTTCTCCCTGCTAACCTCGTGTTACTCATAGAAGTTCCTTGTGATTACAGGTTCTCCTTCCTGGCAGCCTGCACGTCGTGTTCAGCAGTAGCCAGAGCGCTCAGCAGGTATTACAGAGTTTAATGACAGTGCAAGAGTCACAGCAAGCGTTACATGGCCATTAGGTAACAGCACCCAGACACCCTCCCTCCCCCACACATACAGCCTCCGGTTTTGTTTTCAGCACAGAGAGAGATAACACAGAATATAGCAGAAAACAATCCGCAGTTCCCCTAAAATACTAACACAAGGAAAGGGTCAGGCATCTTAAAAGGTGAGCATCTACCCCCGAGGCAGGAAGGGCACTGAGGAAGCACAGCCAATGCTAAAGGCAAGACAGGATGCTTCCTACCTAAAACACGCTCTTCCACCTTGGAAGACTGAAAGAGATCATTCAAAATGTGGTATCTTGGCTTTAGCACTGGAACCTGGCAATACTAACTGAGCACACGGGCTTGAGAAGCCAGTGTCACCTTCCATGTGGTGGCAGCAGCATAATGACACTTAAAAATTTGGGAGTGGTAAGAAGGGAATACAATGCAAGAGCATTCCTTTGGGCACGGTAATTACGCTTCCGCCATAAGAGCGGTGCTCTACTGGCACATTTTACAAGCTACAAGGTTCAGCTGTCTTGAGTGTGAGTGCCCAGCCTCTCTGGCTAAAGATGAATGTCTTTGTTCCCAAGATCCTGAGCTACACTCCCCTCTACGTGGTGACCAGGTCACCTTGGCAGCCCTGTGTAACCAATGCCACCGCTGTACAAGCCAGTCTTCTCCACAGGCAGATTTAGAGAAGTGAATTCACTGCACCTTACGGACAAACTAGTTTTATCTACATGCCACATGTGTGTTAGGAGAGCATTCAGTGTGCTGTCCAGTCTGCAAAACTGGTCATTGGTTCCCTGCTCTTGTCTCTGTTCAGCTGGTCCCATCCAAGCATCCGTGCGGTTTTTCAACCACCTGCCTAATTACAGGGAAATACTACATGGACCAGCTCAGTAACCTCTTCAGTTCAAAGAGCACTGAATCAAGAAATACAGCCTCTCCCAGCACAGTCATGGCTCCAACTCAGTCTCCTGACAGATGCTGGTTGCCCTACACAAACGGCTCCAGCTCCAGCTGCTTTTCTAAGCCACGTTGTGAATCTGCATGATAGCTGCTGCCAAAACAGGATGGCCTTGGCCTCCATCCTAGCCACATGCCCCTACTGACTCCATCACGCTGGCAGCGGCTGGCAGCTGCCCCCACAGGGAAGCAGCTCAGGAGTCTAAACCTGGAGGCTTTTAATGGAGTACACTGGCTCCCACCCTATCCCTTCCACGCCAGGGGCAGCTGAGCATGGTCATGCTGCAAACTGGATGGGGGACCTGCGTCATTTAAACATCGCCTCTTTGCGCCTAGTTAAGTTAGTGTTCACAGCGAACAAGGACAAAACAAGCCATGGGCTACATGGTTACTTTTAGCGAGTCCTTACCCTAGCAGTCTGCTGAACTACAGCCCCTCTGTGCCCTACCACTGAAGCTGAAAATAGAGGGCTGCACAAGGGAAGAGACTCCCACCTACTCTGATAACTTTTCTGAAAATTAGAGTCAGGCAGCACGTTACAGAGTGTAACAAGTTAAGCAGCACTGGGCAAGAAAACCAATAACCGAGCCCAGCAAGGCACTCCTTCGTGCACCACAAGGACACATTTACCTGCATTAAAAACATGGACGTCAATCTGCCGCAGAGTCTCATAGTCTTCTCCAGAACAATATCCGCCAAAGGAATAGACCTTGTGCCCGACAGCCACGGCCGCGTGGTTCACCCTCCGTGGCCCACCTTCCAAGTGCACTGCCCACCGTAGCATTCCTCCCTGCAAGCCAGACAGTCTTCAGGGCCCCCAGCGCCACAGCCGCATGCTTCCTGGGCCACCACGATGTCACCTGGCTCTGTAACAGAGACAGAATGCTAAAATAACACGATCCATTCCGCAGGTCTTCCTATCTTCCTTGAACGCCAACTACAAAGGTTACACTGCTGTATCCTCACTCATCTGTCTCCCAACTGGAGATGGTTTTACCCTCCCCTTGGGAAGGAGACACAAGGCAGGTACCGTAACCTGAGCAAGGCTTGGAAGAGCGAGCAGAGATGCCCTTGCGTACAAAAAACCCTCAGCGTGGCTGTACAGGCAGCCCAAGCCAAGCATCTTTGGCAAAGGCAGCCGAGTGCTGCGCGCCCAGCCATGCCTTGGTCGTGTACACATCATGTACACGCCAGAACAATTTGTCCACATGAATGAAAATACACAGCGAGAGCCAGTTGTGAAGGTGAAAAGAACAGAGCCAGAGGGAAGAGAGCATGCTCTTTGGATCAGTCGAGAGAAACAGCAAAGGAAAATATTTAAAAAAAACACCCAACAAAAAACCCCAAAGAATGATCCCCACATGAAGCAACCGACTCCCCGATACAGGGGTGGACTACAACACTAGCATTTGGACTTATTGATTGGAGTACTAGGGTCCAGCTTAATTAAATGTGAGAGAACAGAGACCCCGTAGTCTGGGGAGAAAGCTCTTTGCTAATGATCAGAATAAGGCCTTTTTCTCCTGCAGCAAACCCAGGCATAACTATGAAAATTTTGTAACGTCATCTCTCAGTTAAGAAACTGATATGCTTCACGCTTCAAACAGATGGCTTAGATCAGCTTTTAGAGAAGTCACCGCAGCTGATTTTTGCGGAGATTCTCCTTTGGATCTAAGGATCTGGAGCACAGTCCTGCCTGGGTGCTTCTGAAAAAGTGGGTCAGTTCAATTCTTTAACAGTTTTCCTCCCAGCTGAAAAACAGCCATTAGAAGAGACGTCAGTGTTTCAGACAGCCTAAGGAAAACTCTCTTTTTTATTGCTTAGTTCTAGCTTCTTGGAAGACGCAGTCAGCGCACTCCCACCCCACACCCAGTTTTGGTATTTGCAGAACACAAAGAAATTTACGGATGCCTTAGAACAAGGACTAAAATTCCTACCACTTTTTCTCTGTCCCTTTTCTTTTTGGAAAGCAGTGAGTTTTCACAAGAAGAACCTTCGTCCCATTTAAAGTTTCTGAAGTAGCTGGAGAGCAGCAGGAAGGGGCAGCACCACGCTGCTCTGCTCCAGCAGCCTGATCACCGCAGCATTTTGCCCACCTGCACACTCCCATCTTATCCCCGCCTGGGGAAAGAGTCAGAGATGCCACCCAACAGGGAGCTCCTGGCATGGAGCAGAGCCCAGGCTTCCAGCTCCAGCCAGTTCAAAAGCATCCAGAAACCAATCACCTCATTCCAGAACTCCTAAATCTTAGCAAAAATCGAGTGATTTCTTTTTAAAGTTATTTCTTTTTCAAGTTGTTCCCAAAAGAGACTGGCAGCCAGAGCATGCTCTATACCTGAAAGTTACAGCAACAGGACACATGCAAAGTCCAAACAGAGAGCATCCTGCAGTCTTACTTGTAACAGATGAGCACAGACCAAGGAGTCCTTCCTGCGAAGCTGCTTCTTCCTGCAGCAACCGCTGTAACCTAAATTGCAGTCAGCAGCCCAGAAAGTCACATCAGGCTTTCCTCCAGCAGAGCTGCTCCAGAAGGACCCAGGAACACTCCCTCTCTGCTACAGACCACGCTTCACCTTGTGCCTGGGACCACTGCAAATTCAGAACAGCAGGTTTGGGGTTTTTTTTTTTTTTTTTTTTTTTAAATTACTATTTTTTTTTTAAGCCAGGCAGCAGCTCTTGTATAAGTCCTCCGCAAAGCTACAGAATAGATGAGTTTCCATGGAGACCACCGAAGTCATCTTTCAGGCTATTTTGAAGGCTTCACATATCTAAATGTGTTTCTTGCCTCAGTCATGAGTTACCATTGAAAAATCTAACCAATACTTTCCTCAAAATCGCTTCTTGGTTAAGTGATTCTGTAAGAGACTCCTCAAAGGGATTAACTGGACTTTATCACCAATGTCAGTATTTTCAGCATCCTTCAGACTGAGCCCAGTCCTGGAAGATTAAGCGGATGAATCTTGCTTCCAAGTTCTCCACTTAGTTCCTCCTGGGATAGAGAAGCACAGCAGCCTGGCGTGGCAGGCGCGCGTTGTACCAAGCCGCTTGCCTTCTTTTGCCAGAAAGGTTGTGAAAACTCTTCCTCACCCTCGGGAGTTCACTTGAGCCATGTGCCGAGGAGCACGCTGTCGCCAGAACAGGACACTGCTCCTTTCACTCCAACAGGAGCTGGCTACCCTGCCTGAACAGTTTCATAATTAAGGTTAGTCACAGGAACATAGGAAACGAAGGCTGCACATCCCAAGAAGTTAATCTGGTCAGTGGAGAGGCAGCAGCTCAAGGCCCAGCTGTTTACCCTGTAGGAAACGATTCTCATGTTGTAGCAACAGGGTTGCAATGTTATTCCCTACACTACAATTTCTGGGAAAGGGTTTCCCAGAGATCAGCCCTTCCCGGGAGGCAGGCAGGTGTAGACAGGTGGTTATAGGCAGGCCTGGGGTGGTGGCGGGGGTGACGGGGTCGAAGTTGGCTGCAGATCGCCGTGGCTGAGGACGGGGATACCCCTCCAGAGCAAAGACAAAGCTTAGCCAGCACAGCCTCTTGCTGCCGCTCGCCAGACCCAGCGCACGCAGAAACACTCGTTCGCTTTATGAAAAGACGACGATCAGAAGCATGAAGCGATCCTTACAGGATTGTATATTAAAAGGCCAAGGAAAACACAGGATTTAACAAGCTGCCAGGGTTTTTCCAAACCCAAGCACTCTTCTCTCCACTGTAATAAAAACACCCAGCCAGACTCCATCCTCCTCTCCTGCCACTGGCCACAACCCTACCCCGAAACTGTCACAACGTCTTCCCGCCTTTGCCAAGCACTCATTCTCCCCTTTTCGGCCACGCACAGGTCCACCCCCCTCTCCTCCCTGCGCAGCCCCACAGCCCCATCTCCTGAGGACCCCTCGCTCCTCCCCTTGCTTCCTGCGTCCTGCTCCAGCCTCTCCCCTCTCCTGCCTTTTTTTGAAATCATTTGATTAGAGCAGTTTTCTGTCCCAAAGCCAACTTTCCTCCTGCCACTCCCCTCTCTGCACTATCTGCAAATAGGAGTTAAACACTTTTTTTGAGAAAAAGTTATTTTCTGTCCTACAGTTGTGCACGCTGTTAAGTTCCATTTCAGGTTCTCCTTTCCAATGACAATTTATATGATACAAATGAGGACATAAATACACCACTTTCCAACCTCGTTCCTATGAGGAGTTCTTAATAGGAGGCATTAGTACACTTGACATTAGGCAGTGTGCCTTAGATTTCTTTAAAGATTACAAAGGGCACAGCCGGGGGGGAGAGGAGAACAGCAAAACTGATACGAAACAATTTACTAACAATTTCCCCCAACTGTACAACATTAAGTTACGCAAAATATATTCTGTGATTTCTCATTTAGGACGCCAGCAACAGGGACGTAGGCTGTAAACCACAGAAATACTGATAAGACAGCGGCAAATCGTACCAGAGAACCGGGAGGACGCTGGCTGCAGGAGGCGGTATGCGTCCCAGCTCAGGCAAACCGGGCGCTTTTTCACTGCACTACAAACCAAAGGGACACTTAGTGACACTAACATTCATCATGGATCAGAGGAAGGGCTTTCACGCCACAGAAAAATCAGGCTTGAATCATTTAAACCGCAGAAGCTTTTGCTACTGCCAAAAGCCAGCAGGGTAAGAGGAAGGTTGCCGTCTACATGGATTCGTGCAGACACCGGGCTAAGTGCGTGTCCCATCTCTGGATCCTGCTGAGCCGCCCCTCTCCTCCCCAGAGCTGCACCTCTTTTCAAGCAGCCTCCGCAGTTCATCTGCGCCCACAGCAGAAGGTGGTTGAAGGTCTGAGGAATCTCCTTTGACTGATTCAGCATGTCCAGCTGGAATCGTGCCCCAGCGTCCCCAGGAACTATGACCATATACTCATAGGGAGACCAAAAAGCTCCATCAAAACAAGCACAAGCTTCTTATACACCTAGAGGAGAGATTTTCTAGATGAAACAAAACTAAAGAAACTGCATTCCCACACACTCTGTTAGCTTGGCATATGCTTGCTCACCTTAGATCAGGAAGCTCTGGCTGCCTCTTTTCCCCCAATCTCAGCTCAGAGAAGCGACACGTCAAGCCATCCCAACCACATACATGCATGCATGCACGCACGCACTCAGGGTCTCCTTCGCAGGAGGGCACATGTGCTTCTGTTCAAGCCACTGCTTGCTTTCACTGACGCACGTGTCAGCTACCCACTTCACCTCCCCAAAAACTAATAGATCTTTTTATTTCATTTTGCACTCACACAGGCAGCAATCATGCAATCTTCACAACTCCCCATTTCCCTCGTCTGGCATAATCTATCCAGAGTCACAGTCAAGCACAGAGAAAGCAGAGAAATTTGGGCTGAAACCCTGGTAGGTCCTGTCATTAACTGCCAGGAATAAGAACCTTACTAAAAATCGGGTTACACTTCACCTACTGTTGAAGTACCCGATGCTGACGATGCCGGAAGTTAGGTGAGCACAGCAATGGGTTGCTCCTGTGCCACTAATGACAGGAAGGCTAAAATTAAAAAGTGCTCCAAATAACCTGCTGTGGTCCCACAGAAATGCTTGAAGCCCTCCACTGACTGTGCACAGCACCACAAGCCCAGGTACGCACTTCCAGAGATGGTGCAACAGCAGCCGTGGGGTGACCGCAGACTGGCTCTGTCGCTGCAGTCAGACATGACACCTGACCAAAAGTGGAAGCTCACAAGTCTATTAGCAGAGAAATAGCTATGGACGTCCTTCGACACCTCCCTTGTTCTTCGTCAGTGCTGACATCCAGCAAAGGGAGCGCAGCAATTCACCCGGGGCATTTCACTGCTAGGCAAGGGAACAACCAGATTTAAAATCAGCTTTGCGTTCTTTGAATACAGCACCTATAGACAACACTCCCAAATCTCTGGCTGTGCCGTTGTCTGAAGGTGCCTGAATAATGCCTGAAACAACCTTCATCCTAACTGCCCCAGCTTAGACCTAACTAGAGTCTACCAGCACAGCATAGAGCCATCCGAGATCACCAGAAAAATCACTCGATAATTTCTCACTAGCATACCTTCCAAAACTGTTGTGGTGACTTCAGCAAAGTGGCATAGACCAAAAAAAACCCCCAAACAAACGTAATCATAGTTTTTAGTCACATTTTTCAGCTGTTTGTTCTATTTGCTTTAGACTTTCTATTTTCAGTCCCTACAATTAACTATGAAAACATTTCATTCGAGACAGAAAGCCACCGACCATCTCCAAATACAACAGCCAGATGATAATCTTAGAACAAACACACGTATCCTCGGACCCACTTCTTTGCGCAAAGAGTGTTCACTGGGCTGCCTCGTTCCTCTACGCGCATAGGAAGAAACCTAGAGCCGTTTCTGAAAGCTGCTCAGATTAGCCTTGCTGCAATCAATTCCCACGGCAAGGGGGAGAAACCCAGCAGACAGCGGCCTGGATTTTCAAGGGCTCGCTCGCTCAGTCACCCCCAGAATTACAGCAGGGCCCCAAGCAGAGCAGCCTGCTGCCCCTGCAAAGTTGCTCCAGAGAGCAAATCCTACCGTGCGGCTTGCCTCGGTCCCGTCTCCCAAGCGATGCCAGCCACAAGGTTTAGTAACACTTAAAATAGTCCAGCCAGCTCCCAGCAGCCCATATAGACGGTTCTATTTCAAGCACATCCAACTTACTGTTAGAGACAGCACGAGAACAACCCGCTTTCTTCACTCATGCTTGACATTTATCTGATGCTTTGACTATTTATGCGAAGGCAGCGTGGAATTGCAAGCTTGCACATTCAGCAGCTTGGACACCGGCACCGCAGTCCCAGCGCCAGCAAAGCAGACGGTGCTAGAACGGCCCCTGAGCTCGTTCACCGAGACCCATCTGGAAGCTCGCCTCAGGCACGGCAATCACCCGCGGGGGGGGGGGGGGGGGGGGGGGGGGGGGGGGGGGGGGGGGGGGGGGGGGGGGGGGGGGGGGGGGGGGGGGG
>JAVKLA010000054.1:20615458-20641668 GCA_034782735.1 Sagittarius serpentarius | reverse complement strand
AGCTTCTCCTGCCCAGCCAGCAAGAAGGCTGGAGGGGCACAAGAAAGTTGGGAGGGGACACAGCCAGGACAGCTGCCTCAAACTGGCCACAGGGGTATTCCACACCATGGGACGTCATGCCCAGTATGGGGGAGTTGGCCTGGTGGGGTGCGGATCGCTGCTTGGGAACTAACTGGGTGTCAGGCCGCGAGTGGTGAGCAACTGCATTGTGCATCACTTGTTTTGTGTATTCCAGTCCTTTTATTATTATTGTCATTTTATTGTTGTTATTGTCATTGCTAGTTTCTGCCTTTCTGTTCTATTCAACTGTTCTTAACGCACGAAGAGGTTTTGTTTTTTTTTTTCCCCGATTCTCTCCCCCACCCCACTGGGTTGGGGGGAGCGAGCGAGCGGCTGCGTGGTGCTGAGTTGCTGGCTGGGGTTAAACCACGACAACATTCATGCTAAGGAAGTTCTTATACTCTGTAATCACCTCACACTCTTGAAATACATCTAAGACAGGAGGCTAAAAATGAGAATGAAGCTGCCAAGCATTCAAGCAGCAGACTACTCCACACAACCAAACCCACATGTCATTTTCTGACAGAGCTCTGGAGAACTATGCAGGGGACTGTGACCAGGAGCTAGCACTGATCTTCCCTAGCTCTTTCCTGCCTCATCCCCAATCTCTCCAGAATCCTTTTTTATGTCTTGTAAACAGAAATCTGTATTACTCCAATCTTGCCACTGGAAATGCAGACCAGTATGTCTGTCCACAAAAGCCCTCACATCATGAGGGCCACTGCTCCTCCAGAGCACTATCTACTTTGCCGGTATCGTATCTATCACCATGCCATGTAAGGGTGTAACAAAGCTCATTTTGTTTGGCCGAACTACATCGCGCTACTGGTCTGGTACACAGAGAGCCAAAAGCACTCATCCAGTCATTCAGCTCCATGCATCTCTAGCACCAGTTCTTTCCTTTCAGATCACCAAAGCAGTCTGAACAGCATTGGGAAGCCCTCCGTTCCTCACTGCACTTCGAGATCCACCAGTTTACCCATTATGTGCTCAGCTGGTGTTGCAAAAGACCCCCTTGCAAAGAGAATACCCGGTCTGACTAAGACCGGCACTTCTAAAAATCTGAAAGCCTTACACCTGTGACCACTCTTTTCAGCCACACGAGTATTTCCAAAGAATGAAACAAAGTTTCACGTTTATTTTGATGCCACATTGACTTAACTACAGTATTACAGCTGTCCAGCATTCCTCAATAGGGGAAGCTTCCTCCCAACCTCATCAATCAGCCTGGCTTCACCTCCTACGCTAGGACGCTTCCACTGCAGTTTATCTGAAAGTGTCACTCATCCACGTGAGCCTTTGGAGAATCCTACCTTTCTAAACAGCAATGCCTCATGGGACAGCACCGAGCCTCGGGAGCAGCACCCCCAGCCCTGCTTTCTGGGCGATGCGCACCTCATCAGCTCCCTTCATTCCTGGCCCCATTACCAGCAGTATGAGAAAGCCACTGGCAGGACATCAGGAAAAGCAGAGCTATATCAGGAGGTATCTCCTCCTTCCTGCCGCTGCGGCCTGTGCAGGAGGAGGCAAGGTAGCCGCTACCAGAGAGATGTCAGGTGCCAGTGTGGCCCCAGGGCACGCTGACACCACGCTTCTTGAAAGGCAGTGTTCAAGGCCCTCACACTTTTACAGAAGGGCACGCTCAGGACAAGACACTATCGATCTGCCCCAGCCTCCCTACTGTTTTCTGAAGGGTTCTGATACTTCAAACAGCTGCGAGATGGCTGCGGAGATTAGCAAGGCGCAGTCAGTCCACCCGCACTGAACAGCAGAGCCTCCCCACACGTCCCGGGGAGAGTCTCTCCCTCTGTGACCAGCCTGGGCTGCAGCTGCACAACCAGGGGTGCAGCGGTGACAGGCCTGAGCTGGCATGTCACTTGTAGGCATGGTAACTAATTAAAAACATGGCGAAGCCTTTTCTGCGCAGGCCTCGCGACATCTGGTTGCAGCCTAATTATGTACCTACAAGCTCTCTCCTTTTCGCCGTTTCTCATTTACTGGCTTTGTTCGCACATGCAGTCCTTCGCACGTGTGCTGTTTTCTAGTTCATAGCACAGGGTCTCTAGCGGCTCATTGGGAAAACACTTCATAGGTCTCTCTGCCTTTTTCTGTCTACACTAAAGAAGCCTCAGCGTTTCAAACTCATCAGTCTCACTCAATAAGGCTGAGGTCCTGTGGAAAAAGCAAGGCATCGCACAGTTAAAGGTCAATCCTGCATTACAGTGATGCAGCCAGCATTCCCATAGGCAGCCTTCGGCACGCTGCTTTACTCCAGAGGCACTCGACATCACGGCCTCACAGGTTTTTATTAGGAAAAAAAAAAGTACCCCTTCTACTCTGTTTAAGTCTCTGTGTTTGAAAAGAAAACAGCAGTTGACTGCAACAGCACGTTACTGTCCACCGACAGGCACGGCCTGCAGTCAGCTCTGCCGGGGAAGCAGCAGAAATGAGCTGCGGATGCAGCATGTCTTCTCCGTTGGGAGGGAGGCAACAGGACCTGCTACTCACCAGAACAGGTCGCAGCACTCTGTGGAAAGAAGAGCAGGTAGGGGAAGTGCAGGAATGGGACCCCAAACTCCAGGGCAGACTCTTCAGCTACAAAATGGTCTCGTTCCACTGGGGAGACACCACTAAACAACCCATTCTCTTGCTTGTGAAACATGCTTTTTCTAACCCTGTTCACTCCAGCAACGACTTATTCTATTACACTCCAGAACATGCAGCCACAGTGTTAAGTGCACATGGATTTCCTTCTATTTCTTGGACATTTTAAAGACGTGGAGGGAAAAGATGACATTTTGAAAATGGACTTAAGCAAAGAACACAGGCATACTGCTCTAGTAAACCCAGGTTTCTAATCCATCTTCCCAAGTGCATGCTCTTTGCTCCCACCGTTGTCCTACGGCCTGTCCAGTCCCGGGCCCCTTGCCCAACAAACCCCAATCTCCGCACATCTCCTCCTCTAATTTGTTCCCTTTACCTGCCCCACTCCTACTATCCATTGACACCAAGAATAACACCAGCACCGTCACCCCCCCGCCCCGCCGTGACCCGGCTCTTCACTGCACCTCTGCCCAAAGCCTCTACCCCCTTTCTGCCTCCTTGCCCAGACAAGCGGCTCTCCCCCAGCCTGCTGTCTTTCCCCACACCCTTCTGCCACCCATTTCCCTTTCTAGTTGTTCCCCAGCCTGTCCCTACAGACCTCTCGCAACGTTCTCTCCCAGCCCTAGCATCCCTTCAGAGGGGCACCTTTTCACACTCCTCAAGCCAGGAACAGCTGTCGATGCGGTGCTTGCGACAGCAGAGTTGAGCCTTCTTGTTTTCGCCCAGAAAGGCCTGCTTAGCTGGGTCCCTGGGGCGGGGAAATCCTACTTAGCTGAGGCATTGTATCGTGCTCACCGTAGGTAAACTCATCTCAGATTCAGCTGCTAAAAGGCATTTTTATATCCTGCCCACCAAGTTTTCAACTGACTTTTTACCAAATTTGGTTATCTAGGAGAGCAAAGATAAAAACCCAACACAAGGTTTTCTGAAGCATAATTAGGCAGAGGGGCACCAGAGAAAAAAAGAATCATCTTAACATGAGCAGAAAACAGTGCAGCTCTTCCCATCCATTTCTTGGACAGCTCTGAGCTGCTTTGATGACCTTTTCCAGAACAATCCTCCATCAGCCACACATACCAATGCTGGCAACAGTCACCCTCAGCAGGTCAGCATGGGTAGAAGCTAAACAGCTAGAAAAAGCTCCTGATGGGAACACCAGGTAGATCTCACAGTAAATGTGCTGTCACTGTGACTTAAAATACATGTACAGACATTTGTGGGCTTCACAAATGCCCTAAGATAGGGGCGGGAAAAAAAAAAAGTCTTGCTTCCTCCCAATTTAGATGTTAACAAAACCTTAATTTTTCAGGTTACCCATTCCCAAGCTCTGACTCATATCTTAACTTCGTTATTTATTACTATTTCACAAAACAACTGAATGTATCCCAGAACTCCCCACTGCCAGCAAGGGTTAGCCCTGCTCTCCCCACCGCAACCCTTGTGACAGACCTGCCTCATTCAGGAATTAGAAGCACTATTTTGTGTCACTAAGTCAGCAGAAAACAGACCTGGGGGGGGGGGAAACGTTTCCTTCTAGCTTACTGAACTGACTCAGCTCACCAAGGCAAGTCACATAAGCACCAAAACCAGCACAAGGAAGCAGAAAAAGTGGAGTTTTTTCCTCTTTGCAGCATCATTGCATAGGTAACTTGCTGAGCTCAGATTTTATCCCCACCATTTGCTCTCTGAAATTCCACATATTATTCCTTCTTTATTACTAGAAAACTGAAAGTCTCCTGTGGCATGAAAGATGCATTATGCCCACTGCAGCAAAGCTCTTCAGAAAAGTCTAAAGCAGCAGGATTCCACTGGCGTCACTACGACACAGACAAACTGGTAAATATTTCCAAGGCAGAGCATAAGCTTCTCTGCAAAGCTGAGTATCCTCTACGTCGCAATTTATTTCCTCATGACCCAGCAAAATCTGTCACTCTTTTCCAAGCTACCTGCTTCAGCAGAACTGAAAGGATTTTTATCAGGGCACACATTTTGCCTCTTCTCATCCCTACACACAGTTATTGCTGAGGAATCCTACTTTTTGACAAAATGATTTGCACCACCTTTCCATTTCCCCTCTGCCTACTGGCATCTACCATCTGTTACTGTACCCCAAGAAGACTTCACGATGAGCTCAAGTTACTTGGCAAGAACCTCTTACTCACTTCTGCTTCTCCGCCTTGTATTGCTGCGTGCAGTCATCAAAAAGCTTTTGGTTCATCTCCATGAACAGCTTCAGTGCATTGTAGATCAGCCCATGGATTGTCCTGCAAAGAAATGAGGAAAGGAGAGCAAGTCACGGTGATATCCGCCAGGTACTCAGCCCTGAGTTCGCACCAGCAGCACAAAAGCTAACAGCAGCAGCAACTCATACTACAGCAATGTGACAAAAGATTTTCACACAGTCCCAGCTCTTAGCATGGGAAAACCCCCTCCGCAAACACAGCGGAGACTATTGCACAGGGAGAAAGAGACGGAGAAGAAAGAGAAGACCACGGGGACAGGTCTGCTCTACTGTGGTCAGACTAACGAGTGAAAAAGTAGGCATTCACGCATTCATTCCTTGTAGTTAGAAACTGGGAAGGAAGGATGCTAGGGACCTGCTCAGAGCTGTTCCCAAGGGGCCTTTACCTAATCTAGCTTTAGTGCCTCCCACAGTTCACCTTGCATGTACACAATGACTTTTTTGGGCTGCCCAGTATTCAGTCGTGAGCTTCGTCACCGAGCTGCCCAAAACACAGACATTCGGCAGCCCTGTAGAGATGGGGACCAGCACTGAGAATACCACAGAAGAAAAGCCGACTTCATGTCAGCAGTTTATGGATAGGTTGCACTGTGTGTGAGCTCCCTCTGGGACAAGGACTCTCCCAGGGAATAAAAGGAAGTATTGAAGCTGTCTCTGAAACACCTGACCCAGAGGCAAGAGGGGACTGACTCAGTAGATTGAGCTCTGTGCCTCACCAGCTCTACAGATGGAATAAGGAAGAGAGCTACAGCCCTGCCGGACTTACGCAGGCTGTCTGACAAAGTGCTGGAGTAGACGAGCTATGGGAAGGAAGGGGAGAACCTGAGGTACTCAACCCGCCCCGAGATGAAGTGGCTGCTCCTAAAACAAACACAAGGAGAAATAAGAGGAAAACACTTTCAGGACTTCTTCTGCCATACCACTGGGAAGGAGACAAGAAGAAAAGACAGAAACAGCAGAATCATGAATCCTGACTGATGAAGAAGGAAACAGAACTGCTGAAGGGTTTCAGACAAGAACATAAAGCCCTTTTCTGAACTCTGATCAGGAGGGGCAGTAACACTGAGTGAACGTGTGTCTGTGTGCATCTGTCTGCATACACACGTGCACGTATGTACATGCCTGCCTGCACATGCAGGTGCCTGTTGGTGCACGTGTGCGTATCTGGGTGTTTGTGTGCATTCATGTCTGTGCGTCTGTGTCTACCCCAGTCTTTAGAGCACCCTTGACTGGTGGCTCAAGTGCGTGCTTCCCGATACAACAAAGAGAAGGAAGCAGCCAAATAGCAGACCGGGGGGAGCTCTCTGCAAGCAAGTTCCACCTCACAACCTTGTCTTTGCTACCACAGCATACTCCTAAGCCCTGGACTCACCCAGCCTCCCTAGAATTAATTATTTTGCTTTTTTCCACCCTCTAGAAGGGGGAAGATGACTTTTTTTGTTGTCTTGTGGGTTTTGCTGGAAGATTTTAGGATCTCGGCTGTGGGCTGAGTACTTTTAGCTAATTCGTTAAAAGGAAGTGAGTTTTACAACTTGAATTAACCAGGTAAGGAATCAACTGATGAAGCAGTCGGAAGAAAGGACGTTGATAGGAGAACCATAAAACAGATGAGTATTGAGGAATCAGACACAGAGGGCAATAACTTGACAGGGGACATCTGCCCAGTTAGTTCTGCTTTCTCTGTTCTTCCTGTACTCAAGGAGTCAGGCACTGCATTAGCCAAGGCCTCTGGTCACGGACAGCATATGGGTGATCATTAGTTAACAAGCAGCCAGAAGTCGGCTGGATAACCTACTGCACACCTCCAAGAGACCCACAGCATTAGTGCAATGCAGGTATCAAACTCTGGGTAGACTCAATGGCCCCAAGGTAGGTCACTGCAGAAGCCTGACCCCTTGCAAAAGCAGGCCACTGTGGTCTGCTGTGGCACTTTTCCATGCTGATACTACAAATGAGCCCTCTGGCTCAGCACCTGGTGTCACCGAGCGCCACGCGTCATTGCACTCTAGCAGCATGCCCCAGGATCGCTAGTAGGTCAAGCAATCCTGCATGCACAGCAAGTGCCAGGGCATGTGGAAGACCTACTTGTTCCAGTGACTCTTGGAGTTCTTGTAGAGCGCTGGAAACATGATCGGGAGAATTTTGGCTGCGTTATCGCTGATCAGGCTCATGATATATTCGTTGTTCCAATAGTACAGCGCTCGCTCTGCCACCTGCAGTGGGAGAGAAAGCCATCCTTGGAGAGGCTCCTTCCAGCAACACCTCTGGTGCCCAGGGAAATTGTGCAGTGCTGAGGCCAGAGCTTGCCACCACCCAGCCGAGGAGCAAATGCTTTCCCACAGCGTGGGCAGCGGGGCTGACCTTTGCCAGCTTCTACAAGGCCATTCATCCCGGCTGCCCAGCCTTCATTCCCTTAGCCTCTGCCAGACACTTCTCGCTTTCCTGGGGAAAACCTCACGTTCTTGACTAGGCAAGCCTACCGTCGACATACCGACGACTCCAACACCCTTTACACAATGCCTGAGGACAGTAATGTCATCCACTCCAGGTCCCAGCTCAGACTAGCTCCAAGCCTCCTTTGTTTCCTCAGACTGTCCTCTGTAAAGCTCCATCCCTCCCATTCCTCCCTGGCCTTCCCCACAAGTCCCTCTGGGCTTTGGAACATGCTTCAGTCACCAGGCCCAAAATTCATCCCCCTGATTTAGTAAGGGTGAAAATATGGAAAATCTTGGGGCATCCATCCTGCTATGCCAGTCTAACAAGTTTCCACATAGTGATAGATTCAGCCACGATTCTTCATATTTAACCACAAATCTGGGCAATGCAGATCACCAGGCTAATTTCTGCATTTAGCACTATCTTGAGAATGGCTTAAACACCCAGGAAGAGAGACATCCAGTCTCAGTTTCATATTTCAGATGACGGAGAACTTGCTATATCCCTTTAACGTACTGCTCCACGTGAGTAAACAAAGTGAAACTCACCTCATGTTCACTTACCCAGCTTTGGTTTCCAGCTATTAGATCTTGTTAAGCTTTTGTCTGCTAGATTAACACACAATCCACTCAGAGAAAACTAACCCCCACCAAGGTGTTCAGACCTACCAAGAAGTCAATTCCTATTTTTGCCCTCAGATGAGCTGCAGACACAGAGACTGTTCAGCCTGACTGTACGGGACAGCTTTGGGGTTAATTTTCTTAGGCTGTAAAGTGTTTGAACCTTCTCCAGGTTTTTCAGTCTTGTTTTTCAAAGAGCTGGCAACAGATGAGGGCTGCTATCAAGTACAGGATGCCTCTCCTCCAGCCCTTACCCTACTTTATTCAAGCTCCTTAGTTCCCTGTGGTAGCTCCTTCCACACCCAAAGGTCATGTCAGCCCTTTGGTTCCCACAACCACACCAGTAATCCGTGTCCAGCTGGTTTCCATCAGGCTCCCCCAGTCCTTTCCAGGAAACAGTGATCTTTTACATACACACATAACCCAGACTGACCTCATTTTTGGCTTGTAAACACATGACTTTGTACCTCTCTGTACCAAAAGCCAGACCGAAGCCAGTCTGCCTCACTGTGCCGTCACGCTCACTCTGGGGGAGGGCTATGTCACTATTCAACACCCCACCCATACCTGGGTCAGCCACACGTTCCACCAGCAAGCCACCTTCTTCCTGGGCACTCTTCATGGCAAGCTAAACCAGTGAGCCAAGAACACCCGCTAGGGGCTACTAACAGGTCCTACCACCCTGGACCTTTTAAACCTTAGGACTACCAGCCACAGAGACTGTTTTAGCCTGGTACTACAGCCACCTTCCCTTCAGAGGGAACAAGGAAGAAGCAGACTCTAGCACTTTTTCAGTATACCTCACTCTTTACCACCTACACCAGAATAGTACAAAGTTATCTTCTCTGCACACTGTCTCTTTGGCTGGCCTCCCTCCAACACTGCAGCCAGCTTGGTTTTACTGCAACAGGGTGACACTGGATGGATCGCCTCTACCTTTCCTAGCCAAAACAGGAGCGGGCAGAGCACCTCTGCCCCAGCTCCAGCCTGCTGCAATACATGGTGCTGAATACCCGAGTGCAGCAGGAGGGGCTCCACTGATCCGCTTTGCTCTGCGGCTGTGGTGAGGATCCTTACCGCCTCCCACCGCATGTCACCCCAATACACACCCTGGTCACACCTCCACGTGCCACTGATCCAAAAGACAAGCCCAAAAGCTGTGGTGTCACCCGCCCTCACATGGCAAGTGGGTTACAAGCCAGTGCCCTATCCCCTCCCTGAGCTGCAACCCACCTGGAAGTGTGGGCTGGAGACACACTTGGCCAACTGCCTGAACAAGGGCTCCATAACCTTCACAAACTCGGATGGTTCAATCACATCCAGGATCTCCTCCAGCTCATTTAAAAACATCACCTCCTTGGGACTGTGAGTTTTCGGCCAGAACTTCAGCAAGCCCACAATCACCTGAGTGGGGAGGGTACAGAGACAGTGTTAGAGGCTGAAAGTTAATACCAGCTGTGAAACAAATTTTTAAGGGTCCAGTCGCAACCACGGAGGGGAGGAAGTAACAGAAGAGACTTTCTCAGAAAGTCAGGGTAGATTACCAGGGAAGAAAGAAGAGAAAAACCCAAACTCTGCCAAGTTACACACAAGGCAGCAGCACTGCCCAGGCTACTATGATTCTGTACTACAAGCAGAAAGCTTAGAACCACTTTTTTCCTCAAACACAGTTTAACACAGAAGGTTCAAACCAGAGCGGGCAGCGGTTGGCAGATGCTGCAGAGCAACCATGGAAGATCAACTAATAAAATTGGAAATGCTACGGAGAAGGTCACTGAGGAATCATTATTCAGTACACTGTAGAGCTTGAACACTGGGGAGCACCCAATAAATAACGTAACGGGTGGGTTTGGGACAAGGAAAGGAAGTACCATTTCACACACAAGTAACTGGATTACAGAGCTCATTCTTGCAAGACTTTGTGGAGACTCAAAGTCCAAACAGACTCCAGAAGGGAGCAGAGAAGTTTATGGAAGCTATGCCTAATGGTGATAACTAAATATGACAATGCAGATGCAACTTCTGGCTGAGTAAACTATTGCTTACAAGATACTGGAAGAATATACTAGGGGAAGGCCTATACCTGACTTGATTTTATTTATTTCTTTTAATATTGCTTCCTTCCCTACCCATCTGCTTCTAGACATGGTCAAAGGCAGGATCCAAGATCCCGCAGACCTTCACTCTGTTGAAGCCATTGGTACAGCACTTACAGAAACGCTAACTCTGTGGACGCTAGATTCACACACAACCGCCGGCAGGAGTTGCTCTTTCAACCTCCGTGTACTTCAGTAACCTGATCCTGAAGCCAGCACGCGAGAGGAAGCTCACAGCAGCGGAGGGACAGTAGTGGGCAAAGCAACAGCAAGATTAGAAACATCTGAGCATTATGCTCCCACCATCTCAAGGCTTGAGAAGCCAACAGTTTGGTATCCTCAGTGTTTGTCATTACTCAGGTCTGCCATTCAGACAAGAGTTAGCTTCAGTGACTCAGATGTAATTTCTCCTACAGCTAAGGTGGTGCGAGGTGTGTCGAGTCTGTCTTTGCTATTACTGAGCACATCTGAGGCCTTGCTCACCTGGCAATCATTCAGACTGCTGTTAACGCAAGAGCTACCATGTCAAGCCTTGCTGAGCAAGCTTCTGGAGGCCCACTCTAAGTGAGCGTGGACCTAGTGAGCGATCTGGCCTCCTTCCAGCGCTAGTGGCAACATCTCCTAGTTCATTCAGAGCCTTGCTGATGCGCAAGCCCTGTAATTCTTCAAGACGTCAATAACCCCAGTCGTCTCAGGAGCCTATTCAAAACCTTCACAAGCGGGATGCTTCAACAGGACACAACCTGTGGCAATACGGCCTTGGTATGTCTCAGTGAGACCCAATGCAACACCCACAGTAATGAAATTGGGTCATGCCACTGCTTTCCACAAGCACCAAACCAAACCAGGTCTCTAATCCAGCGGCCAGTAACCCATTACCCAGGAAGCAGTGATGAGCTATGGAGCTTTACTATTTGGATAAGCTGCAAAATGAATCCTGGAAATATTGACAGATTTCTGTTTCGCTCTTCTCCCTCACCCTACAGTAAGCGCTTTGGCAGGAGGCTGTTGGGCTGGATGTCAACCACGGGAAGTACTCGGCATGATCGGGAAGCTACTTTACGCAGTTTGTTTCAGAGCAGGCTTTTGGGAACATAGGAAGTGGAGGACCCACATTTAAAGGAAAAGCTGGGAGGTCTGCTTAAGCACTGCTGGTGTCGGAGCTGAGGAGCCAGAAAGCTGACAAGAGCTGACCAGCTTCCACCAAGCACAGTCAGGCTCACCACGAACGCACACATTTCAGCCAGAGAACAGAACGACCTCAGCTAGCGTTACTCATTAAAACGCTCACACTTTCTGGTGCTCCCTGCTACAGGGACACAAGCACACGTTCTTTGGCCATCTGCTGTTTTGAGGCTGCGAAGCTCAGCTCTGCAGAAGATATTTCCTGGCCTGCAGTGGGTGGAGAAACACTTGGCTCCTGCTTGCACCCTCTGCCAAGCCGGCATATAGCTGGGTTAACTCTGCAGGTCTGCGCAGCCAGTAACTGGAGTATGTGAAGTCCCCATCTATACTGCTCACACATTATAGAACCTGCTGTTTCCCAGCACTACATCCTGAAGGCAAATGTGTCTACAGTGTCACTTAACACTACGGAGGTAGCAAACTGATGCTCGAGTAGGAAGGAGAATACTTTCACCAAGAAACAGTGGCTTGCCTAAGCAGACCTTTGTGTCGCAGGTTCCTAATCTCATCCCCACAGTTTTTCAGCCAACTCTGGCAGTCTGGAATGAACTCTTACTTTTTCAGAGCCCGCACGAGCTCATGCTGGTTCCATCAGATATCAGATGGCCATGTGTTTTGACTCTGCAGCATCTGTCACTAGCTGAAAGCTCTGCCCTGAAAGGACAGCTTGCTGTAGTATTCCTTCTGCTACACCAAGATCTGAAGCACCAAGGAAGACTACAGCCCACCTTCCTGAAGCTTCCACGAGAGAATGCTAAAGGCTTGCACGTGAGCAGCACAGCCCCTTCTGCCCACAGGGTACCAGGCAAACCCAGCAAACAATCCAGCTGACTCCCAGCCTCTTTAGCCTTTTTTCACCCTTGCTGTACTCTAAGGAAGCTACGAAGCTTTTTGGAACTTTACTGACACACAGAGGTTAAGCAAGGTTACTCACTGGCTCTGTCAAGCTGCTGTCTTTCTCCAAGAACTGTACAACACAGTACGCCAACTGTAGGAAAAAAACATGGCAAGATTAGAGCCTCCTCAAGTGTACCAGGGATTGAAGTGCCACCACCACCCTAGGCTAGAAGTGACATTATGCCCTCCACAGCATGTGTGATAAGCAGACAGTTGCAGCTCCAAAGAAATCCAGTTCTTCTGATGGCAAGTGAAGGCTCTAAGACCAAGCAGGCAACGCCTGAGCTCAGGACATTTGTGCAGCATAAAGGATAAAACTTGAGCCACCTAAAGTAGTCTGCAGCTAATACGTTCAAATGCAAGCACAGCTGCACACATGGGAAGGAACAAACCTGACTATCACAAGGCCCTGCCCCATAAAAACAAGGCTGGGAGAACAGACATCGCTGCTCAGTACCTGTACTTTTTCACTTCCTAGCCTGAGTCCTGATCTTCTCTACTCTTCTATTATGTATTCTAAATTGCAAGAAATTAATCTCTATACCAGCCTCGCAGCCCAGCACACCGATTTCTCTGCATATCTCAGCAGTGACTAATGGCTGACACACCACACGCACAAGCTGATGACTGCGGCTTGGAATTTTACCTCTCTGGTTTCAGCAGGGCCCCAATATTTCACAAACTTCCAGCACAAAAGGGCAAAGCAGGCCACAGCATTAAGTCAGCAGGAAATGGCAGGATACCCTTCTATCAGTCAGTGGCAAGAAGCACACACGTATACATAGAGGCCCAGGCACCGCAAGGCTGGGACAAGCCACTGCACTAATGGATTAGTGCAGAGCCCAAAACATCTCACAGCAAGAACTTTCTACAACATAGTAACGGAGCCCAGTGAACAGCTATAAGCAAACCTGAACAAGGGCTTTTGCAAGAATCACATTCTGCCCTGGGAACTTGAAGCACTTCTCACCTGGGGGTGATAGACACTGAGAGACTTCACCTTGTGCAGTGGTAACAAGACTCTGATGAGGAACATCTTGTGCTCTTCCTTCAGAGGCAGAGCAAACCCATTGATTATGCTGAGAAAAAACAAGAGTCTCGTTAACATCTTTACCCAGTAGAAATGCAGTATCTCTCACCCCAAAAGAGTCAGTGGCTTGCCCTAGCTCTCATTAGTTACTTGAAAAAGCACCCACCAGAAGAAGTGTGGTCACTGGGGCCCAACCTGCATAGCATGCTCAGCGAGAGTGTCTCCCCAGGAGGCACGGCCCAGAAACGCCTCTGACGGGGCCTGGGCTCTGCTCTGTCCTGTGCCAGGCTGAGCCCACACACATTTAAGTGGAACATCTGGGGAAGGCCAGCACAGAGGCAGCCCAGTCCTCAAGGCTTGCACTTTCCAGAACAGGAGGATGGCGGCACAAGAGAGGGCTGCAAACAGAAGGGCAGCTGAAGCCATGGAGAAGGCTGCCCACTGCTAAGGCTTCTCAGGGCTGTGAGGAACTCTTCTCTTTTACTGCCTGCTGAGGCAAGACAGCAAGCGTGACTGGACTCCAACTCAAAAGAACAGGAGACAAATCTGGGGAGGAGAAGGCTACCACTGCATTTACTTCCACTGTGTGCTTCGTCAGACTGAGATCCTCTTGGAAGAGGAGGCTCCTGCAAAAACTGCTGAAGGAAGGCACTGCCAGCTCACGCAGCACGCCGCGCTGGGAGGTCTCATTCACCATGGGCCCCCTGGGACTTCCAAAAGTGCTCTTACCTTCCCAGGATCTCCAGCAGCTCTGCAATCCCATTGTGGTGCTCTGTTTCATAGATAAACCTAAAGAGAAGAGAAGAATGAGAGGTCATCACCAAATGTTGGATACAGTTTGATAAGCAAAAGAAAGGAAAAACACTGGAGACAGGGAGTTTCCTACCAAATAACAGAACTCCAAGATGACAGGGCAGGGTGTAAGAGAGAGAAGCAAATAAATTCATGGCCTGCAGATCAGCTAAAGCTCAGAGGTCCCACCATTTGCTATGTGTGCTGAAGACAGCACTATCACACCCTCACTGATCTTAAGCATAGGTGAATGCTATCCCTACCAAAGTAGTGTGACATAACTGAGTCACTTAGCTAATCACAGTCTGGATCAGAGAAATCACAGCCCAGTGCCCCAAATTTATCTCACTGGATTGTCCCACTCACTTGCTAGGCCAGCGGCACTAAGAAACATGTCACCTGTAAAATATATTGTTGATCTGCCGCCTCACGTATGCTCGCAGACCCAGGAACTTCCCGTAGATCCTGTGCAGAATAGTCTTTAGGAAGTCTCGTTCTCTGGGGTCTTCACTGTCAAAGAGATCCAGCAGCTTTGGGGAGAAGAAATTCAGTCAGTGTCTGCACACTGCCTGTCTGGACAAAGCTACCAGCAACACTGGGCACTGCTCCTGCTCAGCAAAAGCAGCTCTTCCAGCTGAGTGATGCCTTCAGCACCCTGAGTACAGCGGTCGCTTCCCCGAAACATGCAGCCTCCTAGTCACAAGCTGGAACCATCAGCACTTCTTTTGTCTTTGGAAGCACAGTGATGGCCCGCAACGCTATACAAAGCTGTGTCCCCCCGGATTTCCCCTGCAAGGCCCCCAGTGCCCCTCTCCACCTGTACAATGAATGGTGAGTTCCAGGGACTACAGCTCGCACACACTCTTGCCCTGCACACAGAATTCTGGCTGCTCATTCAAGACTAGACAAAGGAAAAAAGAAAACCCACATCATCAAGCACCTGCTGGCAAAGCTGGACTGTTTGCAGAACACCCTGACCAAAATCTGCTGCATGTCCTTCATAAAGGTGGTGCACAGTGGCAGGGCCAACGATTACTTACAGATAGTACAAACTTCTGGTCAATGTATTTCTTGGCTACGTTTGGCTGAAAGTCAGGCGATTCCAGGAACCGGAGGAAGAATTCATACACCAGCTATGGGGGGAGAAGGAGAGATCACTTAGAAATGCCCCCCGTCCTCTCACCAGTGTTCACATCAGATTTTAAACGTTTTCCTTCTCTTTAAGGATTCGGGGAAAGGCTGGGAAGCCTGAATGGGAGCACAGAAAACACAGGAGCCTGTGTTTCCCCACCCAGTGGGATCAACTCAGCTGCCCTTGCTTTGATGGGCAGGGCGCCAGCGGCATGTAACTGCCCAAGTCTGCATGAGATCTCATCATTTCAGGTCCCACCAAAGACAACAGTCACCCACTCAGATGAAGACACTAGGCCTGGGAAACTCTTCTCTCACCTTCAGCCCACATCTCTACAGAGAACAGAAACCTCCAGAGGAGATGGCAAGGGCTCAGGCTTCATTGGAAGCCCTTGGCGTACCAAGGAAGAACAGAAAAGCTGAGAAATGAAACGCACCCCAGGAAAACACGTCGCGTCCTCTGCCTCCTGCGGCCTGACTCCAGACTGGCTTGGCCCTGCTAAGCCATGCGAGTTGCCTGCTGTGCCCCACTCGGGCAACAAAGGGCAGCTTGCTTTAAGAAGGCTGCCAGTGCTGAAACAGCAACATCTGGTCCTGCCGTCGTCCCAGAGGGACGAGCCCGTTCCTGGCCCTTCTGAGGGGCGAGCAGGCCCAGCGAGAGCTCTGCATCCCACAGGTCTGACTCTGGACCTGAAGGACCCATGGGGCCACCCATCCACAGGTAGGGCCCAGCTGCCAAGGACAGCAGTGCAGAAAAAACTGAGGCGATGACCACAAAACTCAGCACACACGTGCCACAACCCAAGCCGACTGCCGCTGACTTAACTCTGAGAAACAAGTGCTTCCTGGCATTCATAGCACTCTGGTGCTGAGGACACGCCATTTCCATCAACGCTCACATCCCCATGTCAACTGCAGCAGTGAGCAGTGATTAACCACTGCTGCAGAACTGCACCTTATTTCCTCTCCGTATTTTCTGCTTCGTTCTGCAGTGCTTGGCTCTTGTTCTGCCTTTGTCTGCTTGACAACACATCCCCGCGCAAGTGCCTGGGGAGACCTCCATAAGCTTACCTCCCGACTTCCACTGCCGAGCTCTGCTGAACCACGCTCACTGTTGCTTTCACAACCCTTTTCACCTAGTTTGTCTTAAAGTCTGTCTCCCAGAGGACACAGCCTGATGAAACGATCGTTGTCTCCCTTCCCCTCTTCCTCCCCTCCAGTTCCCTCTCTCTTCTGGTCAAACATTTGCTCCCAGTTAATGCAACTGAATTGCATCCAGCATACAGGAGACACATTACCAGGTGTCAGCACACGCTTTGCTTTGGCACCAAGCAGTCCTCTTCCTCCACGTGCCTCCCAGGGAGCCGGGCAAGGCGAGGAGCACTGAAGCAGACAGGGGTGCTGTCTGCAGTGCTGCTGAAGCCCAGCGGACGCGGGCTCTTGAGCCTTCGGGAGGGACCCTAACACTGCTGGGAATGGCATCTTACATAGGCAATACGGCACAACTCCCTCACTCGTGGTGAAGTGCGCACTGCCAGCCAACCTCAGGGCCGTGTGGGACTACAGCCATCTGCAGGCGAACGTTGCACACAGCCATCAGCCCACTTCCAGGACACCCCTGCTGCCGCCACTGCCTACAAGCCACCTCTGACCCACGGCTGGCAGGCCTGGTCTCTCCCGGTCCCCACACGGCAACCCTCGGCAACCCTCACAGGCTGGGGAAGCAGCCAGCGGCAGGGCTGGCAGGCTCCAGCCTGCCTACGTGGACTCTCGACTTGCTGGAGATAAATTCACCAGGTCTATATCCCCCTCTCCTCCTCACCTGAAGGTGCGGCCAGGCAGCCTCTAATGTAGGCTCATCTTCCTCAGGGTCAAACTCCGCGCCTGTGGGATTGGAGGATGGCGGGAGTGTCCGGAAGAGGTTCACTGAAAACTGAGGTGAGTGAAAAGGTGTATGAATGACATCCCTGCACCTCACGACGGTCCTCCCCGCAGCAAATCCTTCACTGCAGAGCCACACGTCGCGGTGTGCTACAGCCGTGCCCACAGACAGATCCCTCCCTGGAGGCTGCAGGGTTACAGTCTGTGCAGGAACTCCCCGAGTGCAGTCTGGGCCAGGGACAGAGCTTCCACCTCTCCCTACCCCAGGCACTGCTGCCCCTGCCCCCTCTTTCTGGGGGAGGGCAGGCAATAAGGAATGGGTAGGACTGGGGTCACGCTCTTCTCTGACAAATCCCTAGCCCCTCCTCCCGCCCCGGCTTCTGAACAGTCCCTATTTCTTTGGCACAAAAGCCCATACTGGCCCCATGCCCTACCATGATAACAGCTTCAGGATAGATGGCCTCAGTGACAACATCACGGTTGTGTGTGATGTATTCCACCATCTCGTTGAGACCTGCTCGCTTCACCTCCTTGAACTTCAGGTCACTGAGGGGGTCAGAGATGAAGTCAAAAAGCACGCAGCACTGCCGCAGCTTCTGGATGAAAAGCTCTTCTCGTTCGTGTGGAGGAGCATCTGTCAGAGAAAGCAGGGATGTCTGGCCTCGGAGACAGGCAGAACATCTTCCTGGTTTGCCCAGGTATCAGTGCAGTTTGCTCCCTGTCCTGCATTCCCCTTCCCCCGTCACAGTCCCCCTTGAGCTGGTGGCGGAAGAGGGAGAGGTGGTGTTATCCCTGCTATGGAGATGGGACAGCAGAGGCAGAGGGATTGCAAGGCCTCTGGAGAAACTATCCCATAAGGCGACTTCAAACATGGTTAGCGGTTTCTGATCTGATAAGCATTGATCCTTTCCCGGGACAAGGTACACTGGAAAAGGAACTCACTTAACTAGCTCCCGTCACAGACCAGTGACACCCACGCCCTGCACCCCACAGTCACAAAGGCAGCTGGGCAGAGCACAGTGTGGGCTCACCCTCCTCCCAGAGAGCAGCCCAAAGAGAGGGGCCGAGGTGGCAGAGGCCCTACATTAACAGCATTCTCTTTTTGATATGTTGCCACTGGAAACTAGGCACCGCTAAGGCCAGACAGGCAAACTTACCTCTTGCTTGCAGAACGGCTGCTGATCTGCAAGGCAGTCGCCCTTCCTAAAAGGGCTGCCTGTTTCTGTGAGCAATATCAGCAACGGGTCTGGCTGAGTGACTGCTAAAAATGCTTTCTCCTTGTCCGCATTTAAGTCATGTTTAATTGCACCATTATGTAGACTAACTGCTAATGCTGGGTAATTGCCCTAATGTGGACAAGTTCAATAGCACTACCATAATTTGCAGTGGAAACAGAAGGAGGAGGAGGAGGAGATCTGGTCCTCTCGCGAGAAGGGGTGGCTGTAGGAACCAAGAGCAGTCTGCACAAAGATCTCTGCACTTCCTCCACCACCTCCTGAACAATCTGAGGCAATCCTAAGTACATGTAAGCACGAGAGTTTAAGTCAGTTCAAATGGGAAGGTAAGTACTAGAGTTCGTATTGAGTATCCTCCTTTTCTTTTAGGCTATCCATAAATTCTCAACCTGCTGCCAAGCCAAGCGCCTTTCCCAGAGCCATCGCTGCCGCACTGCCGGCAGGAGGTTAGCAGCACACTGCCAGAGTTGCTTTGGGAAGAGCCCGTACACCACCACACTCTGCCTGGAGAAGGCGCAGCTTGTCATGCCCATCACCCCCACCCCACAGCTTCCTTACCTTTAAGGGCTGGGAGCTTTTGCAGTTCCCGGTTTTTGCTCAGATTGAAGCGAGAAGAGCTGTGCCGACGCTCCTTTTTCACAATCTGGGGTCCCCCCGAGTACTTAATCTTATTCAGCTGGGTTGGCGGGGGAGCACTGTTACTTGGCCGCTTATTTGAAGTTTGCTGCTGCTGCTGCGGCGGCGGCAGCTGCGGCTGCTGCTGAGGCTGCTGGGCCTGATGAGGGAGAAGAGAGTAAAGGCTTTTACCTACAAGACTCACAAGCAATCAGATACCATTAGCATCTTCTTAGACTAAAGAAACTGCGCACGTTTTTCACTGTTGCACTTGCAATTCAGCGCGTCTCACCCACTCCTGCAGGGCCCCGGACCCGTTGGTTGCATTTGCAGCATACCTGCAAAGTGAACATCAGTTATACTGCTATCTGCCAGGCACCACAGAGACACCAGAGCCTCTGGGCACAGCGGGTGCTAGGGATGCGGAAAGCAAAGCCACATCTTCCAACAAGTTACAGGAGCTTGTTGACATGAAAAAGCAGAAATAAGAACTTTCCATGGTCCAAACAGAAACCTCAGTGTGCCGCTGCCTCCAATTACAGCACTCTGTACCACACACAGCAAACATGTTCTGAAAACTAGCGAGTTGCTTGCTTATCCTTGTGCAGGGAACCACCTGGGAAAAAGCAAAGCAGCGTGTAGTACAGAGCAGAGATGACAGCCCTGGAAAAGCAATAGTGAAGACCACTGAAATCATCGCTGCATCTGTAGACCAGGAGCTCCCAGTCTACAAACCACACAGGCCATATCCAAACCTTAGGTCCCAGGCTGTGGGCTTTCTCAACCCGTCCAGGCTGCTCCCTCTATCTCCGCCTTGTTTCAGCCTCACTGCAGTCCGGACTTCTCCTGTCGATTTGCTTTTTCCCACATCAGCCCTTTCAGCCACGCAAACTCTTTGCCCGCACTTTCCTCCAGCAGACATCCTCTCCACTTCATGCTTGTTAAACAGCACTTACAGAGGCACTCTCTTATTTTTAGCAAGTGACCAAACTCAAGCCAGTGTTTGCTCAGCTCAGCTCTGTTCTGACCTTGCTGAGGCTCTGCTGGTTCAAGTCCCACTTGGGCCATAACGGCTCAATAACTAACCCTTTAACACCACACTGACCCAACTCCTGGAAAACTTAATATGGAAGAGGGCAATATTCTGCCAACAAGCCTAGAGCAGAGGGCTCAGCTGGAGACAGCACTCGGCCTACTCTGGCTCTGCTGCACGAGCCCAGCAACACTCCGTTCCTCGGCTCTGCCACCACCTTCCCGCTGGCGCATGAAGCCAAGAAGCTGCAGGGTGAACCTGTTTAGCACACAACAGGTATAGTGCAATGGATGGGGAGCAGAGGTGGGTGAAATCCTTGGACGTCACCCTCTCCTTCCGCCATGAACTCCCAGCTGCCACAGACAGCACAGCGGTACAAACGCACACCTCCCCAGAACACCGACCAGCAGGATTTTGAGGGAAAGCACCAGCAGTGCAGAAGCTCATCAGAGCTTTCCTCCAAATGAGATGTGGCCAGTCTGTTCCTGTGAGGAGCAGCTGAGCTGCAGCTTACCCTGCAGAGTCCTTACCCTGAACTGAGTGAGTCCTGATGGTTTCCAAAGAGGTGCAGCACAGCACCACAGTGCAAGAGCAAGAGTTACTGCACCCACAGCACGCAGGGAGGCAGCAAGGCAGGAACAGGGAAAGCTGCCTACAAGGAGACTCTGCTCTACAGATTAGGATCTGTAGAGCAAGAGCAAAGACTCCCTGTGAAAAACAGCACCCAACATGAAACACTAATTGTTTCGTCAAGCCAGTACTTTGAAACAGAAATGAGAAATGTTTTGGTTCTGGTCTGGCTCTGCTTGAAGGAAATCTTAAGTGGCTCCATTTCGAGCTCAGCTCCAAGCCAAGGTGTGGGGAGACAACAAGATTTGAACTCTCTTCAGTTTAGATTTCACCTGATTCCTTTCATGGAGCAGCATTGTCCCGCAATGAGAGGAGGGAGCAAGATGAGCTTGTGATGAAAACAGCTGTACCTGTCAGACAAAGCAGGCCCAGACTACAAATTGGAGGCAACTTATCCTGAACAGCGGTCTCTCCGCAGGTAAGTCAGGCTGAATCCTTGCTGGCAGCCTTCCAAGAGTGCAAAGTTCATTCCGCACCCTGAATATTTGGGTATCAGGGCAGCATGAGCCACTCAGATGTTGTCCAGATGCTTTTGGGAGGGCTAGTCCTCTACTCTGCATCACTCTCCTTCAACAGGGAAGGAGGAAAAACCCTGAATGCTGAGCCACTGCAGAGAAAAGATGGTACAGAAACAAAAGATGCATCGACGTCCTCACCTGTAACACTGAGGGAAGCAGGACACATGGGTCCTCCTAGCTGACGGGACACCTGTGCACTCCCCACCCACCCAGAAATGCCACAGGCAAATGTTCTGAGCACAGTGCTCAGAAGTCAATACCGCATGTTGACAGGCGGCGGCCACACTGCCTTCACCAGGGGCCTGGAAAAGTCCTTGCCACCAGCTTCTACAGTCTTCAACAGCTGGCATGAAGAGAGACAAAACACAGCTTCAGGTTTAGCTGCTAGTTATTTAAGAAACAGGCGTACCCATGCACGAATCACACAACTGAGTTTGCTAGAGAAAATCTGATGATGGGGGAGGTCAGATATACTCTTATGCTGCAGTGCTCAGCGGGTTTTAGGATGGATTGCTTCTATATGGACTTTCTGGCATCAAGCTGAATAGCTGCTTTCAGGAGCTGCCTCCTGTGGCAGGCCTGCTGTCCTTCAACACCTCCTACCTTGGCCACATGAGTCAGAGAAGGCTTCTTTTAAGTTTCCCAACACTTTCTTCTCTGAAGTTTCCATCCCCGAAAACACAGCAGACTGCTAAAACTGAAAGCTTTTCTCTGAACACACAGGTATCAACCTCACAGACTGTTTCCCAGACATCAAAACCTGCTGACCGCTACATGGCTGCAGGCACACATCTACCTGATCAGGCTCAGCCCCTTATCTGACAGGCAGGGCTCACACCACCACGGCAAAGCCGGCTGCTTGGGAAACACTGTTTGCCAGTAGCTGTTAGGCAGCACGTGCCAAGGTGACTGGAGAACAGCATAAAGCTGTTCGCCCAAGCGTGGTGCGGCAGCCCCACTTTTCCCCGCTGCAGTGGAGCGGCCACTCGTGCCGACAGAACGGGCCAGCCCCAACTGCAACCACGTTTGAACTCCCTGGCTTCACAGCGCTTCCTCCCCACTGGTTCCCACCACCTCCTTGCTAGGAACTTGCCTGCACAAGTCAATGAGCCCCAGGCCCTGGGCTTGCTCTGTGCCATTTCTCTTCACCCAGGGTTCCCAGGGACAGAGACCCTTTTCCCCCAGCCACCCTGAGCTGTGCCAGCTTCTCCTCCGCTCTCCTACCTATGCATGACCTCACCTCTGCAGGCACTCTCATCGTGGCTGGGTGCATCACCACTTGGAAAGCCCTTCTGCCTCACTGGTCCCTTGAGCATCCCCCGCTTGCTAAGCTTCTCAGCCCAGATCTGCTCTCAGCTCCTCCTCCTCAGATGACTCTTCCCTTCCCATCGCTCAAGTCAGTACCTGCTCTCTTTGCCTGCTGTTACACAGCTTCCCTATTAAAATCAAGCTCTCTGCCTCAGAAGTAACATCAACACACTGTAACGCCTGTCTCTGAATAATGAACTCCAGGTACTGCAGTAACAAGCCCCATAGAGATATCTGCAAAACACATAACACAGCAGCTGAGTGAAAAGGAGCACCCTCTCCCAGCACTGCAAATCTCATCAGCGAGGCTCCAAGCTGCCCTTGAGGCTGCAGAGCAACTCCTCTCTCCTCTTTACTGCTGCTGCTAATCCCTGCTCCCACTTCCAGGTCATTAACTCTCCTCCCCACCCAGCTGCCTCTCCCTCTCTTTCTGGCCAGGAGGAGTAACTCTTTCTCATCCTCTCATTCAATGCTGCCTTGGTCTCTGACATTATTCCTTTTTTCTCCTCAAACAGCCATGCAGAAATTCTCTCCATTCATATCTTCATCATGTTCCAGAGGGAACGAACTAAACAAACCTTTCATTTCCCACTCCCTGCTCTCATGTTTTCCTCTGCTGTTCCCACCTCTTCCTGAGCACATTGCCCCCCCCAAAGCCAGGGACTGGCCAAGCTCTGCTGGCTCTTCACCTCAGATAGCTTCACCCTAAGCTGGGCATCTAAAAGAGCACTGCACGACCCCTGTACTTACTGGGGAACTCAAACACTTGCCTTCCCTTGTGGGGATGCATCTGCTTTTGAACATATCTGCCCTTCCAGACCAGCTCCACTAAAAGCTCCTTCGCTGCAGAGAACAAAGCACTATGCTTAAGGGTTTCTAGACTGACTCCTACCCTCTTCATCTCCCTCCACAGAGGTCCCCACAGGAGGTCCCCATCCACTGCATTCGCTCAGATCTGTCAAACCAGAGCTGCCCTTCGACAAGCTTTACTCATTCCACCAGCCAGACGACTCGCCTGCAAAACAAGTCACAACTTTCTGGTACCAGAATAAATTAGTGCCGAGTCCTCCCCTGCTCCTTGGAACACAGTGTAAGAGAGGAAAGCGCGTGCTGGAAGAGGGCCGCCCAAATGCTGCTCTCCTGCTGCAAGCCCATTAAGCATCTATTAAGACATGAAGAAAAAAGAAAATTCTCTTTGGCGCACACAGCTTTCACCCTAGAAAAGGCAACCAACCAACTGTAACTCCATGGAAGAATTTACAGGGCACAAAACTCTCACAATGGCAGCAAAGACACCCAGGCTAGGCTCAGCCCATCAACCCCACCAGGCAATACCACTCGTGGCGTTTCACGAGTCAAACCACCTCCTGCTTCTGACACAAGGAAGGAGTCTCGCTCCCAGCACACGTTACCCAATTCCTCACGGTCCCCAGTGGGAAAGCCAAAATACCTTTCTGAGCTTCCTGAAGAGCAGGAAAATCGCATTCAGACTGGTGTACATTTCTTCTTATCGAGCAAAGACCTCTCTTCCATTCTGCAGCAGAGCAGTCCGGAAACAGGAAAGCACCAAGAGAGAACAAACTTCACTGCAAACTCAACAGTGAAAGGGAGAAGAGACCTGTGGCAGTGCACACTGCAGAGATGTCTCCTTTCTGCTCTGCTCTCTGTTCCTATGATCAAAGGAGACCCAGCCTTCCATCTTAAAGAAGGGCTGGATTTTGTCTGGAGTATGAGGAAGTGGCTGGGTATGTTTTGTGGGAGGGAAGGTTAGACGCATCATTCCTAAGTTTCTCTTCTGCACCCAGGCACAACCAGACACTACGTGCCGTTTCAGGTCACAGGAGAAAGCTTGTAGCCTGCCCTGTTCTTCCTTTATTACTGCACCACTTGCAACCAGGAGAGCAGCACCACAGCCCACTGCTGCTTTGGATGGGGACACCACAGCGCTCTGCTTTGATGGCTATCCGTCACCCTCGCAGTGCAAGACCCAGGCTTTCCTTCCTTTTCCCAGAGCTGTGAACTCAGCAGACAGAGTGTTGAATAAATAAAAGGTAAGCCTGACCCTGTGATGCCAAGGCAGGAGCTCTCTCGCTTCCCCGGAGTTGGCAGACAGCTCTCCCAGCCAGCTGTTTTCAGCCGCATACACAAAATAAAACCGGCAGAGGCTAAGACCAGGGTGGGACGCAAAAAGAGGATCTACACAACTGCTACCTGCTGCAAGGCCAACAAACTTAGCTTCTCATTCCTTGCTGGCCGCACGGCTTGGACCCTGAAACCAAGTGGCTAGTAGCAGGGATATTTTCTGAGGCTCTGCGACATAGATCCATGCTTTGAAGGAGACTCTAAAATAAGGTTATTCGGACTACGACCATCCCACTGAACTACAGATTTCTTCCTAGTCTTCATTAGCCTTACATGTCTCCTATCCCCAGTCCTCCAAATTACAAGTGCAATGTGTTCCAGACAAGACTCAAGCACACAGGCTTCTACGGACACAAAAGTGGCACAGCTTGCTTGCCAAACTGCAGTATTAATAAAAAAAACACGACACACATATGCACGCTTCCTTGGACACACGTACAACGCTCTTCTGAGCCAAGTCTCAAAATCCACAACCACACTGAGTGCCAGACAAACTCAACTCTACCAGAAAAGTTCCAGTTTACCCAAATTTCTGCTAATTCTAAGCACAGCTTTTCCTATTACCACGTTCTGCTGGGGCTATTCGAACCCATCTAGCTTGGCAACATCAAAACCGAGAGTGAAAGAGAATCTGCACAGCTGGGAATACAGACTGTGCCTTCGTGTGAGTAATGTTGTGTTCAGCAACAAGGCTGTTATACCAAAGGAGAACCATTTAACCTCCAGCAGTTTACCTCTATTCTTTCAGGTGTCCTATCCATTACTCCCTAGTCTCACTCCCCCAGGAAATGCCTGAGAAGAACACGCTCCTTTTCTATTGCCTCTCACTCCTCTCCCACTCTGACACAAGGTGACAACAGAGTTTATCGTGCTTTGCTCTGACAGGAGCAAGGAAGCTGTTCCCGTCTGCCAGGCTTCCTCCTTCTCGGTAACCGTGGCTCTTCCCCCTCTGCAGCCAACCTCACCACGCTCTGCCCACCTCTGCGAGCAGCACTCGCCGTCAGCTTCGTGCCAAATCTCTTTTTGCACGGCTGTACGGTACGAGACTCTCCCTGTCTCCTCCATAGTCACTGACCCCTTTGGGCCAGCTTGCAAGGGGAACTAACTTCATCTTAACTTTCGTCTCTGCTACCGTCTTCTCCGATTCCTTAGGACCCTGGTGACGTACGTTACCTGGCAGAGCAGCCTGAAGTAGCTAGAATGAAAGATGTTATTCCTCCTCAAAGATGACTTGCACACGCACACTGCTGTATCCAAGGTGAAAGCCTTACCTCTTCCGAATTCTCTGCCCCGCCATCCTTCCCGGTACCGCTGCTGCCGCCAGGCTTTGTGGTGCTTTTGGTAGACTTCGGAGACTCCTGAAACGACGAAAAGCCGCTCAGAGAAAATTCCACCTTGCGCAGGATTTTAGCAGCTCTGTGCCGAGTTCAGCTGTGCGCTCCCATGGGCCCGCCCCGCCCCCGGCCCTGCAGCAAGACCGGCTCCGGGCGGGAACTCCCGGCCCTTTCCCCCTCAGAAGGGCGCCCGGAACGACCCCCCCACACCACCCGGCAGCGGACGCCCGCGGCGGGGACGCGGCCCCGAGCAGGAGCGGCGCTGGCGCTGGCACGTCCCGTCCCGGTCACCTCCGGGTGACAGGGCCCCGCGCCCAGCCAGCCTTTCCCCGGGGCACGGCCCCGCCGGTGCCCACCGGCGCTACAAGGTGCGGGGCACCCAGGGCCCCGGCGGGCACGGGGCCAGGGCCACGGCCCGGCC
>JAVKLA010000054.1:20555946-20598516 GCA_034782735.1 Sagittarius serpentarius | reverse complement strand
GGCAGTACCTTTCCCCTTCCGTAAAACTTGGCCATCTCTATTATTGTCCTTGCCGCCCCCACCTCAGCTCCCCCGGCCCCCCCCCCCCCCCGCAAGGTCTAGCCTCTTTTTTCCTCATGTTACTTTGTGTAGAAGCATTTGCACAGTCTTTTATGATTTTTCCAGACTGCTCGTTGTAGCAGAGATGACAAATTTTTTAATTGTTGTCCTGCAAGTTTTCATCAGTATCTTCCTTAGGAAATTTTCTCCCCAAGTGAGTTTTGTGCTGTTGTCTCTGTTAATTGCTGTCTCCAGGTTAAACCAGTTACTTGTTAGTCCTCTCCAAGGAGGAAAGGGGCTGCTTGTATAGACACATTTCATCAGTCATGCAGCCTTTTCACCAATGCCTCCTTCCTACTGGGTAGCTGCTGCTATTTCAGTTGTTCTTGATAGTTCTTGAGCGAAGTTCACAAAGGAGCTATGAAATGGTTTCCAGGCACTTGCCTGTGCTTTCTTCCATAGTGGGTACAGGTTGAATCACAGTTCCTCATTTGTGTAAAATGTGTAAAAGTATCTTGCTCTGTGTGGGGATTTTTTTGTAGTGTGGTGGGTTTTTTTGTTACTATTCTCTTGAAGAGGATGCACAGTAATATTTTGCTCAGATCTGTTAAAAATGGGGTTGTGCAATTACTTCCACATGTCTTACTTTTTTTTTTTTTTTTTTTTTAAATGAATGAGAACTTAGTGGCTGTGTCTAAATCCAGGTTCGTCTCATGCATTGTCAGCCATTTTGGCAGCTTACGGCTAAGTGACTGCCTCTGAATTGCTCCCGAGTTACCTGTTTGGGGCATTAGGTGTTCAGGCTCTGCATCATCTTAACAATTTGTTCAGCCTTTGCAGCCGTTGTAATTCTCTTTCCTTGTGCTCATCTTCTCCCCCACTCTTTCTTCAAGATGTGTAATTCATTCAGCAAAAATAGCAAGACTGCCTGCAGCATGGGGAGTGAGTAGTTTTATTAGTGTGGGTTTTTTTAATCTGGGATTTCTGTTTTTTTTTTTTTTTTTTTTTTTTTTTAAGGACTTACTGATTTGTGAGACCATTGTGTTGATGTGTAGCTGACAGGCCTGTGCCTCAGTGTCCTAGTGTTAAAGCCTGTCTCAAGCATCTCTTGAGACTCCTGGCATCCTCTTGCAGGCCTGTCTGTATGATCCAAAATTTCTTTCCTTGGATCCAACTTTCTGATGAGTTTCGCTGGATTTTCTGTAATAGAGCACAGCATTTTTCTGCTGCATCTGCTCTGTGTTATGTCATCCTAGAGTCTCATAGTATCTGAGCAGGTTTTTTTCAAGTCCCCATATTTCTCATGGAGAACTCTGCTCAAGCAGGCTTGCTTCAGACTGAAGACAGTTTGCCCTCTAGTTATGACTGAATTTTGTGTTGGACACCTTATTTCATTGCGGTGCATACTTCTGACATCATGCATGCCCCTGGGTTCAGTTGCTCTGCTTTGATGGCTTATGCCTGAACTAATAATTACTGCGGTGTTATTAATTGCTACTACTTTGTAATTCCTGTAAAGTCCTTTTCTGCTTAGGAGCTGTATGAATTGCAGACCTGTGCTTGTTCCAGCATACCTCAACTTCCCAACATATGGGTGGTTCTGGGTAACTCCTGGGACTGAGAGGACTTTCTAGTGACCTCTGGAGTGAAGATGTCTGTGGACACCAGGGTTTTCTCAGTGTTGTCACAATCTTTTCTGTGCTTTCTTCTCAGCTGGCCACTACCAATTCTTTTGGGCATACCAGCGAGTATAATCATGGGCTGGGTTTTTGGCCCGTGTGATGCTGCGCTATAGGATGACCAGCTAACCTGAGCTTCTAACATCAGCATAAGTCCTAGGTTCCCATATGTGCTTTTCCCTCTAGCCTTTTTTTCTTCTCTATCCCAACGTCTATTTCCAGCCTGTTTTCACTTACACAGAGGATCAATGGTCTACTTAAGACAAGCTAATTTTTGAGGATGACTTGCTTTCATGCTATAAATGGCATGTAGTTAGTTGCTGAGCCAGGAGTCTAGTTTTCTGCAAATGCAGTCACAGGTCATCACAGCGAGTCTGTAGGTTTTCTCCAGGATGCAATATATATGTGTTTCTCTTTGGTGGAAGCAACATTGTGGTGTTTTTATTAAAACAAATGATGAGGTGGTATCATTTCCTCTCTGGAATCCGCTGCTGTGGTATGTGCAAGAGGCCCAGTATACCCAAGCAGGACTTCTGCCGTAGATGAAGAGTCCTACCTGCTGAGTCCAGTTTCCTTTGAAAGGCACCATAATGTCCTCTTAGGAGGCTACGGCAAAGTTACTTCATCCTTCTAGGCCTGAAGCCCAAGTCAGATTATTTTGGTAATCATGCCAGGATGTGAAATTGGTTAAGTAGGCTTCTGCAGCAATTCCCCTGCAAAACCCTCGGTTTTGGAAACTCAGTGGGCAGCTTCACTGTAACTGTCATGTTGTTGGTGTTAGAGTAGCGGACAGCGTCTGACATCAAGAGTGATTCTAAGCAAGGGAGATTGACTAAGGCTGTAATGTGAGAGCACTATGTTAATGTAGCTGTGTCTGAATCAGTACCACAAGAAGATTAAAAGAAAGTACTTCTGGTGTATTGAAAGGGTAACAGGAGACCTAGGAGACTTTAAAGTCATTAGCCTGAGGTGGAGTCTGTGCAATTGTAATGGTAAGAGTTAATTTGCAATTCAATGGAAGAAGATTTAGCAGCTAAATATATATACTAATGAAAATAGATCTGCCCTGTGGAAAGAAGGTCTTCGTGTAAAATGTGACAGGTTTGTCAAGATTAAAGCCTGGTTGATGAAAGCTTCAGTGGTAGAATTGTTTCTTCAAAGCACTTGACTTTGTACTGTAGTTTATTTTATTGAAAGGGCTTGCATTGCTAGTGGAGTGCATGTTATCTGTATTGAAAACTGGCTCAGTGGAGAGAGAAATAATTGGGGAGTTATCTTGGGATTGATGCTTGGGCTCAAGGGTGAGTAATTTTGTATATTGACCATCCCAATGATGAGACAATTACTGTTGGTAAAACTGGGAGGAGAGGGTTGATGAGGGCTAATGAATAGGGCAGTCAGCACTCTGGGGCAGCAGGGGAAATAGCCAAAAGGTCACCGGAACACAAGTTAAATGTAGCTGGCCGTAAGGCAGGACGGCGGGGGAGAGTGTAGAGGTTGTAACTGTGGGACGGGAACGGTGACAAAGAGTGAAGTTGTTCTAGGTAATGACCTCTGCAAGCTGTCGTGTGTCCTTTCGCACGGGCCTGGCATGAGTATCGCCTATCCAGGAGTATGGCTGCAATCTAGGCTTTGTGCTTTTGCCTTGCTGGCATGCATCTCTTTCTCAAAGCAGTAAGTGCTGGTAAAACTGTGCAACACTGAGCTTCAGAAATCTGCCTCTTCCTTATTGAAGGCAGTTTAAACTTGCAAGCAGAATCTCTTAATTTTAGACTCTATTAAGTGCCTTGATCATTTAAAGTATGACTGTTGAACTGAGCTAACAGGAAGGATGTCTGTGTTTACTTTCCAAATCAAAGTGTTTGTTTAACCAGATTTATTTGTGTTGTAACTCTTACTGAGTAGTAGAGCAATGAAAAAGATTGTTAGACTAGAAAATTAACTTTTAAAACACAAACACTTGAAAATATTTGACATAAGTCCCCCAGCTGCCCTCTCCTTGTTCAAAACAATCTATCAAACCACAGAAAGAGAATTTTAGAAATTGAAAGAACAACATGAAAAATCCCAGGCATCAAAATTGTCTTCTGAATCTAGCAAATAGCTGAAACAAAACCTTCCATTGGAGGGCATATAGGATTGAGTAGTGCAAGTAGTTCTATCTTTGTGGAGTTTATTTTAAAAATAAAAATCCTCCGCCTGATAGACTGGCCAGTTTCACTTTTTTCAGTAACCGCCGTGTCTGAATGGGTGCTGTATGGCTTTAAGCACAGATAACAAAATATATAATTCCTCTTTTAACGTCTCTTGAGTCCAGAGTTTTTCTCTCCTATCATGCTTGGGAACAGATAACGGTGTTCTTTGATTACCTTCCTCTTGTGTTTTAGTAGGGGCGTTGTGTGAATAGCAAGAGCTGGTGTTCCTTCTCGGCCTCTGAAAAGAAGAACTGATGGATGGGCCAAAATGTGGGCCCTACCTTTCACTTACACTTACGTAGTATGCTTCTTGTACGTCAGGCACAGGATGAAGAAGGGTAGCTGAGACTTCAAATGTTCTTTCCTGTGGTATTTGTGCTGCTGTTCTAAATGTGAATGACTGTATTAAAATCAAATTTGTACCCACTTAAAATGCTGCTTAATTCTTCTTGTAAAAGAGATTGGTGTTGAATAATAAATGAAATGAGGTCATCTGGAGCCTTGTCTCTCTTGTTAACTAAAGGTGTGCAGAGTAAAGGGCTTTGTGTGGCATAACTTGAAAGCAAAACCACAAAACCCCAACCACCAAAACCCTTTGGAAGAGTACTTTTCAGGGGTTATGTGCTAGCTCAGATCAGAGAACAATAAATGCATTTACCATCTCTAGAGGCTGATTTGCCTTCCCCTGGCAGTAAAGCTTCCCCTGGGGTGACTTTTCTGAGACAGAGTAGCCTACACAAATGAGGGTGATGTAACTGGAGCTTTGGAGTCAGGGCTTCCAGGTTGCAGCATCCTTGCTTGTGGAGGAAAGTGTGCACAAGGTGTTTAAGAACAGAGTAGATTTTCAGACTTACTTGGCATCCCCAGGGAGGGAAGCCTGGTTCTGTTTTCTTCCCTAAAGCAGTCCTATTCCACTTTTTGTAAAGTTTTGCTTGGTTTCAGAGCAGCTTGAGGAAGCAGGAGTAAAGCTGACAATGTCAGTTTTACACTGCTGAATATGAAAACTGTGAATTGGACCCTATCATTTGAAATATCCCATTCTCTTGTCCTTGAAAATCCAGCAGAAATGCAGTGAATAACCTTTTCTTCCAGTTTCCGATAGCATTGTGCTGTCTCTGGTAGAGCATTCTTTTCCCTTTTTGACTACTGGAGTAGGGACCATATTTTCCTTTAAACTTTGTGGTAGGCTGATGCACAATGCTGCAAAATGTTCAGTTTCCATGTAGTTAAGTAGAAACTCCAACACCTGCTTTTCACCTTCTTTGAGTATGTGTTTTCTGGCTTGGCTCTCCACAGTTTTGTAGTACTAGCAAAGGCTCTGGTTTTAATTGTCATTAATTTTTCAAGCCTTTGTCCTTTTGGAGTTGTTTCCTCAACAAGATGATGGCTAAAGCTGGAATCCCTGAAAAAAACACCGATGAAAGCAGGAACGGATTAATCTTCCTGGTTGTATGCAAAATACCCCCCTGTTCAAGGTATGCCAGAGGCTGACAGTGGTTCTGTATCTGTTCATGCATCTGCTCTTTAACCACGGCTGTTGCTTTATGGCCATGCACTGTTTGTTAAGCCTCCCTTTTTAAACAGGTCACAATTACAGAGGCAGTGTGACTGCCAGCTAAATGTAACTGTGCTCAGCTGACGGTCAGCATATGTAATGTTTTGGCATTGTTTAGTGTTCTTGTTTGCTTGTATGCCTCTAACAGGAACTATTGGTTCATTGTAATCAAAATGTATTGCTAGTGATGTGTTCTGCATCTAAAAGGTGGCAGTATCGCTGCTAAAAGAGAAGCTTTCTTTTTTTTTTTGCTTCAGACTTCCAAGGAGGAATGGCTTCTGATCTCTGCCAGCAAAAGCAGGACTGTCTCAATTGGACACGTATAAGATGACAGTCTTCGTGCATTTAAAATGAAAAAGGTTTACAATACACAAGTGAGACTTTTGTTCAGGTGGTCTAAAAGAGAGCCAGACCCACAGAGCCCGCCAGTAGTGGTAATTCTCAAGCTGTCTGGCTGGTGGCTGTCTCCCAAAAACTGTTGTGTGTAAAGATTTTGTGCCCGCAGATTTAGGCAGCTTGGAAATATGGACCCGTTCATACACGTGTATCCATAGGAACAAAGTCCTGTTACTGCGGCAAGGTTAACACATGCATGCAAGCCTGGCGGATTTACAGCAGGTTAACAAGTTTTAAGTGGTGGTAGGGGAACTGGCTTGGCTGAACTGTATGCTTTTTCAGGTATGGTATGCGTTCAACAGGCAAGTGGCTTTATGGTAAACCGACAGTTAGGTACTGTGGTAGCATATAGCATGTCTAAATTGGTTCTGTTCTTGAACCTTTGCTTGTGCACCCCAGTATTCCCCCTCATGAAGGGGAGTGTGGTAGAGACAAATGAGCTGTACTGCTTCAATAAAAATCCGGTTCAGCTGGTCTCAAGCTTCTGTTTTGCACTTCTGGTGCTGTTTCAGTTTTGATGTGTTTATGTTCTGTTTTTTCCTCTTTCATTTGCAGACAGCTTTGCGTTCCCCAGCTGGTGGACTAGTGAGAGGGCTGTGCCTTTAATATAAACCAGCTGTCAGCTGTGAAATGAGTGGAAAACTTAAGAATTCAGTAAACACAATGTACTTGCACCACAGTGGTATGTCAATGCCAAGCTCAACTAAAATGTAGTGTGAGTGACTTCAGATTTGATTAGTGTCAGCAGCATGGCTGGGGAGCTCTGGAGAAAGCATATTCTTAGAATTTAAACAAATGGTTCATACTGGAAAGGTTCTGGTGCAAACTAAACAGCTGTTGCAGAAGATGCATTCAAGACAAGTCAGCAACCTTAAAACCCTAATCCCCAAGCCTGCTTTTCTGTCCCAAAAGTCAATTGTTTGGTTGCCTAGGGTATAACTATTGTTTGCTGCATGCTTAAAATAACAGAAGCATCTGCTCCATTATTCTTCAAACACAACTTTCAGGTTAATCTTGTCACGCACAATTCACACTAATGCCAATACCATTTTACCTAAGTGTAACATAGCTGTTGCTTAGGCCGTGCTACATTTTAAATAAACCAGTGCTGTATTGCTGAGCGTTCAGCTTGTTCTTGTCTCCTGGTCTGTGACACATTTGGAGATTTCACGCAATTAGATTGTAGGTTATCAAGACTGATGTTCCAAGCTCCTGTCCTTCAAGGGAAGTGCCAATACTTACAGTGATTTAATGAGACAAGTGGCTTTGTTGCTGCCTTTCAGGGGTAGTCAGCTCAGGCGATGGTTGTGAAGCGGAGAGCCCAAGGCACGGCATTGGGAAGGGACAGGGTGCTTGAGGGGGAAGTTTGATGTAGCTCCCATGTCCCTGTGCTGTGTGTAAATGCTTGTGTGAGCCTTGCCCTACCTTGCTTCATTTGCTCTGCTTTTTGCAAACATGTTTCATTGCTAAAGGCCTATACATTACCTGCAGGCTGCTCCATTATTTCTGCTCATTAACATTGTATGCCTTTTCTTTGCTTTGTGGACTTTTTTTTCCCCCTGCTGTGCTCTTGAGTCCTTGCATGACCCTCCCTGGCATTTCATTGCTATTGACTGACTGATCAGCAGTGCCTTCCCTTTCCCCTTACCCTGAGCGCTTGATGCTGCATTTCCCTCTCTTGCTGCACTGGGGTCTTGATTCTTGCAGGTCCTAACCAAGATCTTTCCCTGTTCCACAAGCTGAAATGTGGTTATTAAGGTCTCAATAGCTAGAGCTCACTGGCCCCTTCTGAAAAACTCAATTCATTGAGGTGTTCCCCTTTACTGTGCAGTTACAGGCTCTTGGAGAGACAGACCTGAGTTCTGGCTAGATGGCTTCCTTCTTGCTGTTTATTGTTTTAAGTTAATGTTTAATCGCTTGATATTAGTCAGGAGGAGGTATGGAAGCAGTCTAAGTGAGAGTCTGGGCTGCAAGAGGGCAGCTAGGTAATGAAGTGGTAGACTGGGGGATTTTGGGAGCTTAAAGTTTCAAACCTCATTTGCGTTCAGATAGCTGGAACAACACTGCCTGAAGCTCTTACCCCAGCCAAAAGGAGATGCCCTGTAGGCAACAGCGTTTTTTGGGGCTGGAATGGATAAGAAAGCCTCAGGGAAGAGCTTGGGAATAGCCAGTTTGCAATGAAGGGAGGGAAAGGACGTTGCTGAAGAGGAGTGTGTCTAAGGCAACAGTTGTGCAGACTCTGTAAGCTGATGCCACTGCCAAAAGAAAAGGTTCTGGAGGCTCCTTTGGACAGGCTTTTCTACCACAGCTGCTAAACCATCTCTACAAACTGATCAGTTTGAAAAGCTAATTTTATATGTATTTGCATGTGTCCGCTATGATGCGTATACAGGTTCAGGTCTTTCCTGCGATGCATTTTCTTTTGCAATCACATTAATTTACCAACTTCAGGCTGCACAGGTATAAAAGTGAATGGAAAGTGGGATAAACTGCATCGTTAACCCATGTAGAGCTTGCCAAATGAACTTGGGGTAACTTCTCTGACTGAAGGGTGATGTGGGTTTTTTTATTTTTTTTTTTTAAAGATGAAAGAAATCCGGTAGGCCTAACTGAAGGCAGCATCAGTAGGCATTTGATTGATGTTACATGGGACATTGTTAATGGAAAATAAGGGGTGGGACGCTGAAAGTGCTGATTAACATATAGACAAAATATTCTGGTTCTGTTTGCTGACATGCAGCACTTCTCTGGAGCTGTGTATGCAGCTTTCACTGTCTTTCTGTGATACTGCTATGAACAGAGAAATAAGCTAGTGCTTATGATAGCTTTCTGCTGTGCTTCAGAAATACAACATAGAATTCAGAGAAAAAAAAAAGGGAGAAAGCATTTTTTGCTTAGCAGCAAAAAAAAAAAAAAAAAAAAAATTCAGTACCTGGCAGTGTTTTTTCTGTGGTTAGAACAGTTAGACTCTCCTGCCAAATGCTAACTCAAAAGGTTTTATGGGTGTACTGACATCTCCTTGTCAGTGCTAGTTTTTGAGCTTTTGCCTCTGCTGGGACACCTTCACTTTTCATCACTGTTGGTGGTATGGCTGTTTAAAAAAAATAAGCTATCATATATTCGGAGGAACCTGAAGGTGGAGCTTGCATGTCTGAAAACATTCTCAGAAAACTTAGCTGGCCTTTCTTTTCTGTCTTTTTTTTTTTAATGAAAACCCATAGGCTTTAAATTAGTTGCCTTTCCACTGCCTTTCCAAGCCTGTTATTCTTGTTAATTTATCTTTTAATTAAAAAAGAAATAGTAGAACATCCCAGCTCTTTGCTCCTGGGTACAAACTAAGTCGGCTGGTGGGAACTGTGGAGTGGAGTAGTTTCTCCTGGGCTGGGTCTCTACCGGTAGAGGCTTGAATGCCTTGCTCCATCCTAGCTTTTTAAGGCCAATATTTAAGAAGATATGCTTAGTGTTTTATTCACTCCTGTCTCCCACTTTCTCATCCGTGTAAATAGGACCATTTAGTAGCTTAGCTGGATTTTGAGATTTGGATAGCTTTTCCTATCTCTGCCTACTGGGTAAATCTTTATTCAGCTTTTGAAGTATTGTGGTACCCTTCGCTTTTTCGGGGGAAAATCACTGTTCAGTGAGAAGTCAGCTAGTCTGATTTGTTGTGTGAATGTGGTGAACTTTAGTCTGTCTAGCTCAGCTCTGCATTGCCAGAGGGACATTCATGAAGTGTGGGCTGTTGTACTTTGCCAGGAGTTGGTTAGAGGAATTAAGCAGACAACTGTTTCAGGTAGTGTGTCCTTTGTAGGATGAGGGAATGGACTGGGTGACTTCTCGGGATCTCTTACAACCTCTTTATTGTTCATGTATCTATGACATGACTAAAATAGCCCCTGATTTCAGATGCTTTTCTTAAGTTGAATGATGAACATTTTGGATGCTACAGTGATAAAAGTCATAGGATCAGGTATGAATTTACCTGTTGCATCTTCTGTACCTTTGATGGCACAGAATGGAAATTTACCGTATATTAATTGACTGATACTTCCTGGTAACAGGTCTAAGAACTCTTGCTGTTAACGCTCGGCTTTACGTGCAGATGGATTTGTACTTGAATTATAGAGGCTGTCAAAGAACAAATAGATACCCAACCTCTTCTGTCTCATCTCAATAGCTGAAAGATCAGGTTGTCTTTTGCAACATCAAAAGGTAAATCATGTCCTTCACAGACATGGCATGTGTCAGTAACAATTTATTCTGCTGCTGGATGCTTGAAAAATCATTAAATCCTTTACCCTTGTAAAAATACACTCTGCACAGCTCTTTGCAGTGTAGTATCTTCATTCTTTTGAAGAAGTGCTGAAGTGCTGAAGTGATGACACTATGCTGCAGTCTAGTCTTCTAGAGGGAGACTAGAATATTTCTTCAAAAAGAGCAAAGGTTCAAGATTTTAAGGAACTTTTCCTAGAGGATGGCAAAGGAATCTGGTAGAGCTAATTTTCTTCGTGTTTTTCAGATCTTTCTAAGTGCAAAGATTTTTAGGAATTGGTTGAAACTGAAAGTCTCTAAGGATGCAGATACCCATGCAGTTTATGTCCATGATTTTTTGGGGTGGTTCTATGAAACAAGCTTGGGGGGGGGAAGAGTAACACCTTTACATTTACGTCTTGTTTCTAGGATTGTGGTTTATGATTTTTTTAGATGATTGCTTAATCCCTAGAATAGCAAGATGAGTTTGAGGCCTTAGATTTTTCTTTGAGTTGTTTTGCAGTGAACTGATCCTGTTAAAAAGGATCCTAATGCCAAAGCGAGGGATCAGTCCCTCAGATGCTAAGAGTTCTGCAGATACTGCTGTGTTCCCACTGGCTTTCATGAATTCAGGGGAAGATCTCTCTTCAGGATTGGATAAATTTTCTACAGTTCAACCTCTCTGCTCTCTATACAGTGCCTCCAGTGAAGCAGAATTAAGGCTTGGCTGCAGACTTTTCATTGAGGAGAATTCTGCAGAGCTGGGCCCGAAATAAAAGAATCACGTGGTTGCCTGTTTGCCCTATGCAGCTTCGTTCACTGCGCACAGAAACCAGGGAGGGGACAAACCCTTTGACATTTGCATGTTTTCAGTTTGCATTTGGCTGCACATAAAGCAGGTTTTGCAGCAAGCCAGTGGAGAAGAGGACCCATATTAACCTTGTAGTGGAAAATTACTTTGCGTGTCACTGCGCAAGCTGTCTAAAACCTGCTGGTAACATTTCAGAGTGGAGATGAGATCCACCGCCTGCCTGTGAACTCCCATTCAGGAGCTGAGAGGCTCTCTCTGAATGTGCTTTCACACAGTTGGAAGTCTGATAGGTTTTTTCCTTTTCCTTTTTTATTTTCTTGGCAGGGAACAAGTGAAATAAAACAAAAGATTAATCAGCTTGGGTGGCTCAGATGGTCTGTGTGGAGGGAGAAGAAAGATTGGGTGATTCTTCTGCCCTTCAGGACCTGTAAGAAGGAGGAGCCCTGTGCAACACCACTGTCCAGACTCCCTGTCGGAAGGGAGAATGAATGCTCTTGAAGATCCTACCTGTGCTAGAAACCATCTCTTTTTTTTAAAGCGAGGCTAGCAAGGAAGGCTGGAAGGCTTGCCAGTGACTTAATGTGTGGGCTGTCCTGCCCTGTGCGTGGCTGCTGTGTTGTTCTGCGTGCCCCTGTGTGTGTGGGGCTCAGCTGCACTTTACAGGTTGTAGAATAGGTTGTTTTGGGCACAACTCTGTTTACCCACATAAATTCATCCCAGTTCTTTAAATTCCCTTTGACCCTCAGTTTTCTGAATCCTTTGCTCATGCCTTTGTCTGCCTCCTGATTGTTATGCTCTTGATCCTTGTCTGTGGGGAGGAGTGTATCGATTTCTTTTTTTAAACTGCTTTCTGTTAGAAAAGTGGGGGAACGTGTCCTTGCCATTATTCATGTTATTTATTTCTTCCTCTACCACTTTTAAAGTCACTTTTGTCACCTGGTAATCAGGAGGTACTTTGCGTGACCGAGAATGAAAGTGGTGTTGGCTCTCCACATCCCATGCTCTGAATTCCTGCTGGGAAAGGATTGCCAGTTTGCAGTTTGAACAGCTGATGATTTGAAGGACAGCAAAGCAAGCCAGAGAAACAGCATTCACTGAACAAACGTAGTCTTGTATTTGGGTGTCTGTAAGCATTTTGTTTTACTGTTGTCTCTGCTGGATGACAAAGGCCACGTGGGCTGTATGTGCGTTTGTCTGTAGGTCCTTTTGGGACAGCAAGCCCAGTGTGTGTGATACTTCTGAAATTTTGTTCTTGCTCGACTGCGGCTCTGATGATACCAGTCTCTTGTTTCACCCTTGGCCTGCCATTTCACCCTTGTAGCACAGCTGATAAGGAGGTCCTAATGGAAACTCTTCTGGCGTACTTCTGACATAGAAGTGATTCAGGTGCTCTGCAGGGGAAATTGTTTTAATCTGAATCTGCATGCAGAACATGCCGTAGTAGTGGGGCCATTGGACTGTCTCTGTTCACAAAACCTCCAGAGTTTGCTGGAGAGGAGGGAGGAACACCAGTACTGTGAATTGAAAGATGCCCATAGTAATTTTGCTTGCTTCAGTTGCTCTTTGCAGACACACTGTGATTGTGGACCATGGGTTGAAATCCCTGTTGTGTGATGGTGCAGCACTTAAATCTTAGTTTGGCAGTTGTTTTGCATGGTGAGACGAAGGCTGTTCGTGCCTGCAGTTCTCTTAGTGCTGGTAGAGTAAAGATAGCACACTCGGCAGAAGCTGTCATGAGAGAACCCCCAGCTTCTCCTTGCTAGCCAGGTACACTTACTGCTTGTCCAAATGCAAAATATGCTTGTTCTCAGTGAATACAGGACTTTTGTCCAGGTATAAATTAACAGGAAAATTTTCCGTTTCCCATGTCATGCTTGCAGGAAAGACTTCTTCCTTCTTTCAGATTTAAGTATGTCTGGAGAGAGAATGTATTTTTCAGATCCACTTTGGAAACCTGCATGAAGCAAAAACTACTTCATATTTTGCCTGTGTTTGGACAGAACCCAGAGGCTGGGCAAAAGCCTTTGGTGAATGAAGGGAGAAAATGTGATGTCAGTGGGGATTTTTTTTGATTTTGGGGTGACTTGGGGTTGGGTGTTTCGGGTTGGTGTGGGTTTTCTTTTGTTGTTGGTGGTGTTTTTTTTTTTTTTTTACATTACTTTTATTGTTCCTGGAAATCTGTTTATGATATTCTTCAATGTCTTCAGTTTGCAGCTGCTTATTCTCTAACTCACTTGTATTTTTGAACTAAGACCGACTGAGTTTCCTGGTGAAAAGGGGGTCAAAATTATGTTGCTGCTGCTTTTGCATGAGCACACCGAGAGCTCCCTGTACAGGGCATTTATTTCCTGAAATAGCTTTTCTGCAGAGCAAGAGCAGTTTAATTTAGCTAAATTGCTTGCTAAAGACTTAACTTATAATTTTACAATGTCTGTACTTCAGCATGTTGTCTTGGATTTATTAGAAGAGATGGATAGCTGATGGATAGAGGCTTTGCCCTGGTTGCATTTTAAGTAGACATCTCCCTGGAGATGAGGTGTAAATGTCACGTTACTGATTAGCATTTGGTGTGGGGTACCAGAGCAAAGGAAGAAATGTCTCTGTTCAGTCTCAAAAAAACAGAAACTAAAATCATTCCTGAGCTCTGACAGCATTACTCAGACAATGTCCTCTTCAGCGTTTTCTGTTCCTAGTTCCAGCTCGTGGCTGGGTCATGCCGAGTGCTTTTGCAACCCAGACATGGGAAGAGCCCGTGTTTTCATGTGCTCTGGTTGTGCCTGGAGGAGTTCAGACCTGCCTCTGGTGCCTTTCTAAACAAGTGGGGTTTTTTTCTGTAGGAGTGAAATCCTGGCATATGCAAAAGTCCCCCGGGAGAGATGTTTGGCTGCAGCAGGATCTGGGCCCCAGGCAGGACAGCTTGCTGGAAAGCCCCATCCTGCCTGGTTCCTCTCCCATGTTACTGTTCTCAGTGGGAAGGTGGTGATGGCAGAGTCACCTCTCAAGCGTAACGCGAGAGGAAACTGCAAGGTTGTGTTAACTCTGAGCAACCAGCCAAACAAGACAAAAAGTTTTAATGAAAAGACACGCTTTTCTCATTGGAGAGCTAAATTATATCCCGATCGCTCAGCAACTAAATGTCAGCTACCCTTCAATGATCTCTCCTCCCCTTCTCTTCCACATGTGTGTTCCAGCGATGGAAGTAGGCAGCAGGTGCTAATGTGGGGGTGGTTGTGGAAAGCTGGTTTTAATTTCAGAGTAGGGAGCCGTGGTCGGTTGCGATTAGCCCACGCAAAATGTTGTGTGGTTTTTTTCCGAAGCTGTGGGGTTTGCATGTGTATTTAGCTGACCTTAGAGCATTTCATAGTGGATTGCTCTGCAGACCCGTGCTCTAGAGTACATTTGCTGGGTCCCTCTCAAAGACGACAACTGTAGGCTGACTTTCTGGGTTGCTTGTTACTGCTTCTGCACTCAGGACCTCTGCTTCCTCCTCCTCTATTTGCTGCTCTCCATGCGGCAGAGGTGGGTCAGTCTAAGGCTTTGGTACTCACTAACATTCTTCTAAAGCCACTGTTTCCTCTGCCAGTCCTTTGCTTTCCTTAAAACTTTAGGAAACTGGGCTTGAGGTACGGCAATGTCACTGGAAGCTTTGCTGGCTTTCTTGACCTCTTCACTGTCAGGTTTGCCATGGGAAGTATTAAAATCTGTTGAACCTTTCGACATGGGCTCATTGCAGCCATAGCTGGTTGGCAGCATCTCAGTAATATATTTTTTTTCCCTTTTAGAAAATGGCAGTTCCTTTAGCTTGTCAAGAAAAGTGCATCGATTTTGATGGTAGATGTTTCTGAAGTCCAGAGTACGGTTCCTGGGTGAGAGGAGACAGACAGCTACTTGTAGGCAGGCAGTAGCGTGATGAAGGCAGGTTTTGGATGAATAGGGGGATGAGCTATTCCTTGTGAGTACCCTAGCAATCATGTAAAAAACTTACCCTGGGTCAGGGGGGTTGGAGTGTCTCTTTTTTCACTGTGCTGAAAACCTGTTCCTGAGAGTCCTGGCTTTAGCCTAGGGCTACAAAAGCTGTTGAGATCTTGAAGATTTTGGTGCACGATTAAACTATTTCCATCCCAGTTCTGTCTCTACACTCATATTTCTTGTAGAAATGCTTAAAAAAGGTCTTCAGGCTCTCTATTTGATAGTTTATACTAGCTGACAGCGTTCAAACTCTTAGCTCTAGTGTGGAGCAAGTTTAGTGCATCATCTCTTAAAATTGGCAAATGGGAGATTAATAATTTCATGCCTCTTGGAAAAATTGATCTCTGCTTTCAGCTGCCGGCAGTTCCTGATACCGAGAACTGGTTGCTCACTGGCATGCAACGTCGTTCCTGCTCGAGACTGTCTGCTGGAAAGCAAAGGAGGTTGTGTTGCCTGAAGGGTTTACATGCCCTTTAGTTCTTGATTGCAATGATAGTTGAGAGCCTCAGTGGTTCTGCCCATAAAATGTTAATCAACTAGATCATTAGAAGTGCACCTTTATGTATATGTACATGCATGCATATATATATACATACACACATATATGAGTGTGTATGTGGTAATTATTGTGAGGCAATAAAGAATATTTTGAGAAAAATGGCTTAACTAGCTGCTGTGTGATCCTCTGGTGTTTTGTTTTGGTGTTGTGGGTTTTTGTGTGTGTGTGTGTTGTTGGATTTGGGGTTTTTTTGTAGTTTATTCTTCATAGTCAGAATACTTGGGAGAAAATAGAAGTAAAGTGTTGGGGCAGTTGTTCCCAACTCAGTCTGGACTCATAAAGAATGATGCTGCAGATAAGAAATTTCATAATATTTTATAACTTAGAAAGATTTGCTTTCCAAGGCATTGAGAGGTATGAACCCTTTTAGCAGAGTGTCTGCTCCAGTCTGTACGTGAGATCATAGGTAATTTTATCAGTCTCATCACAAATAGTTCCTCAAAATATGTGAAAATCTAACTGAACAAAATCTTGCTGATAGTGATTTAAATGGGAAGTGCAGTCAGGCTACTTTTTGGAGACAAACGTGATACGCATTTCTAGAGATCCTCAAATCTGTTGAATCAGCAGAAAAAAGCCCTTGTTACAGTATGTTTTAAAACATAATTAGTGGGGAGCTTCTATTCCCTTTTTCTAAGTTGCATATCCTCAGCTGACAGTTTGGTTACTTCTGCTTCTTTCAAACAACTGAGGCTACATAAACTGTTAAAAGTTAGTTTTGTTTAAAGAATAAATGACCAGGTTTTCAAATACACCAAGCACACAGACAGTTGTGAAAATGGCTTCATAAGATTCCTGCTGTATTCAGGTCTTTCTCTTTTTTCTTTTTTTTTTTTTTTTTCTTTTATACAGGCGATACGGATTATGGTTTCGATTGCGGAAGTTAATAATCTGGTTGCTGGGAGTGTACATAGCGATTCCATTTCTAGTAAAACTTTGCCCTGCTATTCAGGCAAAGCTGGTCTTCCTAAACTTTGGTAAGTGACTCAGTCTGTTGGGATGGGTGAGGGCTGAAGGGGAGGAGTGTCTTTATCTTTCATTTGTCTGCCTTCACTTTCACCCTGCATGTGTACAACTTGTGAAGGATATGAACTTTCACAGGTTGTAAGTTCTCCAAACTACAGTTTGGAAAGCATTCTCTGGCCCTGGTGGTCTTTGTAGTATGTCTTCATATAAATACAGTGACCAAACTGAAGCCAAATAGCAGCTGAAAGGGTCTCCTTCAGGAAAACTGCAACACGTGGAATCCATTTTTCTGAAGGGTTCAACAAAGCTGTATGAATTGACAGCAAGCAAGTGAAATTAAACCCTGCGAATTGCTTTCCAGGCAGTGACTCTTCACCTGAAAGCATTTCAGGAGAATATTCTGGTTGGGATAGAAGAGGCCTCTTCAGGCAGTCAAATTGAATATTTTCTTTGTGTCTGTTTAGCCTTTGCATTTGGTCAAACTGGCGGTACAGTGGGTCTGGTGAGCTGGCTCAGCTCCCAGCCCTCCCTGGCCAACCTGGAGCTTCCACAGGATGGAAAAAGAAGGAGCATCACTGTGTGAGAGATACTTCTTTGCGATCTCAATTTGTCTTTAAACCTCACTTGTGTTTTGTAATGAAGTTTTGAAAAATATCTTCCTTTAATTGTAGAAGCTAGAAGGACCCAACTGTGGATATGTTGCTTTTATATAACTTCTGTCATTTTGATTGCATGCTCTGTATATTCTAACACCTTGGATTATGGTCATTGTGAAGTATGCACATGTGTGGGCTAGCACTTGTGCCTTGATTGTCAGAACTGACAGCTGGGTAATGTGAATGGCGTGAGTTACTTCCATTTTCATCACCTTGCTTTTTCAGTGATGATTTTAATTTGCCCTTGCAGAGCTTTGTTAGGTCTCCCTGAAGTTCCTACCTCTATTCATTCCCAAGTGAACAAAATAATTGTCCCGCAAGGCTTTCTTGCACTAGTACTTGCACTAATATCGCTGCAGTGTTGTTCCTACTGCTTTATATAATGGCAGTCCGATTTTACTTGTGACAGTACTCCCATGAAAAACTGTTTGCCTTAATACAAAGGGCATTCTAACACACTTACTAGAAGTACATTGACATGTTTGAGTAATTCTTCTCCACTGGAGAGTGACATTTCTCCTTCAGAGGAGCGGTGTAAGGACTGTTTTTTAACCTTCCGCATATAAATCACTACTCTTCAGCCATCTTTTTGTCCTCCTTTTGTGTAGTTTGGGATTTGCTTCCAAACCAGTAGCACAGAGCTTCAGGAGAAAGGGCTTCCATTTGTTTCTCGAGATGGCTATCAATTCGTCTTTAGCTGTGCTCCCACTGTTAGCAACCGAACCAATGTCTGGATTTGTTCTTGGGGACAGACTTTTATTGCAGGTTATGAGATACATGGGCATATGGGTAGAGATCTTACGCTGTCTCCACTGGAAGTCTTCAGAAAACTGAGATTTCTAGAAACAAATACAGACTAGATCAGATTTAGTGTATCAGTATGATTAACAAATCATATGACTTTTGTCATGTGATATGTTGCAAGTGATACCAAATAGCTCTGAAACATCACTAAAAAACCCTTGATGTGCTAAGTCTGCATGTGATGTATGCGTATATGATGATGACAACGATCTGTATGTGTAGGGTAGACCATCCCAGCGATAAATGCCATACATAAAAATTGCCTGTACTTCTATATTTTTCTCTTGCTTTGAGGTAGATGTTTCCCTGGCCCCCATCACTAACATTGGTATGTTCCTGTTTGTGTCTTTGTAATACAAAATCTGGCAAGAAAGTCGTAACAGATTTGGCAAATTGGAACATCAAGGCAGAGGGAATTTGAATAATCTTCCCAGAACATTGCCAGAAGTGACTTGTGCGCCTGTCCAGAGCTTGACCGCAGAAATTACTGTCCTCTTGGAGGATCCACCGCCCTTGTGAGAGCATCGCTGAGTTCTGTGGTGATAGCACAGTGACCCAGTGGGTCTCTGGTGATGTGTGTGCTTTGTCTGGGACTCTTCCACATGCTTTTGCATGAGAGCAGACTTGCACAGGTATAGATTTGCAGACTAAGGGGCCAGATTTGTTAGGTTAACATTGGCTGTTACCTGCCTTGGTTTTCATGTTTTGTGGCGTGTTTAGTGATATTTTTTTTTGGGGGGGGGGGGGTAAGGGGGAGGCAGGGGGGAGGGAGGTTGTAAGGGAAGTGAGATTTGACTATGTTGTAGTTTAACCCCAGCCGGCAGCTAAGCACCACACAGCCACTTGCTCACTCCCCTCTGGTGGGATGAGGGAGAGAATTGGAAGAGTAAAAGTGAGAAAACTTGTGGGTTGAGGTAGACAGTTTAATAGGTAAAGCAAAAGCCACTCGTGCAAGCAAAGCAAAACAAGGAGTTCATTTACTACTTTCCATTGGCAGGCAGGTTTCAGACATCTCCAGGGAAGCAGGGCTCCATCACGTGTAATGGTGACATGGGAAGACAAACACCATCACTCTGAATGTTCCCCCTTCCTCCTTTTTCCCCCAGCTTTATATGCTGAGCATGATGTCATGGTATGGAATATCCCTTTGGTCAATTGGGTTCCAGCTGTGTCCCCTCTGAAGTTCTTGTGCCCCTCCAGCTTACTTGCTGGTGGGGTGATGTGAGAAGCAGAAAAGGCCTTGACTCTGTGTAAGCACTGCTTAGCAGTAACTAAGCCATACCTGTATTATCAACACTGTTTTCAGCACAAATCCAAAACATAGCCCCATACTAGCTAGTATGAAGAAAATCAACTCTACCCCAGCCAAAACCAGCACATTCTTCACCCCTTGTTCCATACCTTTTACATCATGCTGGGGTCCCACACTATTCAATACATCCTCATTAACCACCCCGCCCCCTTCCCATCCTTTGATATAGTACATAGATATCATTCTCCTAGTCTATGGACCACCCCTGTAAAATATCCATAAAATGTCCACAAACTGTCCACTGAGCTCCTTTAGTCCATGACTTTGGGCTCCATCTGTTATGGTGGTCACTCGTGACAGGAGAGGTGGTGTGTTGTGTGGAGTTACTGAGCACCAAAGCCAGCTCAGATTGGGTCACAGCAGCAGTTGCACTGCTTTGTGTAAGGTTTGTCCTCCATTGGTTCAGGTGGTTTCTGCCGTAGTAATTCTTGTAACGATACAACTCAGATCATGGGTTACAACAATTCAAAGGTATTTCCATCACAGTTTCCACCGCTGGACCCTTTGGGCCTGTTTATAGGGTTTAACACTGCACTGAGCTCCTCCCCTTGCCCCTGTTCCAGCTTGGACTTGTCCAGACTACAGTCCCTTAGGGGTGTACCTGCTCCAAGTGGAGCCTTATCCGTGAGCCACAGTCTCTCCAGGGCAGTACCTGCTCTGTCATGGGCTTATCTGTGGCCACGTGCTTTGAGGTGCTCCAGCATGACCTCACGCACGGCCACTGATGCTTCAAAGTGTACCTGCTGCAGCACGGACTTATCCACAGCCACAGATACTTGGAGGTGTATCTTCTCCAGCGTGAACTTATCCTTGGGCCACAACCCCTTCAGAGGTGTACCTGCTGTGGCACAGACATGGCCGTAGCCACAGATGCTTTGAGATGTACCTGCTCTGGCATGGTCTTATCCACAGCCACAGATGCTTCGGGGTGTCCTGCTTCCATGTGGACTCATCCACAGGTCACAGTCCCTTTGACTCAAGTTCACACTGGAGTTCCAGCCCATCCAGTACAGCAGCACAGAAACAGCAATGATGCCCTGGTCATCTGCCAGCCCAGGCACATGGCCATTGCTGTTATCAAAATGTTCCCAGGCACAGCAGAGTAAGATGACAAGCAGTACAGCAATACAGCAAGCAGTTAAGCAAGAAGCAGTCACTAACAAGCACAAGACTCTAATTTACAGTGAGGCAAGCAAGCCCCATGGCAAGCACAGGAGCGTGCCAGTTAATAGCTAAACAGCAATGACAGCTATAAATTTAATCTAATACATTCCAGTGAAATCTGTCATTATCTGGAACCCTTTGAGCCCCATGTTGGGTGCCAAAAAGGACCGTCGTGGTTTAACCCAACTAAGCACCACCCAGCCACTCACTCACTCCTCCCCGGTGGGATGGGGGAGAGAATCAGAAGAGTAAAAGTGAGAAGACTCGTGTGTTGTGACAAAGACAGTGTAATAGGTAAAGTAAAAGCCGCGCGCAAGCAAAGCAAACCAAACCAAACCAAGGAATTCCTTCACCCCTTCCCATGGGCAGGCAGGTGCTCAGCCATCTCCAGGACAGCCGGGCTCCATCACGCGTAATGGTGACTTGGGAAGACAAACGCCATCACTCCGAACGTCCCCGCCTTCCTTCTCCTTCCCCCAGCTTTACAGGCTGAGCATGATGTCATATGATCTGGGATGTCCCTTGGGTCAGCTGGGGTCAGCTGTCCTGGCTGTGTCCCCTCCCAGTTTCTTGTGCACCCACAGCCTCCTTGCTGGTGGGGTGGGGTGAGGAGCAGAAAAGGCCCTGACACTGGGTAAGAATTGCTCAGCAATAAGGAAAACATCTCTGCATTATAAACGCTGTTTTCGGCACAAATCCAAAAACATACTATGAAGAAAATTAACTCTATCCCCGCCAAAACCAGCACAGACTGTCACCATTATCAGTGCTTCTTTGGGTGTCAGTAGCACAAAAACTTTGGTATGTTCATTGTTATGTCACTAAATTTCAAGGAGACAGACTTCCTGATTCTGCTGGTGTGGAGTTCAAGTTTATGGGAAAAGCCTGAATCTTTGGGAGAAGAGAGTCTGCTTGATGCTGTCAGTAGGTCTCTATAGTGTCTCTCTTGGTACCGGGTGTGTCAGAGGCTGCCTAGAGAGGCCGTACAGAATTGGTGATGGAAAGGGAAGCGTTTAGACTAAGCACATCCACTCATTTAGCACATTGCACATTGTTTGTAAGATGTAGCTTGTGAACCAAGCAATGGAAAACAAAATGCTGAAAATGTTTGATGTTTGACTTTCCTGATGTTGCTTATGTTTGAATCGTTGAATATAACAAGCAAGGAACAACTATGTGTTGTATAAGTTGGGGAACATAAAACATTTGGAAGAGTGAATTGAGGTGTGTGATGATTTTGTTTTCAGGGATCTCTTCCTGAAGAGATGAAGTTTCCGGCTTAACATGATCTCTTTTAAATGCTGCAGCATCTGGAGATATGGCAATTATTTGATAGTCTTTGGAGAGTGGGCTAACAAACCGCATATCCTCCTCAAACGCTCAGGAGGACAGTATTTAACACAATCTTACTCTTACAGGACACGAGCAATGTGATGTCTGCTACTACAATGCAGTATCTCCTTTAGGTTGTTGTATTATAGAGGCTGAAACCACATGTCATCCTGAAACACGTTACAGCTCTGGGATGCGCCCTTTATCCCGGGGAGTTTGTCCCATCAGGAACTTCCATTACCGCTACAATGCAAACAGTAAAAGGTTTGCCAAACCAGCTAACCCACCCCATTGACACAGTAGGAGAGACTGCCTTGTGGCTGGGAGATTTACAAAGCAGACTGAGCAGAGATGGTTAAATGTACGTCACAGGGAGCTTTGTCTCCCCCACCTCTTAATTTTAGCCTGCTCCCTGGTTTTTTGATGGTTGTGTCTTCTTACTTGCTGTCTTTCATGTTCATGTTTTAGTCACAGTTATAGCCAGTTCATCCTTTCACACAAAAAGAATAAGGTCTTCCCAGCACAATGAATCAGTTTGTACAAGTCTCCAGTGCCTTGGTAAAGCAGTTTTGTAAGAAAATAAAGGTAAAATTTAAAACGTTTCATATTCTGGTTTTTTTTGTTTGTTTGTTTGTTTGTTTGTTTTTTTGGTTTTTTTTTTTTTTTTGTATTTCAGTGAGGGTCCCATATTTCATTGACTTGAAAAGACCACAGGATCAAGGTTTAAACCACACCTGTAACTATTACCTGCAGCCAGAGGAGGATGTAACCATCGGAGTCTGGTGAGGAAGCCTGTTCTGTGCAGTATGTGCCGTGCACCTTTATCCTTGTTCTTGTTCTCAGTGTTGCCTATCCAGTATTTTCGCTGTGCATGTGACAACCACTGCCTGCTCTGATTTGTGGATGTTTGTGTTTTCCTCTGCCAAGTGATCGAGTTCATGTTGAAAAGTATGCAAATCTCTGGAGCTCGTCTGAACTCAGATCAGTAATGCATGAAACACAGCTGGACAACCTGTGCATTCAGAGAAACTTCATAATTTGGAATCGTAAGGGTTACAGGTCTGCATTGCTACAAAGGTCATGCCTCCCTATCAATGAGACCCAAGGAGCTAGAAGTTCTGTCATTCAACTGCTGTTCATATTTTGTTTGGCAAAATAAATGTGGGGGAAGATAAGAAAACAGGATCAAAGTGATCAGAGTAGGAGGAAGAATATTCTGTGCATAAAACATATGTAACATTTGGAGAGTGGGTGAGAACGGAACACACAGTTTACCCTCGTCACAAGACAAGTGACAGTGTCAGAGCTCACTAGTCATTCCTTCCTCACAAAGATTTTCTGGTCCCAGGCAAGGGCAATTCATTTTAGCTCCTTGTTACCCAGGATCAGCTCAGATGACTGATTCTCTGTCTGAAAAGGTCTGCTTTCAGTACTTCCTGTATTATTATACCAGCTCAAATCAGCTTCTGCATCTGTTTCTCATCATCACTTTCTGCTGTGTCTCAACACCAGAAGTTTCAAAGCTGCAGAAAAGTTCCTGCTAGCTTTGAAGAAGTGCCTGCAGTTTGAATATTATGTGCAAGAGTAGCAAACACCTGAAAAAAAAAAAGGCTAGACACCATGTCAGGTGTGGAGGGAAGGGGGCTGTTCAGCCAGTGATGTTAGATCTGTAAGCTGAAGGATTTGGAGTTTTCAGTTATGCGTGTGTAACTTGTATGTGTCCACTAATGCAGGAGAGATTTTCTTTTCACTTGAGGGTATATGACTTTTTGAATGGGACAGTGATACCCTGCTACATAAAGATGGTTCCTTCCCTTTAAGTGAATTTTGGTGAAAGACATGTTTAGAAGCTGGAAGTTCAGTCTTTCCAGGGTAAGCTGATAAATAATGGTTTGTATCTTCACTAGGAAAACTAAAATTCTACCTGCTAAGCTGAATAAGTTTAGATTACAGTCTTGAGATTTTTATTTTGTTTCCCTTACAAGTGTACTGTGTATCTCTACTAAACCAGAACTTCCAGCTTGTGGTGGCAATTTGGAGTCCATTCGTTTGTCTTGATACTTACGAGATAGGGTTTCATGAAAGTTTGGAGCCTTGCTTTAATGCCAGTGTAAGGTCTTGTGTTTGGTATACTTCTGAAACAAAGTCCTCAGCCTGCTTTGTTCGTAAGCTTGCAAAAGTCTCGAGGCAGAACAGTTGGAGAAGTTGTGAGTCCTACAGTTATTGGGGCTTTTTTCCTCCTCAAGAACTCAAGGCCTGCTGGCTGCATGCGTGCAGGTAGTCTTTTTACATTGTTTCCCCATGTGTTGGTTTGACCTCTGAGCTTTACATCTGGGAGGAAGGTATGGTAGATGGAGTTTGTCTTTCTTCCAAGGAGAAAGACATGTGAGTACTTAAGTTACTTCTGATGGCTGTGAGCTAGCCCTCTTCTCGTCAATTTGAGATAGTTGTGGGTACGTACTCGCTTTCAGTGTTCGTCTTCTAGAGTAATTATCCAGTTTAAATGCCTGCCTTCTCTTTGGTCTGTCATTCCTCTCTTTCCATTCCACCAGTGTTGAATTCTTTCTAACAGGCTGCCCAGCTATGTTATCTACAGAAGAAGAGCTGTGAGTTAAAAATTCCTGGCTCTTCTAGATTGTGGCTTTTCCACCTAGAATGTTATACCTTCAGGAACCTGGCGTCTGAAAACAAAATACATGATCTTCTCATCAGACACTGAGTCCCTCTTTTTCCTCAGAAAGAGTATAGAGTCAGATATGCTTCTTGCTCACCAAACATTCTTTCCAAAACCAGCTGACTTTGATTATTCTGAATATCTGCTGACCTACCTGTAAATCTTGTTTATGGTGTGTAAGTATGTTAATTGAAGTAAATAAGTGCCATAAAAGCTGAGGAATTGAGATCGTTTCTCCAGAACAGCGGGAAGTTCGTAATTGTGCTTTGGGTTTGCCTGTGAAGTTTGATACCTTGCACAGCCCTGAGTTTTGAAGGCAACGGCGATGGAGGTGAAAATGTAGAAATAACCCTAGCCACTGCCTTTTAAATTTGGCCATTTGTCGGCTAATCATGACAGCTTTATGAAGAGTGTGTGTGAGGTGTGTAATCCTGAGTTAATGAGTTGATCAGAAAAACTCAAAATTCGAGTGGCAGACACTGAGTAGCAACAGGACAATGTAATTTTTCCTTCTCTATACAGGCACACGGTCCCTGCAGCTTTGTGGAAGAATGCCCGAGGGAAGGACCAATTGTGGTTTGAAGATGCTTTGGGTTCCAGCCACCCTGTAATCCTTTACTTGCACGGCAATGCGGGAACAAGGTGAGGCACAAAACAGTGATGGCTTTGTTTCATGCTATGTTTTCCTGACTTGCCACAGCTTCAACATATTGATAAGAAAGATGGGGACAAACTTTTTAGTAGGGCTTGTTGCGATAGGACAAGGGGTAATGGTTTTAAACTAAAAGAGGGTAGATTTAGACTAGATACAAGGAAGAAATTTTTTAGGATGAGGGTGGTGAAACACTGGCCCAGGTTGCCCAGAGAGGTGGTAGATGCCCCATCCCTGGAAACATTCATGGTCAGGCTGGACGGGGCTCTGAGCAACCTGCTCTAGTTGAAGATGCCCCTGCTCACCGCAGGGAGGCTGGACTAGATGAGCTTTAAAGGTCCCTTCCAACCCAAACCATTCTATGATTCTATGATTAAAACCAAAATAAAATCTATAAGCAGTTTGGTGCTTCTCCTTTCTTTTAAAAGGAAAGCATGTTTTAAGGAATGATGCCTCTCCATTTATGGAATGTGGGAATAGATTTATTGCAGTTACCAGAGATAGCTGATACTGTAGTTTACCTTGTATCCTGTGCTAGAAGCCAGGAGGCTGTGACACTTCCTAGATCAGTTAGGGAGAAATACTTCTTTTCAGAATACGAAATATACTGAATGAAATAATACTATCATGGGATAGTATTAGTGCTTCTGTATATGTGATTGACATGCATTAAATAAACTTTCCAGTTCCTTTCGTGAGCTTATTTTAGTAGTTAAGACATTCTGAGGAAGGAAAATCAGAAGGGGAAAGAGGAAGGTAATGTGCTCATCTTGTTTCATTATTGCACGTACAGGACATTTGTCTGTAACAGAAGCATGTCTAAAATTTGTAATTTTACAGTTGACTACGTGTTTCAGCTAAAGAAGTAGGTTAGTTCTCTCTACTTTGTTGCTGGATGCTAAAAACCATTAGTGCAGTGTGAAACTTCCTGAATATTTCTCAGAATCATGTTCTTAACTGCCACATCTCTGCACGACACAGTGCTTTAGTTCATTCATTAGAACATGGTCTTTTTTCCTTGCTAATATGCATCTTACAGAGTATCAGTCCCTTTCTGAGTTTTGAGTGGCTTATGTCCTCTCAGATACTCTGCAAGAGCAGAAACATTGCAGAAATAAAAGTTCCATGATGTAAAGCAAAGAAACTCTGTTTTAACTGTGCCCATAGTGAAGGTTTGCAGGAACATTGCCCTTTTTCACCTAAATTCTTGTCTTAGCAGTGTTCTTTTCTGGTACAAGGGCATGATGTGGAAGATGCATGCTGTGAGCCAGGAAATGCACGAGCAGATGGGTTTTTGGAAACTGGCCTTGTCTTGTGCTGATGTATTACAAGGTTTAATCAAATTGTTGCATTATTTTTCAAATACTGCTTCACTTGTTTTCTTGCCTTTGTTGGGTGTAGCAGATGAGACTAATGGAAGCTATTCTGAAGCTTGATAGTGGTAATTTGGGACCAGTATCTCTGTTATGTGCATATTGATTAGTTTTACTTCCTGACTCCCCCAGGTGCTACTGAGCTACAGATTGATTACATATTTCACATTTCGCTTTACTCTGTGTATTGGAGAAGCTGGAGGTGTATTGGCTTTGCCATTTCAGCTTTAGTATATATTGCTGTATGTTTCTACACTGCATATTCAGTCTCTTGTCAAAGGGCTGTTTTATTGATGCAGGAGGCCGCATTAACCATAAGTAAAAGGCACCGCCTTGGCTTTCTGGTTTGCCTGAGTGGTCTGGAGCTGAGCCAAAAATTTTATATTTACTTGATCCGCTTAGAAAAAATTCCACTGTTGCACTTTGAGGAATGCATGAAAAGGCACCAACGTGTGCACGGCAAGGGTGATTTTTCAAGCAAGCGTTTCTTCTTCTTCTTCAAGCTTGTATGATTCAAAACGACTTACAAGGAACCCCTTGTGTTTTGCCCTGAGTGTTTTTGGCTGCATTAGGTATTTTGTAGTAGAGTTGGAGCTGACAGCTTTTGGCTGGCAAGTGCATGTGTTCCTAGAGGGAGATCTGGAAAGCGGCATTTTGGTTTAGAGGCTGCACTGACCAAACCAGTCACAGTGTGAACGTTTCAGAGTTTTCTTATGCGTGCAGGAGTAAATCTGCTTTTACATCAATACTAGACTAATGTTTGAGTGTGGATTAGCCATGTCACATTGTGGTTATATTTTAAAGCATGTAATGGCACATTCACTCTCCGTTCCATTTTATTGCCTAGATTTCAATTTGTGAAAAAAACATTCAGATTCTTCCCCTGGACTTATTCACAGTGTTCAGCTGGTTTTCTCTGCTCAGTCTTTTGCACATGTCCTTTCTGTCTCTGTGCTTGGAGCCAGGTGAGAAAATCTAAGGGCTGGCTGCTTGGGTTAACGTGGTGAATTCTGCTGAGAGCATCACACCTTGGAGAGCAGGGGTTACTGCCTGGGGCAGCACTGGTGGCAGGAGCGCAGGGTCTGCAAAGCCAACAGGGACGGGCTGTTTTGGATGTATTACAGGCTTTGGAAAAGGCAGATCGGAGGGTGGGTTGAAAAGTTCTTCTTTACCTGCTGTGAGAAGAGATTTATAGGGAGAAGTTGACTTCAAAGCTAGGTCCTGCACAGCTCGGCAAAGCCTTGCTGTCTCCTTGAAGCCTGTGACAAAGCAGTTATGGTGTTTCTTATGTTTGGCATGATTGTGTTAAACTGGAAGCCTGAGGCAATCGGAAAAGTCTGTTTCTGGAAGCTTAAATGTTCACGTGTGGTTTTTTTGTTTGTTTGTTTGTTTGTTTGTTTGTTGGGTTTTGTCCTCCTCTTCTCTTCATGAATCGCTTTCACCAGAGGAGGGGATCACCGTGTGGAGCTTTACAAGGTAAGTGGCTGCATGTGTTGTCCAAGCGGTTGCATTAACACACCAGATGTGCACAGACTTGAGAAGACTGCTCACTACAGCCCACTGCCAACAGGCAGATAGCTTAGGGCTCTTAGTCTCCTCTAGATATGAAGTGTGTGTGGGAAAGTAAGCCGTGAGAACGCTTCCCCATATTAAAAGATATTAGAAAGGTCTTTTACTTGCTGTTGCTAACTGTCAGCTCCAACTGCGCTAACCAGGGTCTTTGCCAGGAATACTTTCACAACGCAGTTTATCAGAAAAATTGAAAGTTTTATTTAATCACAGCTGTAATTTGATTGATTATACTAATTTAAGGTACCATTTAAGAGTATTCTTTCATATGTTACCAGTCTCTATATACTCACCATCATAGAATAGAATAGAATATTTTCAGTTGGAAGGGGCCTACAATGATCATCTAGTCCAACTGCCTGACCACTTCAGGGCTGACCAAAAGTTAAAGCATGTTAAGGGCATTGTCCAAATGCTTCCTAAACACTGACAGGCTTGGGGCCTTGACCATCTCTCTAGGAAGCCTCTTCCAGTGTTTGACCACCCTCTTGGTAAAGAAATGCTTCCTAATGTCTAGTCTAAACCTCCCTTGGCACAGCTTTGAACCATTCCCACATGTCCTATCTCTGGATACCAGCGGGAAGAGATCAGCACCTCTCTCTCTGCTTCCCCTCCTCAGGAAGCTGCAGAGAGCAATGAGGTTGCCCGTCAGCCTCCTTTTCTCCAGACTAGACAAACCGAAGTAGGGCATTCCCTCCAGCCCTTTCACCAGCTTTGTTGCTCTCCTCTGGATGCATTTGAGTACTTTCACATCCTTCTTAAATTGTGGGGCCCAGAACTGCACACAGTATTCAAGGTGAGGCCTCACCAACGCTGAATACAGTGGGACAGTCGCCTCTTTTGACTGGCTGGTTTCGCTGTGTTTGATGCCCCCCAGGATGTGGCTTGCCCTTTTGGCTGCCACGGCACACTGCTGGCTCATATTGAGCCTGCTGTCGACCAGTGCCCCCAGATCCCTTTCTGTAGGGCTGCTCTCCAGCCCCTCCTTTCCCACTTTATACTTGTGCCTGGCGTTACTCCATCCTAGGTGCAGAATCCAGCATTTGGACTTGTTAAATTTCATCCCATTAATCACTGTCCAATGCTCCAATCTCTCTAGATCCCTCTGCAAGGCATTTTGTCCCTCAGGAGAGTCAACAGCACCTCCCAGTTTGGTATCATCAGCAGACTGGCTAATGGTGCATTCAACTCCTGCATCTAGATCATTGATAAATATATTGAACAGAACTGGCCCTAGAATTGAGCCCGGAGGAACACCGCTGGTGACTGTTCGCCAGCCAGGTGTAGCCCCATTCACTACAAACCTTTGAGCTCTGCCCTTCAGCTAGCTCTTTACCCAGTGCACCATGAACTTGCTCATGCTACAGTTGGACGAATTGTCCAGAGGCGTGCTGTGAGGTATAGTATCAAAAGCCTTACTAACACCCAGAAAAACTACATCCACCGCCTTCCCTTTGTCTACTAGGCCGGTGACCTTATTGTAGAGGGGTATCAAATCAGCTAGACAAGACTCTTCCTTTGTGAACCTGTGTTGACTGTGCCTGACGATTACATTGTCCTTTAAATGACTTTCAGTACTACCTAGTATAATCTTCTCCATAATTTTTTCCAGGAACTAACAGGTCTGTAGTTCTCTGGGTCTTGCCTTGACTCCTTTTTGTAGGCTGGAATAATGTTGGCTAGCTTCCAGTCAGGAGGGACCTCCCCAGACTCCCAAGACCTTTGGTAGGTGATCAAGAGGGTTCCTGCCATAACATCTGCTGGCTCTTTCAGCACTCTGGGATGAATTCCATCAGGCCTTATGGACTTGCGAACATTCAGCTGGTACAGCTGGTCCCTCACAATTTCAGTGTTCACAAATGGAAAGTCAGTGTTCCCACACTCAAGGGACCGGGCAGCCCAAGATCTGTCAGTATTATCAAAGACTGAGGCAAAAAAAATGTGGAATGCCTCTGCTTTTTCTTCATCCCTATTAGTCAGATGACCATCTTCAACAAGTATTGGTCCAATGTTTTCTTTAGACCTCCTCTTGCTATTAATATACTTTAAAAAGCCCTTCTTATTATCTGACACAGCACTGGCCAGTTTCCACTCTAATTGAGCTTTGGCCTTCTGTATCTTCTCCCTGCATATATGAACTACAGCTCTGTTATCTTCCTGCAAAGCCTGACCTTGCTTCCAGAGATCATACAATTCCTTTTTCCTCTTGAGCTCCTTGAGGAGCTGTTCAGCCAAGCTGGTCTTCTGCACCTCTTGCTTGACTTACAACGCAATGGGACTGTGCTTCTAAAAGGTGAGTCTTAAAGACTGACCAGCACTCGTGGGCTCCGAAGCCCTCAAAAGCAGATTCCCAGGGCACTCTGCTAAATAGCTCCCTGAGTAGGTTAAAGTTTGCTCTCCTGAAGTCCAGGGTAGCAACTCATCTGTCCTTTTTTCTCGTTAACATTGAAAATTTTAAACTCAACCATTTCATGATCGCTGGGGCCAAGACAGCCACCTACCATCACATCTCCCACGAGTCCTCTGTTCACAAATAGGAAGTCTATGAGGGCATCTTTCCCAGTTGGCTCACTGAGTACTTGTGACAAGAAGTTATCTTCTACAAACTTCAAGAGTTTCCAAAACCTGCTTGTCACGGTGGTATGGTATTCCCAGTTGATATCTGGGAAGTTGAAATCTTTCATAAGGACAAGGGCTACCGATCCAGAAATTTCTCCTAATTGCCTATAGAATAACTCATCAGCGCTTACATCCTGGCTGGGGCATTGGTCGTAGACACCCACTACAATATCTCCTTTGTTTTCCATTCCTCTCATCCTTACCCAGAGGCTCTCAACCACGTCATCACTAACTGTAAGGGCTTGTACAATCAAACCTCTCCCTTACGTATAGTGCGACATCTCCACCTTGCCTGCCCTGCCTATCCCTCCTGAACATCCCTGCATTCCAGTTGTGGGACTCATTCCACCAAGTCTCACTAAAACCAATGATATCATAGTTCTGGGAACTAACCAACACTTCCAGTTCATCCTGTTTTTCTCATACTGCGTGTGTTGCTGTACAGACGTTTCAGATAAGCTCCTGAGCCCTCTGTGTTCCCAGGAGCAGTGTAAATGTTCCCACTAGCATTGCCACCCTCAGGCAATGCCATGCCAACTCTTGGTGTACTTACTGCAATCCTGGTGGTATCCCCGTCCCCCACTGATTCTAGTTTAAAGCTCGCTCTGTCAGTCCCGCCAGCTTATGCCCAAAAACTTTTCCCCATCAGGACAGGTGGATCCTGTCAGGCCCCCAGCATATCTCTTTTCTTGAACGCTCTTCCATGGTTTAAAAGCCCAAAGTTTTGGTGGAGGCACCAGTCCAGGAGCCAGGTATTGATATCCTGGGCTCGCCTGTTTCTTCCAAAGTCTCCCCCCATTACTGGGAGGACTGAGGAAAACACTACCTGTGCTCCTGAATTTTTTAGCATTCTGAAACCTCTTTTGATTGACCTCAGACTTTTTGTTGCAACATCATTAGTGAAAGAGCAGGAATGGATAGTAGTCTGAAGGTTGTACAGAGCTCTTCACTCTTGCGGTGATGACCCTAATGCAGGCCCCAGGGAGGCACCAAGCTTCCCTGAAAAGAGGGTCTGGTCTGCAAATGAGTGCTTCCCTTCTGCACAGGAGGGAATCACTAATGACCGTAACTCGCTGTTGTTTCTTCTTGGCACTGGTCTTAACGCAGGTTTTGTTGCAAGGATGCCATACGTGATGCTATACATTGCCAGCTGCTGGGAAAATACACGTGGATTGAGGCCAGCTCAGATTCCTCGCACTCTTCAAACTTTTGAAGGTGACATTTGGTCTTTTAAATGCCAAAATGTTGGGCTGAGCCATTATGAACCTCCCCATTCGTCCATTAGTTGGCCGGGGTGACAAAGCTAGTACTTGCCTATTCACAGAACAATTCGTTGCAATAAAACCCTTTCAAGGTTGCCAGTGTGGGGGTTACTTTATCACTTGTCAGGCAGGCAGGTTCAGCCTGGGTTTCCCCCTTTCCCATGGCACAGTGCATCTGTATGAGTGGTGCCATCTCAAGTGCTGAAGATTTTGTACAAAACCCAGTGAATTTTCCAGAGGTAGCACCATGGTATGTTATATGAGAACAGGCAACTTCAGCTACTTTAGGTCTTTTGCCTAATGACTTTTGTGGTCATTTATTTCATTAAACTCCCTCTTGGCCGAAATTCTCATGCACAATTTCTTGGTCTCATATCACATGTTTCTAAAAGAGCCATAATTATTTTTGCTGGCTCATTTCAGAGGGGACTGAGTCTGTGTTTTTTCCTATGGATTTAGCTATTAGCCCTTCTCTTTATAATTTGTGTCAGAGTGTTGGCACTCATAAAGCTTTATTGCAATGCAGCTCCCTATGCAAGATCCCCTGCCGCAAATTCCTTTAAATTCAGATTGCTTAGAAAATGCTGTTTGGCAGCCCCAAGGAGGCAGGTGATATTTCTTTTCCTTTAAGAAAAAAGGATGAGCTAAATTGCAGAAAGTTAGTTGAGGAGACTGTTGTGTATGGTGGTCTATTTGGTCATTTTTCTGGGAACCAGTCTGTGCTGCAATTCATTTTGTGCTGGCTAAGACAGGCAGAGGAGTTGTTTTGGATTTTGACTGAGCAAGAGTAGCAGTGCTTCAGAATACTCAAAGACTCTGCGTGCCTCTATGTGTTTCTCTGTGTGTATGCATATGGAGAACAGAGTTTACCAAAACCCAACGTTTCTGTTCCTGTGTCTGGTATTCTTTTGCTTCTGAGAACACAGACAAGTTGCTTAGTTTCTTTTTCAGTCAGTTACTCATACGTGAACACACATATGGGCTTACCAGAACCATGCCAGAAACTCCGGGTTTGTGCTTATTCCAGCAGAAGGAAACAGGCTGGATTGCTGTCCTCTTTGCTGGTGCTGCTAGTAGGCTGGAAGCAGCAGGGGAAACACGCTAGAGGCTCAGTAGGGAAATAGTAACTGTAAGATAATGACTGTAAGAGGTCTCTGTCCTTTCTTTCCAAGTGATTGATTCATGTGAGCAGCTTTTCTCAGCAGCAGCAGCACTGAAAATTGAGACTGCCACGGCTGCACAGTCTGTGAGTAGCAGGTGTCCAGAATCCTTCCTGCCCAAGTCAGTGTGTCTTTGAAGACCGTAACCAGAAGCAGGAGCCATGAGGAAGCCAGCAGGAGGAGCAGCAGTGGAACAGTAACCAGATACAAACTCGCTTTGAGGGGCATGCTTTCCTCTGGTCTGGACAAGTGTCCAGCTATTCTTTGCTCAAGCCTGGTTTCCAGGTATCACAGTTACCAGTGCATTCAGGGTCACTGTGTTTTTCACATTATTCAAATTATTCTTGCTTGAGTAATGCAACTCAAAACCTTTTAAAATTGCCAAGAATCCTATTCTCTTAGCTACCTTGACTGTCAATGACAGACTACCGCAAGCTCCTTCTGCAATTCATACTTGTACATTGAGGTTTTGTCAGTGAGGCTTTTAGGTGTTACTACACTGATGTGCTGGGATAGTGGAGAGCTGATGCAGAGTTCTTTTTGCCCTCTGCATGAGGTTACCCAACTTTACAGCAGCACATGTAACAATACAGTATTGTTATAGGGGTGTAAGTAATTACTATAAATGAAACATTTGGCATTGTTCCACTAAACATCCTGTTAACAGGCATTTCCTCTGACCCTTATCTGCAAAGCCAAATCTTACTGGCTTCATCTGAGACTTTTTCTGAACTAATTTGAAGGGGAAAAACAAGAAAAATACTCCTAAAAAAGACTAAAACAGAAGAGGCATGGGATTGGGGTGCTCCCAGGGTTGTTGGCTTCAGGCAGGGATGTTACGGCTCGTCATCATCTGTCTATGTCCTTCACCAGGAGGAGCTGGATGTTGATGGTGGAGGTTCTTCTTTCTCTAGTGTATCCACTGTGACAGGCTGTACTTTGGCCTTGCTTTGCATGTCAGCTCTCCTCTTGGGAAGTGGATGTTTGGGTGCTGCAGCTGCCCAGTGCCAGGGCAGGAAGGAAGGTGCATGGGCAGCAGAGCCATGCTCTAAGGGAGAGGGTGCTCTTAGTGTGGGGCCCTGCATCATGAAGGTTGAGGTGGGCACCTTACAGCTCTGGCAAGCTGCAGTGGTGGTAGTGACAGTTTCTGCTGCTTTTCCTGCTTGTTCCCGTTCCTCCTCAGCCTCATCTCTTTTCCCTGGAAGAAAAAGGCACCTCTGACATGTAAGAGAGGGGCAGTGGCCGTGGTCGGGGCTTGGCAGGTCCTTAGAGGAATGAGCCCCTGCAAGTGGTTCACCTGTATCTTGGCTTTGAGTTGAATGGGTGCAGGAGTGGGAGGCTCCATTGACTTTGGTAAAGGCATGAGATGACCTTCATCATCTTTATCCCAGCTCTTTGTCCCTGCTGTCTGCTAGGGAAAGGAGAACTGGGCACGCCGCCTTGTGCCATGCTGGGCTGTGAGGAGGCAGGTCTTGGTGGTCAGGGGTCCTGAGCGTGGCCTGCCTAGCTTTAGGTGAGCGTGGAGATTGCTGCTGCCTGTGGCTGGCGGCGTCTTGAGGGCATCCTCGTTGCTTATTGCTGTGAGCGGGCTGATGCTTTTGGCAGCTGATGGAGGACAAAAGCCAGACAGATTAATGTTGCGGCATCTCCTGCTCTTTGCCAGGTGCGTTTGCTCTGTGTAGCCTTGCAGCTCCTGGCTCCCAGTGGCGAGAACTTGGCTTGGGGGTGCATCGTGCCATTCCTGTCCCTCCTCAGGAGACTCCACGCTCTTTCCAGGCATGGCTGCTGTCTCAGGTGCTTCCTTGCTGCTTCTGGCTGTGCTGAGTGGCAGGATTTGGAGGGTAGGGCTGTGCTTGGGGGTTCAGACTGGAATTGGGGTTAAGGAAAGCTGGTGGCCACTGTTGTAGTCTTCAACAGGTATGAGGTGCAGGTGGTGGCTGGTGCAGGTCAGACCAATGATCTGAGGAGGTAAATGCACGGGGAGAACCCGAGGTGCTTGAAGGGCTGTTTGCAGGAAGACAGAGGGGGAGAAGGTGAATATTCAGGTGAAAGAAGGCAGAGCTGCCATGGGAACAGTGACCTGGGGTGAACAGCGGTGCTCGCCTGCTGCAGGGGCTGAGCTCCCTGGGTGAGGTAGGTACCAGCCCCAACAGCACAGGTGCAAAATATACATGAGTATAGGCATGACAGAAAACTAGGGTGGAGATCAAAAAGAAAAAAATGTTTGAATTAGAGAACATTATCAGTTAATTATTTATCAGTAATTAAGCAGATAGAAGGTGAAGGAATAGTTGAATAATAAAATCTCTAGTGGAACTGGGATACAGTTGGCTTTGAAAATGAAACATTGGTCCTGTGTGTGTAATTGCAATGGATGTGTTAAACTCAGCATATTTCTTAAGAAGAAGTAGAGGATGGTAAAAGTCTGGTTTTAAATGTAACAGCTGCTAATTAAAAAGAAGTGCATCCATTTGCCACCAATGCAGCCAATACATAACAAACATGTATAGAAGACAGGTAAGCTGTTAACAGGTGAAATAATTTTTAATGGCCTGGAAAAGGCTAGATTGTATGTGATATCTTAGCTGTAAAATCACATTAAAGAGCTGAAAACCGAACTTTGCAAGGAGGAACTTTTGTGTTCTGCATGTCTGGTCAGGGGGTCCAATAGGTAAGCGAAAAATGGTATGTAATGATTCTGTTGGAAACAGGATCACAGCTGTCTTGCAGCACCTGATGTGTTAATTAATATTTTACCTGATTATTCTGCTATTGTTATGTAGGTTGCAGTGGTATTCTGTACTGTGGTGTTGAATATACATTACCACATCTCTCTGTGATGTTGGCAAGTTATTTGCAAGAGGATGTTGAAGAAACAGTAACTTGTGAATGCAGATCCCAGAATGGAACAACTGCAGATTTAATACCTCTGCTGTAAAGGGTCCGCACACAGTACGGACCTTGTCACCTCCAAGGGAACCCCTTTGAAGGGTTTAGAGCCAAAGAAAGAGAAACAGGAATTGCTTGGAGAGCCCTGAATAGCAAAAAACAAAGGAGCTTTGAGTGACTTTGAAGCTGTTGCAGCTGCATCTGCTAATATAAATTCCAAATACCTGTTAGTGGGAAATGGTATTCAAAGAGGGGTAGTGGAGTAGCGTAACCTTGTGGCTAGTGCCAAGAAATGACACAGCCAAGTGCAGCAAGGGCAAGCATGATGTAATATGTTAGTCTCGGTGGCGGTGCCAGCAAGTAGCAGGGCAAACTGTGTGATACGTATGTGAAATGAGTGGCTTTCCGTCTTCAGACGACCATTTAGATCCTAGTGGGACAATGGAAATGCTCTCTCCATTTCCAGTCAGGCGCTGGTTGGCTGTATGCCTACTGTGTGCCCCCAGATTGTTGTAAATCATCTAGTTGTTTGTAACACTACCTGATATCTGTATATGTAACCTGTTAAGGTTAAAATTGTACTATTCCTTTGGAAGTAGTGCTCAGCTTACAGGTATCATTCCAGTTGTATGCTGCAATAGTCCCAGTACCACTGGGTGTGTTATTTAAAAAATTGCAACGAATGCTAACCCAGCTGTTAACACTGGAAGTCCAGCTTGTGGTGCAAGGAGCCCTGAAGGCAGCAAATGTTGCACACCAAGCAGATAACCAGCCAGAGTGCTGGGCAGTCCAAGCCACCGAGCCCTGCTCCTGCCTGCGGTCCCTCCGAGAACGGTGTCCTACCACTACAGGAGTTCTGAACTTGGCTTTGCATCCTGTAGTTGTTGTCTTCATAGCAATTTTATTCATTGTGCCAGCTGCATTGGCTATAAAATCAAACACTCGGCAACCGAGTAACGGCAGCACATTACAGTGAAGAGCTACACACTGCCCTCGGGCCTGTGCAGGCTATCATGAGGCAAACTGAAAGGGTCAGTGCCTCCGACAAAATCCATTGCTTGGTCCTAGCGAGAAACCTTGAGCCACAGGAGGGTTTGCAGTGTCCTTGCTGGACTCGTGAGCAATAGCCTGCAGTTGGTGGACTGTCAAAAAGGGAAATTGCAGCCTTGCAACCCAGTGCATATAGCATTGCTGCTGCTAGTAACACAGCTGAGGCTTGTGAGGCTGCTTCTTGACCTTGTTTTGGAACTCCCTGGAGCAGAGTTTTGAGCTTGTTTAGCCATAAAAGCAATTGTCTTAACAACCAGGTGGCCACCGGCTAGCTGGTTTTATTTTTGCTGAGGTTTGTATAATGACATGGCGTAGCCATGTATTACATGTATTTGTAATACACATAGCAACACTTCTCATACAGATAGTGTAACAGAGAAGATCGCTGTAATGTTTTTATGTACAAGTTACAGATACAGGTATTCTGTGTCCACAAAACACTAATGACCCGGCATAGTGATACAGTGTAGAGGGGTACAGGCCTGGTGTGACTGCAGGGACCTCGGGGATGGGGACAACTGGAGCATCGCGGGGGAGCGCGGGTACGCGCCAGCATGGAGCGGGGCGCGGGCTGACCCCAGGGAGCCCCGGGCTGCGTGCAGGCTGCCAGGGGTGTCAGCTAAGGAGATGCAGACCTGGGAGCTGGGTAAAAATGGGTTTAGAGGTAACAAGGAGAATGTGTCCGATATATGTTGAACACACCCCATAAAGTAATTTGGGATGTAACATGGAATCACAGACCAGTGAGGAGAAAGAAAGTGCGTGTCTGAATTGTATGAAAATTAGCCCCAGATGGACGCGAGAGGGAAGTGGGAGAAACCATCACCATCATAGTCCTCCCAGCAAAGCAGCTGAGTTGCCAACTTACCTGAACACCCCTCTTTCCTATCTTGTCCTCTTTTTTCTCTTTTTTTCTGTACTAAGGAGATCTGAAGAAGTAACAGTAATTGTTCAGGCTGTTAAGATTTTAGTTACACTAGAAATAAAATGTTGGTTTTACATATGAGATTATTTCCTTTGGTCCATTAGAAGGTTTAGAGTATAGTGTAATACAAAGATTGCTTTTTTTAGTCATGTATCATACATAGACCATGAGAGCAACAACATTTTAATCTTTTTGTGACTTTGTTGATTTTTATCTGCTACAGAGGTATTAGGTTCATACCGAGCAATGGTAGCTTGGAATGCTACCATTGTTTTTACCAAGGCACTTTTTCCTTGCAAGTTAATCTAACATTGGGTGGGTTTACTTTCTTTTAACAGATTTTGTTAGGATTACCATTGGCTGTAACATAAATCTTCATGACAGAGCAATTGCACATTTTGGATGTACACATTTAAGCCTTCTGAAACCTGAAACGGGCTCCTATATGTTATGTTAACATTTATGCCAATTTGAATAATATAAATGAAGCAGTTGTACTGTTTCACTGGAAAACCTGAAAGTGTTTGTAGGGGAAACAGTCAAAGGATATTTGTGGCTCTTAAGGGCGAAGCTGTTAAAGGGAGAATCAACATCTAAGCCTGATAGGAGGTCCAGGGAGCAAATGGAGTAAAACCAGCAGGCTGAGATGATTGGTGTTTGAAAAGCTCTCTGCCTGCTACACCAAAAAGCTCTAAGTTGTCACTTTACCATGTCAGGCTGATAATATTATAAATTAGATCCCTGCCCCTTGGCCTGAGGCAAGAGCACGGCTGCTGTGCAAGTCTCTGTGATGGGTTTCTGCATGTTTCTCTGCCCTCCAGGTTCTCAGCTCCCTTGGGTACCACGTGGTCACGTTTGATTATCGAGGTATGTGGGCTTCTTTTATTACAAAACACTTTTAGATGTCTCTTTCTGTAGAAGCAACAAAGCTGTTGCTCTTTTTTTTTGGATCTCAGGGGAGCTGTTGTTCTATAAATGCTTGCTGCCAGCTAATTAGATGTGGTTATTGCTGCTTTTTTTTTTCCTCATGGGTATCCAAAGAACTTCCAGAAATTTCTTTCCAATGCCTTCCTGTGTAGCACTGCTTCCTGACATCCAGCTCAGTGGACTCTGGCTCCTATCTGTCCTCATGCACAGGGCTCGGTGATTCGGGAGCTAAGGAGCAGAGGGTGACCCAGGCATGTACGCTGCTGCAGCATCCAGTTAAGGCACCCTCCAGGTGCACATCTGGAAACTAGTAAGCTTGCCTAGACATAGTCTTTTAGATGTGATCTAATTGACTTTCCTGAGGTCACACAGGGAATGGAACTTGCACTTCTTTTTAAAAACTGACAGATGAGATGAGACATAGCGAGTAAATGATTTGCTAACAATTGGTAATGTCCTCAGCAGAAGCCATGACCATTTTGCAGCTCTGTGCCACCAGCAGTCACACATCTGCTGCTCTTTTTTTTTTTTTTCCCTTCTTGGTATTTAAACCATGTCTGCAGTGTAATGTCACTGGAGATACAGGAAGGAAATTAATCCGTTGCATTTTTATCAAGAAGACATCTGAGAGAGGTTTATTTGTAGGAGCTTGCCCTGTTTTTCAGTCCTGCTGGCAGCTGCTTCTCTGGCTGCCTGTTAGGTATCAGAAGGGATGTGGGATGCTTGCTGCTTAGCATAAGACGTGTAGACGTGCTGCAATACTGATAGAGCCAAAACAATCAGGAGGGTGGAAAATTGCTTGAGGGCATTGATTGAACAGCATGGACAAACTCATTTTGCAACAGCTTCGTGAAACATGCTTTGTTTTTGACCCTAAGCATCCGATTCTTATGCTCTTAGAGACTCCAACGTACAAGTTGGTTATATGCATGCAAAAGCAGCTAAGGTTTGGGAGCTGGGCTGTTGCAGATGGGTAGGTGCAAGAACACAGTGTGGCCATGTTTGAGATCCAGCTCTTGTTTTTGTTGTTGACTAAATCCACAAAAACTCCTTGGCAGCCAGCAGTTACCTTGTTTAAATGATTGCGGATTAGTCAGGGCTTTCAGCCCCAAATTGTACAGGTGCACAATGAAAGAAACAGAAACTGTCCACGTCCCAGGTCCCTTTGCAGTCGCTGATGGGCTGCATGGGAAGAGCTGGCTGGCTTTGCTGACCAGGTTGCACGATTCTCAGAAGGACTATTTGTGTTTCAGGCTGGGGTGATTCAATAGGCAGTCCGTCGGAGAGGGGAATGACCTACGACGCCCTTCATGTCTTCGACTGGATAAAAGCAAGAAGCGGAGACAACCCTGTCTATATATGGGGTCACTCCTTGGGCACGGGGTAAGCATCTAATCTCGGTGGGACTTAGCAGCTTCTGAAAAACATTAAACACTGACCTTGGATGAAGGTGCTGTTTGCCGTAATCCCCAGGGTGGCTTGGCTTGGAGTCTGTGGCCTAATTGCTGCAGAGTAGCTTCCCCTTTGCACTCGACAGAGTGGGAAGGGCTACAGAGAATGACTATGCAGGAATTGGTCTTAAACCTTCATTGCCCAGAGGGTTACACTGGAATAAAGACACTTGGAATAATGTAATGCAGACTGACCAAGGGGAGAGAGAGTGGGTCTGCACTGATCTCTTCCTGTGGTGAACCTATGTCCTTCAGAGCACATCCTTCAGAGCAGAACATCAGGCTTCTCTGATGCTCTGAGTATTTCAGACCAGCCGCATGGGCACGTGACCTGCCCTTACAAAACGTTTTCCTCCTGTCCTGGCAAACACACTGTGTGTAATCAGTACTCATGCAGATGCCTGCATGACTACACTGCTGGCCATCTGAGACATTTATGTGGTCCTACCTTGCACAGGGAAGTTCAAAGTGTCAGGTGCCTTTGCCTGCATGTTTTTAACTTTCCTGCTTCCTCCCTTTCCGTTGCTGTCTGGAGGTGGGTCGTGTTCAGCAGGCAGCATGTGCTCTTACCCACTTCGTTTGCGGAGGAGCAGAGGGCAGACACGAGAGTTACTTTTGATTTGGGCTGTGTGCAAATTAAACTGAGACCACAACAGCTTGCCTTGCTGTCCAACAAATGTGTTGCTGGTACAGGGAGGTATTTCAGGATAGTGCCTCTGCATTGCTGTGATTCTAAACGTCCTGCTTTGTTTGAGAGAAGGCAAAGGCTTTTTCTTTGGCTCTTCCTCTCAATTTTTGCTAAGTTCAGGATCCCTTTCTGGGCCAATGCATGCTCCTGACATTTCCCAGTGAGCTGCAATCCGAGTGGCCTGGGACTGTGGTCCCCAGCTGAGTTCCCTGGTGACCATAGCCAGCCTGGAGTTTGAGGTTTTTGAAGTACATGCTTGGAGGATTCAGCAGCTTTGGAAATATCCCTGTCCCATTAGGGAGATGCGTGGGGGAGACCTTGCTGCTTTCTGACCCGGCTATGGTAACTCCTTGCAGTGTCACCCTGGGACCCTGCACCCTAGCTGCCTGGAACACAGCACCTCTCTGCTATACCCCCACATTTCCTTCTTTCTTGCTCAGCCCTTGTGGTCCGGGGGTAAGAGGCTGTGTCACACAGCTGCAGATATGCTGGGAGCCTGAGAGCCACCTTAAGGGAGGTCCTTCCGAGCGGCTACATGGTGTGCTGCTTTCCTGGACTCGTTCACTTACTTAAATGCAGGCAGCTGATGCCATTTGAGACAGCTTGGGAGACCTGTGGGAACCCAAGTCATTGTAGGCTGGCTGCCCAGACCTCAGACGGCATTGAGGGGTCGACGCTATGGCAGTTGTGTTGTACCTCTGCCACCTAGTACCGCTAGAGCCTGGTGTTTTGCAGAGGGCCTGCGCTAGATTAAATGCTTACTGTTCTTCTTTCCAGGGTGGCAACAAATCTAGTGAGGCGCCTTTGCGAGCGAGGTAAGTCTGGTGGGTGGATGCTCTTCCCACCCAGCCCGGGTCCTGCAGGCGTCCTACATTTCTGTGTATGTTTGCGGTTGTGACAAGGCTGTCCTTGGCGCACCATGGTGGTATCTATCATAAGGCAGACACTGACTTTGCTGGCTATCTGCGCCCCTGCATTTCAGCACATTGCCTTTGGCTTTTCAGAAACGCCCCCGGATGCCCTGATACTGGAATCTCCATTCACCAACATACGGGAGGAGGCGCGAAGTCACCCCTTCTCTGTGGCAAGTACACAGTGGTTTTCACACTAGCGGCATGTAATTGTATGCTTAGAAATTAACCTTCAGAAGTGATGTAGTTGAGCTAATTGCATGACTTGTGGGGCAGCAGTGATATTTATAAGCATCATTTGTAAGCATGTTTGTAATGCACTTAAGGCAGCTCCTGGCAACACTAATACAATAGGCAGTACCAGAGCCATGTGTGGAGCCTGCTTAAAGAAAACAGAAACTGGGATTAGAAAGGGCAGTAAATGTAAGGAGGGGAAGACAGACTCTGCTCGCAGCAGTGGACAGCCTGTTCTTGTGTTGTAGCTTCTCTGTTGCAGGAGGCTATTCTGTGGGCTGTGAGCAAAGCAATGGCAAAGCTGGGCTTCTCTTGGTCGCTACCCCCGTCTGTGTGGCCCCTTTGCGCTTGTGTTGTTTCCCTGGTGAATTCACTCTGATGTGTCCATCTCTTCCATCCGGCATGGCTGCAAGTGGGACCAGTGCTGTTTAATATCTTTGTCAATGACATAGATGGTGGAATTGAGTGCACCCTCAGCAAGTTCGCTGATGACACCAAGCT